>CM062296.1:690231102-690663048 GCA_031216915.1 Pictodentalium vernedei | reverse complement strand
GATTTGCATGTTGTATCTAAAGTTCTTCCCCTGTAACCATTAAAAGTGTTTTGGTGGATTTCAACCAAGAAAGTGATTCAAAAAATAAAATCTGATACTTAAAATGTGTGAGAGTTTAGCTAATTTGCTGATGTGAGATCATTTTTGATAAAAATGCGTAAATTTTATTTTCTATGAATTAACATGAAAATGGTCATTCAGAGTATTTTCATGTAAATTTCTAGAAATGAAATGTCAGCTAAGTTATATCTTCACTATATCTCCCTTTTTTCTAGGAACACAACTTTCCTTAATTTTCCACTCAGATGACTTTCATCTACTTTCAGCTAAGTCAGTTGCATAATATTATCTCTCTCTCATCTGTGTATGGAAATGCTTAGTGAAATCCATTCATTCATGATATGAATGACTAACTCTTTTTATATGTACCCATACTATGTATGGTACACATAATGCCGGCATCCGGGGAGGCCATCCATCGTTCGTCCATCCTTTGTCTGTCCGTCTGTCCATCCATCCGTCTGTCCATCTGGCGTCCGTATCCATTTCTTTGGCATTCGATAACTTGAAAAATATTGCTTGGATTGTCAAGTTACTTTATATTTGTGTTCAGGTTACTGATGTGCCAAGCTGTATAGTTTTTGGTGTAAATCTGATAATTTGATCCTGAGATATTAACTCTTTATCCTTCAAATTGAGAATTCTTCCAATCCCTTTGGCATGAGATAATTCAAAAAATATCAATCCAATTGTCATGTTACTTTATATATATCTTCAGGTTACTGATGTTCCGAGCTGTATAGTTTTTGGTGTAAATCTGTTATTTTGATCCTGAGATATTAACCCTTTGTCCTTCAAATTCAAAATTCTTCCAGTCCCTTTGGCATTTGATAACTTGAAAAATATTGCTTGGATTGTCAAGTTACTCTATATTTGTGTTCAGGTTACTGATGTGCCAAGCTGTATAGTTTTTGGTGTAAATCTGATAATTTGATCCTGAGATATTAACCCTTTATCCTTCAAATTGAAATTCCTCCAATCCCTTTGGCATTCGTTAACTTGAAAAATATTGCTTGGATTGTCAAGTTACTTTATATTTGTGTTCAGGTTACTGATGTGCCAAGCTGTATAGTTTTTGGTGTAAATCTGTTATTTTGATCCTGAGATATTAACCCTTTATCCTTCAAATGAAAATTCCTCCAATCCCTTTGGCATTCGATGACTCAAAAAATATCAATCCTATTGTCATGTTACTTTATATATGTCTTCAGGTTACTGATGTGCTGTGCTGTATAGTTTTTTATGTAAATCTGATAATTTGATCCGGAGATATTAATCTTTTATCCATCAAATTAGACACTCCTCCAATCCATTTCTATATGTACTCATACCATGTATGGTGTACATAATGTTGGCATCTGTGGTGGCCCTCCGTAATACAGCTTTCTACTAGTTGCGCGTATGGGTACACAGCTGACGATTTCATCGGCCTATTTTTATTATACACTAAACGATAGATTATCGAAGAAATTGGTGGAAAGATAGAAATCGTATCCCCCACTGTGAAGATATAGAAATTTTTACTTTCAAGGTACCAATCAAAATGGTGGCTTTCAAAGCATCACATCAAGGTGAATATGAGTCAAATTATCACTGGAAATTATCAATTTGTTCTAAAAACGTATAATGAAAAGTAAATCTAGTGTTTTTTGAGTGGATACCAATCATTTCCAGCAATAATTCAACACGTATTCACCTTGAATTGATACATAAAACCCGCTAGTCCAAACATTGCCTGAAAGTCCATAATATAAGTTTTTGGTTTGGTATGTCCTTTTAACCCTTTTACCCAACGTAACGGCCAAAACCGGCCAGCGCTATTCTCAAAAATCGCCAATTAATTTTCAAAATATATTCATTTTTTGTCTCAAAAACATAGGTTATGACCCCTCGTTGGAACAAGCTCGTCGAGCTCGTTCCAACGAGGGGTCATAACCTATGTTTTTGAGACAAACAATGAAAAAATTTAGTTATTCAATATTTTTTTTTGCAAGTGTCGTCTGCTTTTCATGTTAGGTAAAGGGTTAAAGGATGTACCAAACCAAAAACTTATATTACAGACTTTCAGGCCATGTTTGGACTAGAAACCCGCCAGCTAAATCAGATTGCAAGATGCTAACTGTTCTGAGTATCAATCAAATCACTTCATTGTTTCATTACTTTCATGCATCAATTCAAGGTTGAAACAAGTGGAATTATCAGATTCTTATAAAAAGCGTATAATAAAAAGAAAATCTAGTGTTTTTGAGTGGAAACCAAAAATTATCTCACTTGTGACTGAGACAAATGGGTATTTCTTATCAACCTACCTTACAATTGATTACTACAGGCTTGCACTACAGTGGAAGACCCTACCTCGGATAAAATACTCTCTATTTTAATCTTTCCCAAGAGATTTGGGAAAGAAAAGTGGTGTAAAAACACCATGAAAAAATAAGCCAAAACTGGGTCGAGCGCCATCGGCACACACCCAGGAGGGGATGCTCTTCTCTTAGTACAATTCCACGACTTCTGTTAACCAGTCATCAAACCATTCTTTTTTTGTCCGCTGCACGTGAAGGATGTGCCGCCATTTACATTACGAAACAGTGATAATTCAACTTGTCGATAATGGTTTCCTGTGACTGGAATTATGGATCTGAGGATCGTATAATAACAGGACTGTGTTTTATATATTCTCGTTAATATTTTCAACCATCTTTTCATTAAATTTTATATATATTTTCCGATGTCACTCGTGATTTTCGTGTTCCGTGCGGCTTGGACATAAAATTTTTCGGTTCATAAATTTTAATATTATTATTGGAGTTAGGTGTCAATGAGGGACTGTGTAGACAGGATTTCTTCACTCTGTTGAGGGCTGAATTTCTGTTTTTTAGGTCCCTGTCGGCCTTCTGGGTTCTGTCGTGTTCCCGCCGGTTCTTTTTTCTGCCACCTTTCTCTTGTAGTTGGAGGTGGTGTTCTACTTTATGTATCTGTTGAGTTTACCTTTTTCTTCTACTGCTCTTACCTCTGTTATGTCCAGTTCGGTTCCTTTAGGGCAATGCCTTTTGCCCTCGCCTTTGGTGCGTTCTCATGACCGTTCCTCCCACATGCAGGGGAGGGGGAGGACACTGTCGTTTTCGGGCCTCCCGACACGTCCACGACTGGTGAGAGTTATACCCCCCTCCATGGGGGATGTACAGCTCCTCCCACACCTGGGGGGTGGGGGGGGGGGTGAACGCTGTTGTTTTGGGGCCTCCCGACACGACCACGTCTGGTGAGAGTTATACCCCTTCCATGGGGGATGTGCAGTTTTTTTTACTGTGGTGGATACTGCGGGAGCTGTTGGATGTCTGGTGAAGAGATGCCTGGTTCCGGGACTATGCGCCCTCACCAGTGACATCTGAGGCTGTCACTAGGGTTGTGACTCCAAGGCCGAGCTAGGTTGCTCTCTCCTCTCTTCCGGCAAAGTCGGAAGTGGCTGCCGACCGAACCCCCTGCTGTGTCCTCTCAGCCATTGAGCACAGCCGTTTTATCCCTGCAGGGGTCTGCAGAGGTGTCTGGTAGTGTAGACGTGGGGTATCGGCCTCAGCCTTCTCTGACTGCAACTTGGCGAAGTTGGAAGTGGCTGCCGACCGAACCCCCAGTTGTGTCCTCTCAGCTGTTGAGCACAGCAGTTTTATCCCTGCAGGGGTCTGCAGAGCTGTCTGGTAGTGTAGACGTGGGGTATTGGCCTCGGCCTGCCCTGACTTCAATTTGGCGAAGTTGGAAGGGGCCGCCAGCCGAACCCTCTACTGTGGTCTCTCAGCCGTCGGGTACCTCAGTTTTTCTCATTGGATTTGGATGTTCATGGTGGGGTCATCATGAGCTCCGTGGCATTTCCGTCCACGCACTCTGGTCCCATGGCCCGTTTTGCTCTGTAGATCCTCGGGGTATGTCATACCCCAATACACATCTGCCTTCAGATGTTTTGGCTGCAGCCTGTCGCCCCGTGTCGGGTGTATTTGAGGATCGTGACCCTTCGCTGGTAAAATGGATCAGGAGTGAAGCCACTTTGTCGGTTCGTTCCCACATCGAACCGTTCCGACACAATCAGTGAGCTTCGGGAGGCCCTCTCCTTGCTCACTTAGGTTCTGTCCAAGAGCCTTTTCTGTTGCTTCCAGAGTGGTTTCTGGGCGCCCCCTGTGGCACCTCCTCCCGGGATTGGAAACAGGCCACTTTCTGATCCCCCTGGTGTGCCTATGTGTGTGGCGTCCGATCGTGTTCTGATGGCAGTCGCCAGCGATCTCGGATGGGGTGTGACGTTGGATCCTCTAGGTCTTTTCCTTCACGGGTCATGGGACCAGGATCTAGCAGCTCTTCACGTCAACCAGAAGGAGCTTCTTGCTCTTTTGCTGGGTTTCCGGCAGTGGATCCCCCGCCTTTCGAATTGTCAGGTCCTTCTATTGTCCGACAATTCGACAGTGGTTGTTTACATTCGGAATCAGGACGGCACGCACTATGTTCCCATGTACGAATTGGTTCGGGATCTTCTACTGCTCACTCAAGATGTCAACGCCGGGGTGGTGGTGGTTCGTCACTTTCCCGGTCATCTGAACGTCCTAGCTGACTCCCTGATTCAACGGGGCAGGTTCTTTTCCACTGAGTGGATTCTCCACATGGCGGTGTTCCAGTCTCTTTGCGATCTCTGGGGTCTTCCCCACATCGATCTCTTTGTGACTTGTTGGACCCATCAGGTGGACACTTTTGTGTCCCCATGCCCAGATGCTCTGGCTTTCGCCGTGGATGCTCTGTCCCTCCTTTGGAACGGTCTTGTCGGCTACTGCTTCCTGCCGGTTCCGATTCTGCCTCAGGTTCTAGCCCAGATACGAACATGCAGTTGTCAAATCATTTCGATCTCACCCCTGTCGCCTCAGTGGGTGTGGATCAATCTGCTCCGCTCTCTGCTAGCAGCGGTTCCGGCAGGTCTTCCTCTACATCGCGACCTTCTTTGCCAAGGTTGCCCGAGGAGGTTTCACGTTGACCCGACTTCATTGTGCCTTCGTGGATGTCTTTTGTAAGGTCCTGTCTCCTCCATAGTGGTTTTTTCGAGACGTGTTATGGAGTTGCTTTTCTTCTTCAAGGAGGCACTCCACTGGTTTAGCCTCTGCAGCTAAGTGGAAGGTCTTCTGTCGATGGTGTGCCGATCACTCTGTTGATTATCCCACTCCTTTGATCACACAGATTGCGGAGTTTCTGGTATATTTTTGATTCTGGGGGTCTCTGGCCTGTTTCCATCAATGGGTACAGGTCCATACTTCGGAGACCTTTTCGTATGTGGGACAGCATCGTATCGGCACTACTCCATGCCTCTCCAAGCTTGTTCGGCACTTTTCCTTGAAAAGGCAGGACTTTGCAGCTTACCCCAAGATGGAATCTTTCTTGGGTGCTGTTTTGCTTGGGGGGGGGGGGGGGGGAGGGGTGGGGCATTCGAGCCTTTATCCCAGGTGGATATGTGTTTTCTCACATACAAGACAGCTTTTCTGATGGATTTGCCTCAGCCAGACGGGTTAGTGAGCTTCACGCCCTCTCAATTGACCCGGCCTTTTTCTGGAGCTCTCCCACCAGTATTATGTTTACCAGTGATTGCTCCTTTCTGGCCAAGAATCTACCTCCTATCTGTAATGGGACTCTTCCTTCTGTTGAGGGTAAACACCCTTTGCTCTGTTCATTTGGAAGGGTATGATCGATTTTCTGTCTCTTATTCCTGGTCGACAGAAGATCTCTCCTGAATCCATTTCTCGATGGATTTGTCTTGCTATTCGTGCAGCTTCCGCTCATCTAGCGACTGGCGATTGTATTACCAATCGTTTTTCTGCCACGAGGTGCGTGCATTTTCTACCTCTTGGGGCTTATACTAACTCTGTCATGTTGCCGGATGTTATGCTGACAGCCTACTGGAGAAATACTACTTTCTCCACTTACCTGCGACAGTTTCAGGCGCAGACAGAGGACCTTTGTTCTACGTGCCCTCTTTCTTCTGCTCAGGCTGTTGTCTATCCCAGCCATTCAGTAATAAGACCATACAAAGTAGATCTTCTATTTCTCAGGCAATTTTCAAGTTTGAATTGGTAATAAAAAGAGAGCTATGGCAGAAAAAATGACCATGCAGAAGGACCTGAGAGACAGATTTTTATCTTTTATAGGCCTAATTTTTTTCCAGTCATGACAAAGATTTAACATACAATGTACTAAACCACAGGTTTTTTGCCAGTAGATTTGACCAGTGAATTACTGGGTGATATATACCTACAGTACGTACTTTAACTTAGACTGAGGTCACTTTGCCCTGTTCTCTTTATTCAGAGCATATACCTGTCAAATTATGTAAGCCCAATTCTGTCACAAATTATGTTGGCCAGACATGAAATAACACCACATATCCTGTGTCTCTACCATTCATCATTGATTTAGTTCAGTGGGGAATTAGAGATTATTGTGAAGGAGTTTATTGGCTGAAATGTTACACATCTGAACTAGTGTGTGGAGATCAGTCTTACACTATTCATCTATCATAACTTGTGTTCATTATAATTTGACAACAGAATGTTTTCCTCATTTATTGGAATATCTACTTTTTTATGAATGAAGACTGTGGAATTGAGGGTAATGAATTCTTGTGAATTAGAATTAGGTGAGAAACTCTCCAATTGTGCAGTGAGTGAGGCTTATTCGATTGGACTAAATTGGATCTAATGAATTTCTTAGAAAACTGCTGGACTGAAAAACCTCAGACAGGATCCAGTTTATATGGAGGGATCCAGATAATAGTAGTTAAGATGTCATGGCCTGTTTTGTAATGACAATAGTCTTTTTGTCTTTACTGTTATGACATGATGTTAGAAAGGGTGTATTATTTAAATAATGCACATGATATAAAAATTTTTTATTTTAATTATTTCCTTTACTTTTGAATTTCTTTTACTTTTAAATTTTTTTACAAATCATTTCAGCAAAACCACATCAAGTGACTACTCAATGGAGCAAGCTTTGTGAGGTCATTCAAATGAGTGGTCATGTGATATGATTTTGTTGTTGTTTTTTTTTCCAATGGTCAGTGTATAAATTATTTGGGTATCTGCATCTTATTCATTAGATGAAGGGTTAACCTTTAAGTGAAGACAATCCATAATTTTTATGTTCCCCCGGTTTTTTGGGGAGCATAGAGTCGCTGCTTGGTCCGTCTGACAGTATGTCCGTCCATGTGTTCATCCATCCACAGTGATATCTCTGCAGTGAGTGGATGGATTTCAATGAAAATTGGTATGTGGGATCCTTGTGACAAGCCGCTCCTGCACATATTATAAAAAAGTTGCCTGTATATATTTCACCAGAGTTACAGTCATTACACTGCCAATTTTCAGGATTTTTTTCTGTCTGAAGAAATATCTCAGCACTGAGTGGATGAAAATCAATGAAATTTGGTACAAGGGATCTGTGTGACAAGCTGCTCTTTCAAATGTTATAAAAAAGGCTGTTTTGTCCATCTGTCCATCCATCTGTCCATTTGTCCACAGCAATATCTCAGCAGTGAGTGGATGGATTTCAATGAAATTTGGTATGAGGGATTTTTGTGACAAGCTGCTCCTATACATGTTATAAAAAAGTTGCCCACGTATTTTTCACCAGAGTCATGGTCCTTGCATTTCAAAGACACATGCCAAATGATTTCCCATTGTGGGGCCCACAATTTTATGAATCTGTGTGTTAACTGAGTCGACTGAACGCCCAGAAATAAAGCAGTACTTGTTTACTGTGGTAAGCAAGCTATGTTTTACTGGTAATACAGGCCCCGGTCACCAATGTGTGGGGTGGAATTCCAATAAAATAGGCAACATAAATGATTGGCTGGACTTGACTTCATATCCATGTTGCGGTGATGATTAGACTTTGTGTGAAAGTATGTGACCTTAAACACCAATAAATAAATAAATAAGTTGACTACCGGGGAGCATCCATCAGTCTTACTGATTTTCTTGTTTTCATTAAATATCTTGATCCCTCTTAATTGTATACATTTCAACCTTTTACCTAATTTTATGATCAAAAGTTTCCATCGTTTTTCATAAAATTTGCCAATCAAATTTGTTTAATTTTTCAACATTTACCTCCAAAAACATATGTGACGTACCCCTCTCTGTGGAGTGAGCTAATCAAGCTTGTTTTGGTGAAGGGTCATAAGCTATAATTTGGAGGCAAACAATGAAAATTCTTTGCAGCATTGCAAGATATACTAGAACAAATATACATTTTATCATCAGAATGTACAAAAATGACAAAATTCTTGTCAACTTGCTGCACTCTGATGTCAAAAGTTTTCAGCAGCAAATCTTTCCCGTAATGCAGTTTGATATTTACATTACCTTGTTTGACAGAGCTCAGTGAGGGATTGGAGAAAATTCTGTTGCACTACCGGAGTGCTAGGGTTAATGAATTCTCCATTTATTTGAATATTTTCATTGACAATTTATTTTTTTATTTATTGGTGTTTAAGGTCGCATGCTTATGCACAATGGCTAATTGTGACTGTGGCAGTTTTACAGGTGGAGGAAGCCGGAGTACCCGGAGAGAACCACAGAGCATCGACGATCAACTGTCAGCTCCTCAACATTCTAACCCTGTTCAAGATCTGCTCAAGCAGGGTTACAATGGTTGAAGACCAGTGCACCATCGATGTGCAGTATGCCTTAGTACACGGCATCATCGTGCCCCCATATAGGCAACCAGGATAAAGTGCCTTGCCCAAGGACACAATGCGGGTCGTCCCGGACGGGGATCGAACTCGGGACCTCTAGCATAGAAGTCCAACAGTCTACCACTAAGCCACCATGCTCCCTTTCATTGACAAACTGTCTATTGAATTAACAAGGTTCCAGTTGAGTACCTTCTTAGTAACTTCATTTTTTGTTCACAAAACACAACTTGCAACAACTTTTCACTGAAATGATCTTGACCAGCTCAGTTCTGACTGTGACCTTCATGTCAAGATAACCTGCTGGACATATAGGAATCACCTTTATTCTGGACCTTATTTCTACTAGTACTCAAACGATTAGTCGACTAGTCGATGTTGACTCTGGGCAAACCAGTAGTCGACTCTCAATTGTGCAGTCGACTAGTCAGAGGAGTTCAAGCTTTTAGGTAAATAGTATCCTTTCTGTGCCACTGTCAGACAGTTTGAACAGCAATATTGGGCAATCAGTGTATACATCTATTGCCATCTAATAGTAGTGACAGTGGTTTGTTTTAACTTGTACTAGTAGAGTGCTGAATTATTTTGGGCTATCAGGATATGTTATTAATTTGCCTTGTTGCAAATTATGGGAGAGTGCCTATAGGCACTCTCCCATAAATTGCAACAAGGCAAATTAAATAAGACTATATAATTTCACTCTTAGCATAATTAGAAGCACATTAACAGAATAATGTTCCAGTAAGTTGCTGTATATGAATGCCCAAGTGAAGCCAAATTTGGACCTTCAGCACTCTACCGGAACACCAACACTGTTATAAGGAGACAAGTTATCACCAATGACTAGTTGAAGTCGACTTGACTTTTGGGTATTGACTAGTCGACTTTGGAATTCACTAGTCGTTTGAGCACTAATTTCTACCAAGTTTTGTTTATCTGAACATTATGTTTATATGTGTGACATGTTGCTTCAACAAATTTTGTAACAAATTGGGAATCCCAGTGTAGCAGGATATCTCTCCCCCCCCCCCCCCACACACACACATCCCCCTCAGAGGTGTAGATATCCTAGAATATCTTTCCCCCACCCTGGATATCTCCCCCCCCCCCCTAAATTTTTAAATGCATTCATCTAATTTTGTTTCTTTTACTGTTATTTCACAATATTTGGTTCCATTTGATATTAAACAGCTAAATCCTTGTATAAAATTACTCAGGAACACATAACAAAATGTGGAATAAGTTAGGGAGAGAAATATTTTGAATAAATTTTAGAAACAGTTCATCTTCCTCCTCACCCTGTCAAAATCTCAAAAAAATGTTACAGAGGTTCCAAGATAGACTGTTTCTAATTCATTAGTGTACAAATATCGGTACAGAATTCCAAAATTTGTTTTCACAGTTGATAAATATTTTGACAAGATGAGGGGGAAGATATCCAGGCCTGGACATCTTCCCCCCTCACCCTGTCAAAATCTAAAAAACTCTTACAAAGATTGTAAGATTTGCTAATTCTTATTCAGTAGATAAGATTTAATAGTATCTCATTAAAATAAAAATATATCTTCCTTTTTTCATGACTGTGATATATTTTTACAATGTGAGGGAAGGGGGGATAACCAGGCCCGTATATCTTCCCCCACCACCATGTCACCTTGTCAAATACCTGTAAACATTCATACAACTTTTACAACCATTGTTTGAACTTTGTTATGGTAGGGTGAGAGTGTAAATGAAACCTATTTATTTTTTTCAAATGGTTGCTATGGTTTTTTGAATGGGTGAGGGGGAAGATAATCAGGCCTGGACATCTTCCCCTCCACCTTTTTCAATTTTTGGCCAAAAAATAGCTGCAAGTTCTATGATTGTCTATTTCTGATTCACTGCTCTCGTTATTTAACAGTATACGATTGGAAGAATTATTTTTCTTCCAAGTTTTCTATATTATATTTTGACATGGATGGGGAGAAGTGGGGGGGGGGGGGGGGGAGATAACCAGGCTGAGTTTTCTTCCCCCACCCCACCCCCATGTCACTTTATCAAAGTTGTGTAAACATTCATACGACCTTTACAACCATTGTCAGGACTTTGTTATGGTTGGGAAGAGTGTAAATAAAACCTATTTAATTTTTTCAAATGGTTGCTATGGTTTTTTGAATGGGTGGGGGGAAGATAATCAGGCCTGGATATCTTCTCCTCCACCCTCTTCCATTTTTATCCAAAAAATAATTGCTGCAAGGTTCTAAGATTGTCCATTTCTGATTCACTGCTCTCATTATTTAACAGTATACGATTGGAAGAATTTTTTTTCGCCCAAGTTTTCTATATTATATTTTGACATGGGTGGGGACATAACCAGGCTGGATATTTTCCCCCACCCCCACCCCCGTGTCACCTTGTCAAAGTCTGGTAGACATTCATACAACCTTTACAACCATTGTTTGGACTTTGTTATGGTTGGGTGAGAGTGTAAATGAAACCTATTTATTTTTTTCAAATGGTTGCTATGCGAATGGGTGAAGGGGAAGATAATCATATTTTGACATGAACTTAAAAGGAAATGCATAAATGTATTCATTCAGGAGTTTGAACAACTTTTTCAATGTTAATGTGATGAAAATTCAGTAAATAAATGTTAAGTTATAAGTAGTTTTATTTATTTATTTTTTTGGTGGGGGAAGATATCCAGGGTTGGGGGTGGGGAGATGTCCTAGGATAACTTCCACCCTGGGGGGAGGGGGGAGATATCTAGGACATCTTCCCGGGGCAGGGGGGATGTACAGGCGGGAAGATATTGTGGCACACAGGGAAGTGAAACAGTGCTTGTTTATTGTGGTAAACAAGCTCTGTTTTTACTGGTAAAGTAGGGCCAAGTCACCAATGCCTGGGGTGGAAGTCCTCTAAAATGAGAAACATGGTTTTAAATTATTGGCTCGACTTGACAGAAAATCCATGTTGTGGTCACGATTAAGCATTGTGCAGAAATATGTGACGTTAATCCTTTACCTAACAAATTGGCAACATCTGCCCACGTAATATACAAATTGAGCAGATGAAAGAAAACTATTTTTCAAAAAATTTCAACATGTTCCGGGGCTTATATTTCATGCAAGAATCAGAATCATTTCTTGAAAATGATTCTTGCAAAGAAAATAATGAGAATCAAATGTGATTCTCACAAAATGTTCTTTTGATTCTGGATTCGGAAAGGGTCCTTAAAATCTAGGAGAATTCTCATTTTTTGCACCTCATAATAAGTTAACACTTTGAGTTAGCATTGGTGTCTAGTATTTAGTGAAGGCTTGAATGTTGAAACAAACATGTGGTCTGCATATACATGGAAGAAAAGAACCTCACCAAAATTCAAAGTGGGCCCTTAAGGGTTTAAACTTGAGTAAATATAAGAATCTGAGGTTTGTTTTTCTCTTTGGAATATGTACTGGAGCCAACACTATAAAACTTTTACAATTGTATTTTCTAGAATTGTATTTTCTACCTATTAATATAACTGACTAAAATGAATCATTTGCATTTTAAAAGATATGGCAGTTTGCCAACTGGCAAATTGCCACATGTTTGAAAATGCTAAGGGTTCATTTCTATCCATTTAAAGTCATAACTAGAAAATACAATTCTACAAAATTCAATTGTAAAAGTTTTATAGTATTGGCCAGAAGAACTGAAAATAGATTCTCGCAGCAAGAGTTCCCGTGAATCAAAACTGATTCTCATAAAATCGAGACAAATTTTAAGGCCTCTGTTCTACTGTTCCCTATTAAGATAAACATGCCCCCTGAACAAAGTACTATCGAGCAGTAGTAGTCAGCCCAACTACTGCCCAGCAAATCAAAGAATTGGATGAAGGATATTCCCCCCTCCCAAATTGTTCGCTCCTCCCTGAAAATGATATTTAAGGTGACTTATTTTTTTACATGCACATTCAGATGTGCATATACAGGGCATTCATCCTTCCAAGATCCATTTGCCTCTCTCTCTCTGCCAGAGTGAGAGAAGTTGTGCTCACAAAATCTGGCAGAATGGACCTTGCATGGAAAAAAGACCAGACAAAATCAGTATTTTCACATTTTTTTTAAAATGTGGATATAAATTTATGCATGTTTATAGAATACAGATATATAGATATCCTTATTTAACCCTTTGAACCTGAGCGACCACTTTTCCAACTCAGAAACATGATACATACAGATTATCACCACAGTGTGTGTCTCTGGGAATTCAGATCAAGTCGAGTTGTAGGAACAGAACAGTATTTCAACGAGCCCATTAGGGCGAGTTGAAATGCGATTCTGTGCCTACAACGAGACTTGATCAGAATTTCCGGAGACACACACTGTGGTGATGATAAATTTATCTCACAATATTGACCACAAAATGTGTTATAAAACTATTTTAAGAGGAACTTTTTCATTTGCCTTATCGATGGAAAGACGCAAATTGAAAAATAGAATAGCGTTCATTGATCTCCATATTGAGGTCAGTGATGACGTTACACTTCAGAGAAAATTACGTCACTGGGATTCACTTTACTGAATACTGTCTTGAGAAGTGGAGCAACTGTGTGTTTCGTCAACGTGAATTTAGTTGTTACTTTTGCAACAATTACTGGTGAATTAAATATCCCTCTTGGTGTAGAGGTTTATTATATTTTAAAATATGCCGTTCATCGTTTATTGAGGTGGAGTTTTCCACATTTCATTGCGAAAGCTAATCCTTTAACTTCAAGAGAGAAGCCTCGACTCGAGCGTTCAGGAAAATCCCACTAATAGGCTACAATTTACAAACCTGCCCAAGCTTTTCATTGAGTTAACTTCCCCAGTGACATTTTAGCATGCCGTGCATAATAAATACGTTACAGGGCGTTTAGTTGGCAGATACAGTGTCATATACGGCTCAGAGAAAACAATATTAGGTGAGGCGAAGCCTCACTTAATATTGTTTTCTCTGAAGGGAAAAACGCAAAGCGATCGAAGAATGATATTAATGACGTTGTTTTGGCAACAGCAGAATCATGCGCTTGTATCAGGGGCCCTTGATACAGATTTGGAACAAGGGCCCAGATACATTAAACTTTAGTTGCGTAACAGTGCAAAAACGCCCCGATTGTGAGATAAATCACAATTCCATTAAGTTGGATGGCTGCTGAGTGAATGTATGGGATAGACCAATTAATATTTTCAGTGTGCAGCCCCACGGCTGCACATTAAAAATATTAATTGTTCTAGTCCCAAATAATGAATATGAACTCTTCCGATTGCTGCCGTTGAACTGACATGGAAGATATCACAAGTGTTCAAAGGGTAAAGAATAGAATGACATTTATAGATATATGCTGTTAGAGGTTATATGTTTCAACCAACACTGTTTCTTACTATGAAGACAAAAGAAGCAAAAATATTATCCTCCAAGTAGTTGATGCTTGGCTCTTGGCAGACTCAGTCATTTTATTTAGGCAAAAAAATGTAAATAAAAATTATGCCTGGCACTAGAACAGTTCATCAACATACTTGTGTGAGAAGTGAGGCATTTATGTCACAAGTATGTACCTTAATTACATGAAAGGTACATAATGCAACATTTGAAGTTGTTCAAGAGGTCTTTTATAAACATATAGTCAGTTATTCTTGACATTAATGTTCAAAGCAATCAAAAAGCAGATTACATCAAGTTTTAATTCTTTATTGTTGATTTTTTAACCCTATTAATGTTTTTTGGGGTTAAGGGTGACAGAAACCAACATTACTCAATGTACAATCATTGAAACCAGCCAAGTCATATAACAATCTGATCTGCAGTAATTGTTGCATAAATGGAGGACTGATCCTTATTTCTGGACCACTTAGCACAAAGGTCAAATGATTTGCTTAAAAGTGAAGCAAAAGAACTGAGACTAATGGATGGGAAATTTCAGTCGCAAACATTTTCATTGTGTCCATTTGTATGTCAGTTCTAGAACTTTGCCACACTTTTTATATTCAGCTGTAATAGGGGTTTGTCTAAATTTTGAATAATCGATGCATTTGTTGAAACAATTAACAGCCAAGACAACAGCTAAAATACACCCAATTTGACCATGGATCAGTTGTCTTTTGCATTTGCCATCTTGTTGTTTAGTTTGGTCATAACAAGGCATTCTGTCAAAATACATGTAATTGTTGAGCAGGGTATTTTTTGTTCAGTTTCGCATTGCTATTTGTGAAGCAAGATCTCCAATGTGCGATCCAATCACCAAAACTTGTTTTGTATGGTGCGATTCAATGTTTTTTCTGATATTTCATGTGCTCATCCAACATTCCAATTCAAAAATGGTAAAACTACAGATAAACAATGTAACAATACACCAATTATCCCTGTTGGTCATGCAAAATGATAAATTTAACAACCAGTGTTTTCAAATCAGTTGACAAAACTCCACCTGTGTTTTCTACGATGTTGGTGCCTCGAAATTAGCTCTTGATGTGCACCTTTTTTGTTCGGGTGGATCGATTTGGAAACTGCCGAGTGGAAGTCAAATCATGAATTGCAAAAACATGGCTTGATCACTCACTGATATATTTATTAGGTCACCTGACTGCAAGTCAGTGTGAGCTATTGCCATCACTTAGCATCCGGCATCTGTTAACCTTTGGAAACTTGCCGCCTTCTTCACAACCATTAAGCCAAATTCAAACATGTATTGCACAGACCATCTATGGAGTATACCCTTTCTGTTTTGTTCAAATGAAGCAGCTGCCATCTTCGAGCTCTGGTTAATACCCCAAATGCTTAGAAATCTTTAAAAATCTTCTTCTTATGAACCACCAGAGAGAATACCTTGATATTTGGTATGCAACATCATTTGGCATTGAAGATTAAAGTTTGTTCAAGGGAAGTTGGAAGGTCAATATCTGGGCTCTCTCTGGGAGCATTTCCATTTTGGTCTCTGCCCCAAATTTGTATTTCAAGAACCGGTGGGCCAATTTGAACCAAATTTGGCATGTAGTCTAAGTGGGTCCTAAGTAATTGATTGATGCCCCCCCCCCCCCCCCAAATTGTTTTACAGCCCCATGGGAACCCCAGGGGCTAAAAATAGAAAAAATTAAAAATGCCCATATTTCCCAAACCACATAGAACAGAGAACTGTTATATGGTATGAAACATCCTTAGGACCAGTGGTATGGAATCGTAAAGAAAAATTGCCATCGGTTGTGCCGGGGTATTCTGTACGGGGGATTGCTGAGTCAGCATATTTGCAAAAATTGAAAATTTTTTACACAAGTGTGTTCAAATTAAGTCCCTCGGTTGATATTTGGGCTCAATAAGGAACCTGAATAATTAAC
Source organism: Pictodentalium vernedei (assembly GCA_031216915.1). Lineage (NCBI taxonomy): Eukaryota > Metazoa > Mollusca > Scaphopoda > Dentaliida > Dentaliidae > Pictodentalium > Pictodentalium vernedei. The sequence continues at coordinate 690,646,938 of CM062296.1, read as the reverse complement.
TTAGGGCAATATGGGGAATAAGCTTTAAAAATCTTCTTCGTCAGATCCAACAGTCTGATTCTTTTGATATTTGGTATGCAGCATCTCTGGGGAGGGGGGGGGGGGGGGGGGGGTCAGAATCAAGTTTGTTCAAATTGAGTCCCTGGGTTAATATTTGGGCTCCCTATTGGAGCCCAAATATTAACTTAGTGCAATACGGGGAATAATCTTTAAAAATCTCCTTCTTCAGATCCACGAGTTAGATTCTTTTGATATTTGGTATATAACATCTCTAAGGAGTCAGATTCAAGTTTGTTCAAACTGGGTCCCCGAGTTGAAAGTTGAACTTAGTGCAACATGACAAAATTTCTTTTAAAATCTTCTTTTTCAGATCTACCAGTCAGAATCCTTTCATATTTGGTATGCAACACCTCTAGTGTGGTTAGATTCAAGTTTGTTCAAATCAAGTCTCTGGGTTAATATTTATGCTCCACATCCACCAGTTTGAATATTTTCATATTTGGTATAAGTTTGTTCAATTCGGCCCTTTGGTTAATATTTGGGCTCTTTATTGGGGCCCATAGTTTAACTCGGTGCAATGTGAGAAAATATCTTGAAAAATCTTCTTCTTTGGATCCACCAGTCAGAATCTTTTCATATTTGGTGTGTGACATCTCTTAAGGGTGTCAGAGTCAAGTTTGTTCAAATCGAGTCCCTGGGTTAATATTTGGGCTCTATGTGCCGGTCACTTACTGATCTCTTTTGACAACTTGAGCCAGGTGAGCATTTTAGGCTCACTTGAGCCTCTGGTTTTTCATTGCCATCCCACAGGACCAGGGTTCTCTAGCTTTTTAGGTATTTGGTGATGTTAGTTGTTGCGATCATCAGATGACTACTTACCTATTTTCATCATAATCACCTGTGACTAAAATAGTAGGTAGGTGCACTAAGACTCAGAGGGGCTACTTGGTAACTCACATTTGTGAAGTTAGGAATGGGCTTATGTGATAGAAATTGGGAAATTGGAGGGGAGGGCTATTGAAGTTGAAATCAGGATAAAAATGGAAAAAAGGGACCCATGTCACAGCATGTACCACCCGTGTTGTTGCCTGAAGGCTTTAAATATTATCAGACTGATACATACCCCCTCCCCACACCTCCATCAGGACAGTGACAATGACTGACATTAACCTTCTAAGCCTGAACTTGCTGAAGTTCAAGCTGAACTCTTATTCGGTTTGATATGTTTGATTTTTGTTCAAATTCTTCCGATTCTGTTCTTGTTAATGAAAAAAACTATTTCTGTTTTTCTGAAATTTATTAGACTCTTATTATAACTGCTAATCAATTTGTCCTCACTCCTAATCAATTTTCCAGGACAGCGATAAAAACTGCCGATCAAATTTGTAGAACCCCCCCCCCCCTGTTTAGTGTGTTTGTTTTCCATTTTTTAACTGGTAGAGTGCTGGAAGCCCATATTTGGACTTGATTAAGAAGTGTAGGTACCATAACTCGGGGTGTCATATTCAGTGGATTCTATGTTTCATATTGTCTTGAAAGTGAAATTGTTTACTCTGTAGGGATTTGCCTTGTTACAGTTTATGAGAGAGTGCCTTTAGGCACTCTCCCATAAATTGTAGTAAGGCAAAGACATGTGAATATATTTTGGTGACCCCAAATAACTTAGCACTCTACCAGTTAAAACTTAGATCATGGAATATATCCTGCACTATTGAATTAGTTTATATGAAACAATACAACAAGGCCAGTGTGATTGCCAACTTGGGACCCAGGAGGGCCGAGACAGGTCGAGAGGAATATTGTGCCCCGGGACAGTTTGGATGAAGGGGGCACCAATGTGGAATGCATCATCCGAGCCATGAAGCATCAAAATGGGGGCGGGCATGATAGGGAGTATCCCTCTCTTTGAAAAGTTTCATTCTTGAGGTGTCAAATGATGCAGTTTCCTTGATTTCCTACTGTGAATTACTTGATTGGATTATAACAAAATTGTTGGTTTTCATATGTTGACTATATGCATAGTATGCAGACATGCATACAAGCTGCTTTAGGGATGTACCCCTCCAGTGATGCTGCTACTCCCACCCTCTTGATAGCCGTGTTGGAACCTGGCTTGATAGGTGTTGAATTACAACATGGGGATGTAAAATTTTGATAACTTTGAGCTTGTATATAATGTTCTCCATGAGAAGGCTCAACTGAGTCTCAGTCTGTTTACATTAAAGTTTGCTGGACATTTTTACAGTGCATTCCTTTGCATGAGATACATGCAGGGCTACATTCCAGAATGACTTTCTTGCAATGGCACTGCAAATTCCTTCAGCCTCTCTAGCAACTACATCATACGACTTTTATGCTACCAGGGCAAGACAAAACAACTTTGATTGATGATTAGGTCTACACTTTTATTCTTTGTTTTCAAGTTGCAAAATTATTCTGACAAAGTGTAGCCAAAAAGATAAAAAATATTCATACAAATTTTTTATACAAAAAACACTCAAAGAAGAGATCATGTCCTTTATGGACTGATCTCGAAAAACAACTTCTCACATATTAGCATGGAGCTGATGAAAGAGATCATGTCCACAACAAACATGTTGCCAAATAAACTGATTGGGGTGTTTCAAAAGATGAAACATACCGGTCAGGTACTGTAACTTATATCAGGAATGGGAGAAAAAGAAGAAATGCACACTGTCTGGGTACCGTAACTTGTATTAGAATAGGAGATATATAAGGAATTTTTCTTTCAGTCACCGAATACTGCTTATTGTATGGTCTTTGACTAAACGACGAATCGTTTCAAAACTAATCTATAAAATCTTGTTTGACAGAGCACAGTAAGCTCTGTCAAACAAGATATCGTAGAATAAATGCTCAGTTCATAACACGAAGATAGAAAAATGACCAAATTCCTGTTATTTGAATATATTCCCCTGTGCAGACCACAGGAAGTGGAATAGTGCTTGTCTTCTGTGGTAAACAAGCTCTGCTTTACTGGTAAAGTAGACCCAAAAACAATGCCTGTGGTGAAAACCTCTGAAGTGGAAAACATGGGTCTAAACTTGACTTCATACCCATGTCGCAGTCATGATATATCCATAGTTGCTGAATATGACCTTGAACACCAATAAATAATTTGAATATATTTCTCTGGCAAAGTGGATATTCAATTAACAGGGTTCTACTGTACTCCTACAGATTATACATTACTGAAGCTGTGCTGACAAATGTTGAATAGGTAGATTCTCTTCAGACAGTATTGTACCAATCTTCGTTGTTGGGGTTAAGTCGAGAGAGATTTAATAGTGATCAGGCATTATGTGGCAGCATTATTTATGGGGTGGATGCTTTCATTGTGTTCAATCTCTGCCAGTCTGCCAGAGTTTCAAAGCCTGGCTTCTTTCCAACCCTCATCTTGTTTAGCCTGAATAACAAGAACATCATTTTTTTTTCATTTTAGATTAATGTAATTTAACGTTTTGCCTGACCCAACTGGCAGATGTACACAAAGAAAATTCTTGAATTACTAAATATTTTCATTTTAGCTTCTAAAACATAACTTATGATATGGATTGTTGACAGTGATAAATAACAGTTTCCAAACCCTTGTACACTGATGTCAAAATGCTAAAATTTCAAACGGTTGCATTTATGGATCAATTTTCTTGAAACTTGGCAGGATGACTTATGATCATGGTCAGCTGCCTAGAATGGCGGCTGTAATAGCTTATATTTTTCTTTTTTTAAAGTTTTTTTTCTGATAAATAACAAAAAGTTAATAATTGTAACACAGTTTACTTAAATGCAACGTAAGTCAGTTAATTGTGACATTAGTCTCTCAAGTGCAGCATGAAGTCAATGTAAGCTACAGTGTCATTGACACTTTCACTGTGAATGGTGCTGGCTGTTTTTTTATGCCCTCTGACTTAAGTCGGGTGGCATATAGTGATTGAAGTGTGTCTGTGTGTGTGTCCCCGAGCCAATAACTCGAAAACTGTTAGGGCCACAGTCATCAAACTTCACACAATTATATAGGACCATGGGAGGATGTGTCACACACCATAGCCGGGTTTGTACCTTCAAGGTCAAGGTCACATTTCAAGGTCACACTAAAAATCGGTCAATATTCGTGTCTCAGTCATAACTCAGAAACGAATCACAGTACAATTGTTAAACTCTTCACAAATGTTAAGGACAGTCAGAAGGTGTGTCGCATATAATAGTTTCTGCCGCATCTGCAAGGTGAAGGTCACGTGTCTCACGCATAACTCCAAAACGATTAGGGCTGCAATCATCTAACTTCGCTCAATTATAAAGGACAACGGGTGGATGTGTCACACACCACAGCCAGGTCCGTAAGGTCAAGGTGGGAGGGGGGGATGGGTGGGGGGGGGGGGGGCATGTGTTACCTTAGTAACATTTTACTTGTTTATATTATATTGGGAAAAATTTAATAATGGAAGAGACTCCTTGAATGATTTGAAATATTCTGGGACGATGGGGTTTATTTTACACAGAAACAGTAAGGTCATGGATTAAAATTGTACAAGTTGCTGTTATCTGTAATTTCTGATAGTGTGCATCAGACTCAACAGTTGTTATTTTCTGAACTTTTTTGGATTATTTGTTGTTTATAGAAGAGAACAGAGGCTGGTAACATGAAAAATATGCTAAACATTCCAATGTATATCTTTTGATGTAGTATACTAGAGTGCAGTCATGGTCTTGGAGATTTTTCAGTTGAGGAATTGGATAGTGCTTATCAGCTCAAAGAAAAAAAATCCTATATACTTAGAGTGATATTCAGGACTTGCATTGGAGACGGGGAATAGTTTGTTCTGGACATGTTACTTGTTATTTCTGCTTCAGATGAAAGTCACTCTTTTTAGCTTAGCTTGACAAAGTCAAGATAAGCTATTGCCATCACGCGTACTGAAGTCTGTGAGTCTGTGCACATTTTCATTAGCACAGGCTACACCCCGTTGTTCTTGTCCCATCATCACAAAATTTCATATGCAGGTTTGAGGTGATGTCTAGATGAGAACATTCCCATTTTGGTCATGATCACTCAAATGTGATGGTTACACAAGCCCGAAACCCGAAAACCTTTAGCACCATCTACAGGTCGTATTTATGAAGGGATTTCATTGTAACCTGGTAGAATAACTCTGTATAATGTCTAGATGAGAAAATGATCGGTCAATTACCATGACAGGAATGCGAGCCCAAAACACGAAAACTTTTAGCATAGTCTACAGGTCCTATTTATAAAGGGATTTCACTGCAACTTGGTTGGATGACTCCATATAAGGTCTAGATGAGAACGTCCCCTTTTGATTTCGATTGGTCAACCATGACGGCTGCACATGCCCGAAGCCCAAAAACATTTAGCACAGTCTACAGGCCGTATTTATGAAGGGATTTTATTGTAACTTTGTAGGATGACTAGGTATAATTTCTAGATGAGAATGTCCTATTTTGGTCAGGTTCAGTCAACCATGACTGCCACAGAGACACATTACCTAGATTCCTTTAGCACAGTCTACAGCTTGCATTTATGAGAGGATTTCATTGCAAATTTTTAGGATGGCTCATTGTAATGTCTAGATGAGAACGTCCTATTTTGGCCATGACAGCCACACAGGCACATGTCGTAGATTTGTTTAGCACAGTCCACAGTTCATATTTATAAAGCGATTTCATTGTAACTTGGAAGGATAACTCGGTATGATGCCTAGATGAGACTATCCTATTTTGGTCATGATCAGTCAACCATTACTGCCACCTGGTCATGTGTCCTAGATTCCTTTAGCACTGTCTACAGATTGTTTTTATGAGGGGATTTCATTGTAACTTGGTAGGATAACTTGGTATGATATCAAGATGAGACTCTCCTATTTTGGTCATGATCAGTGAACCGTGACTGCTGAATCATCATGTGACCTAGATTCCTTTAGCAAAGTCTACGAGTTATATTTTTGAAGGGATTTCATTGTAACTTGGTAGGATGACTTGTTTTGGAATGATTTACTGTAACTTGGTAACTTTGATTGACATACATTAACTGTGAGGGCCACATTAACCCAGGCCTCAGTTCTTTAGTACAGCTTACTCTTCAAATTATTCCTATTGAAAACAGCATATCAGGAACAGAAATTAACATATTCTCAATTATCACAATTCTTGTCTTATTTCATAATCCTTTCATAAACATTGAACATTATACTTTCCATCAAACAATACACACAGTCAGGTTAAACTACAGTGTCATTGACACTTTCATGTAACAATTAACATCTGAAAATTGTTGACTGCTTCCAACTTCTTTTAAGTATAGCTAGAAAAACACATAGCATCACACCACACTTGTTCCAAGGAACCCAGAAAAAAAAACAATTAGAAAGAAGTGTGTGTCTATCAAAACATGATTTACTTTTAACCCACTGACTATTTTAAAGATATTTTTTTTCAAATCCAATCATGGCTGCTGTGAAGCAGCCATGGCTGGATTTGAGGAAAAATTCAAGTAAATTTGTCTCAAGAAACCATTGGTGAAGAAGTCCATGCCATTTACAGGTGAGAAATTAGATTAAACATACCCAAATTATACTTATTTCAATGACAGGAGAAATCCTCTCCTGGGTCGGAATATCCGCCAGCAGCATGCATGGAGTTCATAACAGTGTTACATTTCTATGCACTTTGGTAAGGGTGGGTAGGGGTAGTGGAGAGGAGAGCTTGCTTGGTACATTCATATGTATGTTCAGTCATGTGAACCTGGTTGTTGAAAATGTTGTTGAACCCAAATAAACAAATTTGTTTTGTGTTCTAGATCATTATTGGTTGGACTGATGTGAATTGTCGCAACATCTTATGTATCTGGAAACAGATCCTATTGCAGAATTGAAACCTTTACTTAAATTTTTACAGTTAGTCTCTGTTGTCTCTCTTGGAGGGAATCAAGTTTATCTAGTTACTATTTTAAATCTGTCCAACATGTTTTGTTACTTTTATAAATTTTGGCACATGTTTGATTTTGTGGTGAAACCCTATTGAAACAAGACATTAATTGAAAATAGAAATGTTTTCATTTTTGGAATTCACTTTAAAAAAGTTTCCACAATCCAGTATAAGTATTTACATTTGTTTCTTGAATTCTGCACCTTATGTAACATGTAACCAACTAACCCTCAGCATTTTTACAGCCTTAGTGTATATTTAAAATTTATTGTGTGATAGGGCAGCCTATCAATTAATCCCTTCCAATGCGTATGATCAGCCAGTATGTAAGGTTACCAACTAATTATGTCACTCTTTTCTTTCTGGTTATAAATAAGATCATCTCTATTATGAGACTAACCTTGTGCATTGCACAGCCTTAGTGAGTGTACATTTTCATAAAGTGTGTGATATGGCAGTTACCAATTTTTAGCTCTCCTGATCCAAAGAGCCATGTGAGCTATTGCCATCACTTGGCATCCATCGCCTGTAAACTTTTTACATTTTCAACTTCTCTGGAACCACCAAGCTGATGTGAACCAAGCTAGGCAGGTATGGTCTGTGGGGAGGTCCTCTACAAACGATCCTCATTTTGTTCCCATCGGTTGAAAAACTTGCCTGCCAGAGGCATTCTTTGATTCTGGTTGGTGGATTTTCAAAAATATTCTCCTCTTAAGCCACAAGGGCAAATGTTTTGAAACTTCACATGATTGATGACTGGGGCACCCTCTACCAGTGATCCTCATGTAATGTTGATCGTGTTGATCGGATGGAAAACATGGCTGCCAGAGGCATTCTTTGATTCTGATGAAAACCACAAGGCCTTTGAAACCACAAGGCAAAATGTTTTGAAACTTCACATGATTGATGACTGAGACATCCTCTACCAACGATCCTCATTTAATGTTGATCGGGTTGCAAACATGGCCATGATTGTGGCTTATAGTTACTATAGAAACCCTATGGGAAATCACATTTTCCTCTTCTTCTCTGGAACTACTGAGCCGATGTGAACCAAACTTGGCAGGAATGGTCTGTGGGAGGTCCTTTACAAACAATCCTCATTTTGTTCCTGTCTGATGGAAAACATGGCTGCCAAAGGCATTCTTTGATTCTGATTGGTGGATTTTGAAAAATCTTTTCCTCTGAAACTACAAGGCCAAATATTTTGAAACTTCACATGATTGATGACTGGACACCCTCTACCAGTGATCCTCATGTAATGTTGATCATGTTGCAAACATGGCCGCAATTGGGGATCATAGTTACGATGGAAACCCTATGGGAAATCACATTTTTATATGTAGTTCTGCCAGGTGAGCGATTACAGGCCCTTTAGAGCCTCTTGTTATTGCACAGGGTTGGTCACTCTTTCTGGCTGTAAAAAGTTTTCATTATTAACTGAGTTACTAACCCTGTGCATTGTGCAGCCTTAGTGTACATTTCATCTATATTAACTCTTTTCTCAACATAATGGCCAAAACTAGACAGTACTATTCTCAAAAAGCATACAAACTTATGATCCCTCATGACAATTGATGATGGAAATTTTTTTTTTTTAGTGAATTCCAAAAATGAAAAAACACATATTCCATTTTTAATTAATAGCATGTTATTAATTGATTTGCCACTTAGCTAGCGAAAAATATTCAATTGATAGGAGTATTCAGTTAATAGGAGTTTGGTAATTTTCTTCATGGATCTCTGTCAAAAAAATTATAATTGAATATAATAAATGTTTTTAAATGCATTTATACTGGGTGTACTGAAGCACAAGATGGCTCATTGGTTAGAGTATTGGATTAGAGTATTGGATGTTAAACTGAAAGGTTGCTGGTTTGATCCTGACCCACTCCATCTGTGTTATTTGTCCTTGGGCAAGACACTTAATCCTGATTGCTCACATGGGGTCACAGTGATGCAATGTACTGAGGCATACTGCATGTCAGTGGTGCACTTTCCTCAACTGCTGCTAACTCTGCTTGTGCTGAGTTTGTCAGAAAGTATGCCAGTTGCTCGCCAATGCTCAGTAGTTCTCTCTGGGTACTCTGGCTTTCTCCTCTCTGTAACACTTTGTGATCCAATGTGGCCCAGCCTTTTGAAAATGTTATTGAACCACAATAAACAAACTGTAAATATGAGAATTTATTTTTTGTCAGAGTACTATTGATAGATCACATGCTTCTTTCTTTCATTAACAGGGGTTTACTCTATAACATATAAGCAATTAACAGGTCCAATTTGTATTGAAGGTATGGTAAAATGGATTAATGTTTGGAAGTTTTATGCATTTAACAGGGATATTTAATTTAGAAATATCTAATTAAATGGTCTACTTTACTTTATCTAGTAGAAATCTTTTTTTTTAAAATATGGAGCCACAGGATCATGCAGGCCTCTGCTAAGATCAGAAGATTAGTAACCTTTTACCCATGGGCAAAGGACATTTGCACAAATTGATAGGACATTTGCGCAAAAAAACGATATGATTTTCTTCGCAAATGTCCTCTTAGGAATACAGGTACATTTGTGCAAATGTCCATCTTCGCACTCACCAGTATTTAAGATAATTAGTGCATCTCAGCTTCTTAAACCTCCAAGCAAATTGTCTCATATAATCACATGTTACCCCTTTAGCTAACCGGACTAGTGATTATCACTTGCTGACAAATTTCTTAAATTTTCTAAGATTTTCATTTACAAAACAGCTTGTGAACCCTTGTTGGAACAACCTCAATTCTAATGGGTAGTCATAAGTTATATTTTTTGATGCAAAAAATGCAATAATAATAAATTTTTAAAAGTAATTTTGTGTATAGTGCTAACCAGATATGGCCATTGAGATTCACTTGCTTGATGTAACACAGCTGTCATATACACCATCACTGAGTGCATTGCAAATGTGTTCAAGGAACAGTATATTCTGTACAGATGGTTCTGTTGCCTAAACTTCATGTAGATAGATATTCCGAAGAAGCGAAAATTGTTGTTGTTTTTTTAAAGTCTGTACTCTCGTGGGTGAAGGCATGTAGTGAATACATTGTTCTGTGGGAAACTGTAATCACACAGGAATGATGTCACTCTGTAGTACTGGTATTATTTTTATCTATGGATGAAGGCAGATGTACCATCATGCCAAACAGCTCAGCACAATGGGATTAACCTTTTACCCAATGCAAACGATATCAAAATTTATTATTTTAAATATTTTTTTATAATTTTCAAAAAATTTGAACAAAACCATATCATGTGACCCCTTATTGGAACAAGCTCATCAAGCTTGTTCCAATGAGGGGGTCACATGATATGGTTTTGTATATTTTTTTTTAATCATTTTTTTAACTGCTGATCCCCGTGGGAACCCCGGAGTAACCCTGGGAAGTGAAGCAGTGCTTGTTTACACATGAGGTATAAACGATTGACTGACCTGACTTTATCTCCATGTTGTGGTCATGATTAGCCATTGTGCAAAAGTATGTGACCTTAAACACCAATAAATAAATATTTTAACTGCTGAACTATATATTGCATGAGTGGATGCGGCACAATGGTAAAAGGTTATTTTTTTTATTGGGTTTAATGACACTTTCGACATCCTCACGTCAAAGAGTTTTGAGGGTGGAGGAAGCCTGAGTACCCAGGGAACCACTCAGCGATGGTAAGTAACTGCCATACTCCCCAACATACTAACCCTGCACAATCAGGGTTATCAATGGTTGACGACAAGTGCACCATTGACATGCAGTACACCTTAGAACACATGTGGGAAATTGGGATTAAGTGCCATGCCCAAGGACACAACACAGTTGTCCCTGGAGGGGATCGAACTATGGCCCTTTTGGGAAGTCCAATGCCATAACCATTGAAACACCATGCGCCAGGTAAAGGGTTAAGTGCTTTACACAAGGAAACAGTGTTAGTGACTTGGGCTAGGTTTGAACTCATGATTACTCCATCACAAGTCTGATGCTGTAACCAATGACCATTAACCATTGTCCCTACATCCCAATAAATCCTGTCTTTTGATTGGTCAGAATGCCTTGGACAAATAGCCTTGGCAAAGAGCACACCCAACATCCAAGGTATATGAGAGTGTGCAACATCCAGGGTATAAGAGCATGCAAAACATCAGGGGAAATGGTTAAAATGAAAGCTTTTCGCTTTCGCTCGCCTCAATATAAAAATAAATCAAAAAAACTTAAAAATAGTCACAATTATCATCAGATTTCTGACAATTCGATCATATTTTTCTGTTATAAATTAATTAGTCAAATAATTAAATCAAACAACTTGAGAAAAATAAAATAAGAGCAAATCTGTCAACAAAATCTGTTTACTCATTTCCAACAACAACCCAAGGGATATAATTCTTTCTGTTGTCTTCTGCATTTGTAAAAACAAAACAACAATTTCATGAGTTTGGTCCAACTGATTGCAGAGTGTGAGAAACGCATCCACAAATTTGTTTCCACTATGTTTCTATTATGTTTCAAATGGGACAGATATGTTATCTCTGCCAACAAGTATGGTATATGGAAATTTAAAACCTGGATGTCTCATTTAAACACCTCGCCTGTGTCTCGGTGTTTAAAACCCTCATCCAAGTATTAAATCTCCATTTACCATATATGTTGGTGGAGATAACTTATATTAACCAATTGCAAACACCCCACCAAACATAGCCCTCCTCTGGGCATATAAGTTATGTTTTTGTGTCGCAAAACTCACATTTGTTGAGTAAATGCTGTTTTGTGACAACTTTTGGGAAATGATATTCATCTTCTTTAATCCTTTACCTAACACAACTATATAAGACAACACTTGTACAAAAAATTTCCTGATTTACTCAGAATTTAATGTTTTCATTTTTGCTTCCAAAACATAGCTTATGATTCTGAAACACAGCTAATGGAATGAGATTAATGTTTGGGAAGTCTAAAATGGGACAATATTAAAATTTTAAAGGTGATTTACATGATTAGCACTGACAGGATGTGGCCATTATGTTATTTAAAGCCTTAAACAGTTTGAAGTACACTAGCATATCATCGACTTAATGGAGGAATCACCCAGAATTATCTGGGTTATTCTCAACCTGTATATAAACTTAACTTCATCCCTATTTTGTGGTAATGAGATGGCCAAAGATGTAGAAAGTTACCTTAATCACAAATAAATAAATAAATAAATAAATTCTTAACCTGTTAGTTTTGACTTTGGGGCTAAACCTGTTGAGCTTAATAGAAGTTAGGTTCATGGCCAAAAAAATGATTTTTGTTCTCAGGCAATCCTACATTGAAATTAAACCTCCTCTATGAGTGTTTTTATAGCTTGCATTGTCTTCCAAAATTAGTATTAGCATTGTGAGACTTTAAAATTTTACATCTTTTGGTTGATGTTTATTTATTTGCACATCTTTGCAGAAAGGTGTCATTAAAATACAGTGCCTGTTTATTATAACTGTTTTGTAAACATCCAGTTTACTATGTTTGCAGAAAATAACTCCAATATGTGGATGGTATTTTTTTTTTCGGAAAAAGTGGATAAATATAACTGAACACAAATGTGTTTGATATTTCTTTATTAACTGGTACAGTGCTAAATTGTTCTTAGTTGCAAATATTTGTTCGGATGTCTTTGCCTATAGGCACTCGCCCATAAATTGTAACAAGGCAAAGACATACAGCTGAAATAAATTAACTTGAAAGATAATGTGAATTACTTCCATAGAACACGAAACTTCCCCTGTGGAAAGCCCGGGAAGTGAAATAGTGCTTGTTTACTGTGGTTAACCAGCTGTGTTTTACTGGTAAAATAGGACCCATGCTTTGGTTGGAAATCCTCTAAAATGAGCAATATGAATATAAACAATTGATTTAATATGACTTTATCTCCATGTTGTGACTCTAAATAAATAAATATGAAACCTTGAAGTTGCAGTACCTGCACTCCAGAATGGAGCCTAAATATTGGCTTCCAGCACTCAACAAGTCAACACCATGTTTTGGTCTTCTCCTCCAAAGCCACTGGGCCAATTCAAGTGAAAGTTTGTGTGAGTGAAGGTCCCATAGGGGCATTGCATTTTTGTTCAACTCAACATGCCCATCCCCATAGGGAGGGAGTGGGGGAAAATGCTCCAAAATATTTTTAAAATCTTCTTCTCAAGAACCAGTGTGTACAATGACTTGATATTTGCTATGAAGCTTCCTTTTGAGGTGTAGAATCAAGTTTGTTCAAACAAACTTCGTGAAGCAATATTTGGCTTTGTGATGGGAAGGGTAAGATTTTTGGCCCTGCCCAAAATTTCTATTTTCTGAACCAATGGTCTGGTATGAACCAAATTTGGTATGTGGTATTATTGGGTCATAAGTACTACTTGACCCATGCAAAAAAAAAAAACAATTCCCGCATCCCCATGGGAACCCTGGGAGCTAAAAATAGAAATATTTTCAAACGCCCATATTTCCGAAACCACACGGAACAGAGAGCTGTTATTTGGTATGAAGTATCCTTAGGACCATTAGAATTGAATGGTAAAAAAAAAATTCCATCGGATATGTTAGGGTGTTCTGTAATGGGCATCGAAAAAATGCAGAGTCAGCATATTTGCAAAAATTTTAAAAATCTTTTCTCCAGAACCAATCATCAGAATCTTTTGATATTTGGTATATAGCATTCATAGGGGGTTCAGATACAAGTTTGATGAAATAAAGCTTATTGGTTCATATTTGGGCTCACTACAGGAGCCCGAATTTTTAACATAGGGTGATATGGGGAATATTCTTTAAAAATCTTCTTCTTTAGAACCACCAGTCAGAATCTCTTAATGTTTGGTATACATCATTGTTATGAGGGTCAGATTCAAGATTGTTCAAACCAAGTCCCTAGGTTAATATTTGGGCTTCCTTCAGAAGCCCAAATTCTAACTTTGTTCAATATGGGGGGTAATTTAAAAAAATCTTCTTCTTCAGATCCACCAGTCAGAATGCTTTCTTATTTGGTATGCTACATCTCTAGGGGAGTCAGATTCAAGTTTGTTCAAATCAGATCCCTAGGTATATATTTGGGCTCGCTATAGAAGCCCAAATTTTTACTTAGTGCAATATGAGGAAATTTTTAAAAAAATCTTCTTCAGATCCACCAGTCCGAATGCTTTCATATTTGGTATACAACATCTCTAGAGGGGTCAGATTCCAGTTTGTTCGATTCGAGTGCCTGGGTTAATATTTGGGCTCCATATGGGGACCTGAAATTTAACTTAGTACAATATGAGGGAATTTCTTCAAAAATCTTCTTCTTCAGATCCACTAGTCACAATGCTTTCATATTGGGTATACAACATCTCTAAGGGGGTCAGATTCAAGTTTGTTCAAATCGGATCCACAGGTTAATATTTGGGCTCGCTATGGTAGCCCAAATTTTAACTTGGTGCAATATGAAGAAATTTCTTTAAAATTTCTCTTCTTCAGATCCAACAGTCAGAATGCTTACATATTTGGTACACAACATCTCAAGGGAAGTCAGATTCAACTGTGTTCAAATTGAGAGGTTGGGTTAATATTTGGGCTCCCTATGGGAGCCGGAATTGGCCATTTTGCTGAAGAATTAAAAATTTTGTATTCAGTACCCTCTAGAGGTGTGTAACTAAGATTAATCCACATAGGTTGTATCAAGGGTCTTCATAGGGGAGCTCAACATTTTACTTTATGATCAACTGAAGAAAAGGCGTGATGACCAGATTATTTTTGTCACTCCTGAGGGACTCAAGGGTTGACAGTGTAGCCTATGGAGATGGCTTGCATAATGTACTCATTCTTCGACTCGGTTTATAATGTGTTCTGTTCAAAATGAGCACTTCAGGCCCCATGGGGCCTCTTGTTTATTTGGCCTTAAGTTCATTCCATATTTTGAGTAATCACTCCCTTTAGTTTTGCATTGGCTTTTTGTGTTATAAAGGTGGCATTGAACACCAATAAGATAAACAAAAAAATAAACCAAATAATAAATGAAGTAACATAGCATCCTACCAACTTCAAAGTGGTTTGACATTCTCCACACCATTCAGTATAAATGTTAATTGTTGATGCCTTGCAGGGTTTAACACAAATACTTTGCTGCAATCAGTATTCTAGAGCATGTGTTTTAGTTCAAATTTCAAAAGCAACTGTTCTTTTAGAATGTTTTCTTTCTTCTGGTAATGCAGCAGAGTGAGCATCTTTTTTCTTGAAGGATTGGGGATGAGTAACATTATGCATGTTTAACCTTTAACTCTCAAGTCCCCACACAGCTACAAAGTACTGCTTTTATATTTCTTTGAAAAAGTTGCCCCCTTGAGAACTGAAGTGGTAGACGGTCTCCATATTGGCAATGTTTTTCCATCCTAGTTGGTTGCCTGAACAAGCAGCCAACAATGATGTAGAACAACTATTAAGTCATCTGCTTTGTACATGTTTATACAATAAATGTATTAACGACCAACATAAAAATTTAAAGCTCCATGTCAACCCCTCATAAATAAACTTTGTAATCCCAGAGTAAGTGCCCCAGTTTGCCTGCCTGTTCTTGTCAAGTCTCGGCTGCTTACTATATGGGCAGCCAGGCCCTGATTGCAGTCACAGCTAAGTTTGGCAGGTGAAAATTCCAGAGGTAAGTCAAAAAAATAATTCTTCTTCTTCATGAGTATTTAAATGGACAGGCCATGTTCATCCTTTGCACAATGCATGCTTATGACTCAAAGAGTGTGTCATAACCTTGACCCTAGGTCATAACTCCAAAGATCAAGATTACAGATCATTTTTAAAAAGTCAAGCTCAGCTATTGCTATCACTTCGTGTCCGCCGTACGTCCAGGCATAAGTCCACAATTTCCATTGACACACCTCACAGGTCGCAGTTATGATCAGATCGCTTTGAAACTTGGTATGCTTGTTTGGGGTGACCTCCTCTACCAACGATGTGCAATTAATGTTGATCGGGTTGCAAACATGGCTGCAATTGCGGCTTATAGTTACTATAGAAACCCTATGGGAAATCACATTTTCATCTTCTCTGGAACTACTGAGCCGACGTGAACCAACATTTTTGATCAGATCGGTTTGAAACTTGGTATGCTTGTTTGGGGTTACCTCTAGATGGGAGCTATCGATTTTCTTCGATATCTGCCAAGAAATGTTGCCGCTGGCAAT
This sequence comes from Pictodentalium vernedei, assembly GCA_031216915.1. Taxonomy (NCBI): domain Eukaryota; kingdom Metazoa; phylum Mollusca; class Scaphopoda; order Dentaliida; family Dentaliidae; genus Pictodentalium; species Pictodentalium vernedei. Next base: position 690,630,752 of record CM062296.1, on the reverse strand, counting down.
GACCTTTGATGAACGTAGTGCAGTTATGCATCAAAATTTCCCTTTGGCACACCCTGCAGGGCACATTTATTATCAGATCGCTTTGAAACTTCGTATGCTTGTTTGGGGTGACCTCTAGTTGGAGGCTATCGATTTTCTTCCATTTGTGTCAAGTGTTGCTGCTGGCAATGTTCTTAGAACTTTGTTTAGTCATACCTCAATATTTCCCTTTGGCACACTCTACAGGGCACATTTATGATCGGATTGCTTTGAAATCTGGCATGCTTGCTTGGGGTGACCTCTAGATGGGAGCTATCGATTTTCTTCCATTTCCGTTGAAAAATGTTGCTGCTGGCAACGACCTTTGAATTTAGTTTAGTCAGGCATCAATATATTTCTTTGGCATGCCCTACAGGGCACATTTATGATCAGAATGGTTTGAAACTTGGTATGTTTGTTTGGGTTTACCTCTAGATGGGAGCTATCAATTTTCTTCAATTGCTGTCAAAAAATGTTGCCGCTGGCAACAACCTTCGATGAACTTCGTGCTGTTATGCATCAATATTTCCCTTTGGTGCACCCTGCAGTGCACATTTTTGACCGGATCACTTTGAAACTTGGTGTGCTTGTTTGGGGTGACCTCTATATGGAACCTATGGATTTTCTTTCATTTCTGTCAAAAATAGTTGCCATTGGCAATGACCTCTGATGAACTTAGTAAAAACTTAGTGCAATTATGCATCAATACATGTGTATTTTCCTTTGACACACCACATTTATGATTGGATCGCTTGGAAACTTGGTTTGCTTGTGTGGGGTAATATCTATATGGGAGTTATCAATTTTCTTCCATTTCTGTCAAAAAATGTTGCTGCTGGCAACGACCTTTGAACTTAGTTCAGTCAGACTTCAATATTTCCCTTTGGCACACCCTTCAGGGCACATTTATGATTGGATCACTTTGAAACTTGGTATGAGTGTTTGGGGTGACAGAGGGAGCATTCATTATCAGGTTGTTTTGAAACTTTGTATGCTTAAGCAGGGCGACAAAGATAGGAGCTATCGATTTTCTTTTCATTTCCATCAAAAACTGTTGCTGTTAGCAACAATCTTTGAATTTATTGCATTTGTGCATCTGCATTCTTCTTTGACATGGCCTACAGGCCACATTTATCATAGGATTGTTTTTTAATTTGGTATGCTCATTAGGCGGGACCTTTGGATAAGAGCTATTGATTAGCATTCATTTCTGTGAAAAAAGTTGCCATTTACAATAACCTCTGAACTCACTGCATTTGCGTTTCAACATTCTTCCTTTAGCCAGTCTTACAGTTTACATTTAAAAAAGCATGGATTACTCTGACGTTGTGCACACAGTGCTGTTATGTTGAAATTTCACCAAATAACATTGGTACCAATGATCTTCAATTTTGTCATTTCACTTATAACTTAACAAGTTCAAGTTTGTCAAGTTGAGCTACAGTGACATTGACGCTTTCATTGCTTTTTTCATCTACTAAAAATGATTCAGTGGACAGATCTTGTCCATACTTCTCACAGTGCTTGCTCATTACTCACCAAGTGTGTGTCGTGCTATCGAGATCTTCACCAAAGGTCTTTCGTCACAGACTGTTTGTCAACTCTAACTTTATCCGGCTCTTAAAAAAAAAATGATTCAATAGGCAGATCTTGTTCATACTTTACACATGACCTTCACTCGATGTTATTAATTACAAGGGCAAGGGCACAGTCTTTATGTCTCTTCCTACTTTGTCATGTCACTAAAAATGATTCAACAGATCTTGTTCACACTTTACACAATGCTTGCTCATTAGTCGAGTGTATGTCATGACATTGATCCAAGGTAATAACTTCCTGGTCAGAGAACATTCGCCTGTCATGACTTGTACCAAAATGAAAAAGTATTTGCAGGCTTGTACTGATATTTGACAGTTACACTTATACTATTGAGTTTTCATCCATTGTATTTTAAACTAATACTGCCATACCTTCTCTTTATATCTTATATTCAAGGGGCTAGAGCTGGGCAGTTTTCTGGTTCGGTTTCTTTTTTGTGGCAAACCGGAAAACACTGAACTACATGACCCAGCAAAAACTGGCTGAATGGTTTTACTGTGTGTTGTGCATAAACTGATCGCACTATCTTACTGGGAGGGAACTGGACTACTGGCCACTATGTACTCTCATCACTTAATCTATCCAGCAATCTTGAAAGGGTCAAATATATCATCATCTTATTGTCACATTTTCTCCTTTATTGACTCATCCACCAGATTAGTCAATAAAAGAGAAATTGTGACAATGAGAACACAACATAGTTTAGATGAACACATTGGTTTGTTTTCCTGAGTTATGTTTTTTTTTTCTTACTGAATAGGCTTGATCCCCTAGAACCCAAAGGGAAGTTAGGCTGAACCCAATACAGACAAGGCTTTTGTGGTGAGTGGTGTCATGCAACCTACTGCAGATTTTTTCCTGAAACTAAATTGGAAAAATCAAAACCTTCCAGCTCTGTGGGGAGCATCTGACAGCTCTACTGAAAACATAGCTCATGACTGTTCATTGGAACAAGCTTTTCCAGTAGGGTTCATAAGCTATGATTTGGAGGCAGAAAATGAATATTGTATAACTCAGAGTGATTCCAGTTTTTAGCTTAACTTGACAAAGTCAAGAGAAGCTATTGCCATCATGCATGCGGAAGTCTGTGAGTCTGTTCACATTTTCCTTTAGCACAGGCTACACCCTGTAGTTCTTGTCCGATCGTCACAGAATTTCAGAAGCAGGTTTGGGGTCATGTCTAGATTAGAACGTTCCCTTTTGGTCACGATCGGTCAACCAAACCCAAATCTCGAAAGCCTTCAGTACAGTCTACAGTTCATATTTATGAAGGGATTTCATTGTTACTTGGTAGGATGCCTCTGTATAATATCTAGATGAGAACATCCCCTTTTGGTCATGATCTGTCAACTGTGACGACTGCCCAAGCGCGATACCCAAAAACTTTTAGCACAGTCTGCAGGTCATATTTAATATGGATGGATTTCATTGTAACTTGGTAGGATGACTCCGTATGATGTCTAGATGAGAACTTTCCCATTTGGTCGCGATCTGTCAACTGTGACGACTGCATGAGCCCAAAACCCGAAAACCTTTAGCACAGTCAACAGGCCGTAATTATGGAGGGATTTCATTGTAACTTGGTATGTTGACTTCACATCATGTCTAGATGAGAACGTCCTCTTTTGGTCGCGATTGGTCAACTGTGATGGCTACAGGGGCCCAAAGCCCAAAAACCTTTAGCACAGTCTACAGGTCATATTTACAAAGGGATTTCATTGTAACTTGGTAGGATGACTCCAAATAATGTCTAGATGAGAACATCCCCTTTTTGGTCACGATCATTCAGCTGTGATGGCTGCCCAAGCCCAAAACCCGAAAACCTTTAGCATAGTCCATAGGTCGTATTTATGGAGGGATTTCATTGTAACTTGGTAGGTTGCCTCCATATAATGTCTAGATGATAACGTCCCCTTTTAGTTATGATTGGTCAACTGTGATGGCTACAGTGGCCCGAAGCCCAAAAATCTTTAGCACAGTCTACAGGTCATATTTATGAAGGGATTTCATTGTAACTTGGTGGGATCACTCCATATAATGCCCAGATGAGAACGTCCCCTTTTGGTCGCATTCTTTCAACCATGATGGCTGCCCGAGCCCAAAACCTGAAAAACTTTAGCACAGACTGCAGGTCGTATTTATGAAGGGATTTCATTGTAATTTGGTAGTATAATGTCGAGATGAGGACGTCCCCTTTTGGTTGCGATCGGTCTACTGTGATGGCTACACAAGCCCAAAGCCCGAAAACCTTTAGCACAGTCTACAGGCCATATTTATGAAAGGATTTCATTGTAACTTGATAGGATGACTCGTTTTGGAATAATTTCACTGTAACTTGATAACTTTCGTTGACATACATTAACTGTGAGGGCCGCATACTTTAACTGTGAGGGCCACATTAACCCTTTACCTAACGTAACAGCCAAAACCAGCCAGCGCTATTTTCAAAAATCGCCAATTAATTTTCATTATTTTTTCATTTTTTGTCTCTAAAACATAGGTTATGACCCCTCATTGGAACGAGCTTGTCAAGCTCGTTCCAATGAGGGATCATAAGCTAGGTTTTTGAGACAAAAAATGAAAATAATAGTTATTCAAGAATTTAGGTGCAGGCTGCAAGCCGAGAGGTCCTCGGTTTGAAACTCACCTGCGGCAATCGCGTTGTGTCCTTGCGCAAGACACTTCACCTCCATTGTCCACGTGGGGGCACAGTGATGTTGTGTACTAAGGCGTACTGCACGTCGATGGTGCACCTGTCTTCAACCAATGCTAACCCTGCTTGTGTGGAGTCAGCATGTTGGGAAGCTGACAGTTGCTCGCCGTTGCTCGGTGGTTCTCTCCGGGTACTCCGGCTTCCTCCACCCATAAAACTGTCGCGGTCATGATTAGCCGTTGTGCAGAAATATGTGACCTTAAAACACCAATAAATAAATAAATAAATATTCAAGAATTTTTTTTGTAAGTGTCGTCTTTTTTTCATGTTAGCTAAAGGGTTAACCCACTCCTCAGTTCTTTAGTACAGTCTACACCTTATATTATTTTTATTGAAAACTTAGCATACAGGGAACAGAAATTAACATATTCCCAATTATCACAATTCTTGTCTTATTTCATAATCCTTTCATAAACATTGAACATTATCCTTTTCATCAAACAACCCACAGACAAGATAAGCTACAGTGTCATTGGCACTTTAATTTTTTTTTTTGCTGGTGTCATTAGGATAGGCTTGCTGGTTTGGCAGCACTGTACAACGAGGAAAATATTTGATTCCTGTGCCAATACGTAATCAGGTAAAATTTTGGTTGAATCTGTAGTGAATGGATTGGTATTATGAAAATAACAAATACTCTCTCCACCATTGTGTGTTAAAGTGGAGGACACTGAACTGGAAGAACTTTGAAAACAAGTGGATCTGTCTTGAAGATGTAAAAGTTTGCCTTCCTCTTGTCAAGGATTGCAGAAACCTAGCCAGGAAAGTGTTGATTCTCATCACAAAAGCAATTGTATAGCTGTTTGTAATTGCCATTTCTTCTAATCTTTCTGTTTTGATTTACATCTTTACCACTATAAACAAACTAACTGGTATCTATAGTATTCCAGGGATGGTGTATATTTGTTCTGCTATCCACTTGTAATTCTATCACTTGTTATCATTCCATCAAAAGCTCTATTTTACAATTTTATTCTTAATGAGTGTAATATACATATATAATAGGAAGCTTGGTATTGTTTATGGTATTCTATAACCAACAGCTGAAGCATTAATAACGTCAGAAACCTACTGGATATTTATTTTGTCTGATGGGGGTTTCAGACGTATTTTCCTCCCCTCAACTTAAATTATTTTCAAAATGGTACTAATTACCGTGAGAAAAAATGAGGATTTTGTCCGTAGGGATTTTGTTTGACAGGGTGTTACGATGTGGAAATATTAATGATATTGGTAACAGAAAGAAATCTGAGAATCAGCAACAATAACTATGCATTTAATTATTCTGAAATTTAATTTAAAAAAAAAAAAAAATATATAGAAAAATGATACAAAGATCTTTCACACTAATTGGTTTACAGAAAATAAAACAGTGATACTTATCATTTATTGAATTAGTCCACAATACCTTTTGACAGAAACCAGTAATCCAGTGGTGAAGAAGCTGGTAGTATTAAATCCAAGAATGAGTCTTCAGAAACAGTATCCCATAGATTTGTAATAAAATGTTCACTTAGAAATTTCAGCAGTCGCCAATAAAATGTAATAAAATGCTCAGCAAAATTCAAATGGAGTAAAAATCCAATAAGTATTGGTGCCACAGGTAATTTCCAAATAATCCAGTAGAATCCTGGCTTTTCACAAAAATATATTCTGTTTCACAGAAAGTATAAATTCTATTTTACAAGATGAATAAATTCTCTTCAAAATTCTCTTTTGGAATCACTTTTCCAAATTCACAAAGAAGCACTGCTGCTATAATAAATGCACTTTTCTGGAACGATAATAATCTCCAGTGGAAACAACTGCTCTGTTATGAATAGAATATCTATTTTAGCTGAAAAGAGTTTTTCTCTAATGAGTCTTTCTGAAAATGAGTTTTTGAATTCTGTGGACATGGGTTTAAATAGTTATCTGATAGAATGTCCTGGAAGATGAAGTTTCTCCAAAGTTCTGTTTTCTATCAGTTTCTAGGTGATTCTGTCTTAATTGATGTAAACAAGGATGACCTACTTAAACAATTAAACAATCAACAGCTATATGCATTGATGTAAATAAGGATGACCTACTTAAACAATTAAACAATCAACAGCTATATGTACAATGATCTAAAAATAGATCATGTGTAACAAAGATGTGAACATGCATTTAAAGGTCACTTAATGCAAATGAGTCAAACCAGATGGAATCTGCTTTCAGAAAAATATCAATTGCATAGAATTATCAACTAAGGACATATCAATCTTGATATAATATGGGGGCTATAACACAGGGGGGCAGGGGTTTGTCCATGAGGATTTGTCTGCACACATCTTTGTCAACATTGAGTTTTCTGTTTATATAAATATATTCTAAAGATTTAATTTATGTAGCAGTGTACTAAGGCATACTGCATGTCGATGGTACACATGTCTTCAGCCAATCTAACCCTGCCTGTGCTGCAATGTGGAGTTACGATGTTGGGGAGCTGGCAGCTGCTTGTCGTTGCTGGGTGGTTCTCTCTGGAAACCCAGTTTCCTTCACCCATAAAACTGTCAGCGACACGATATGACCGTGGCTGTTAAAGTGTCATTAAGCCTTAATAAATAAATAAATACTTAATGCAGTTGGAAAACCAGGCAGCACCATTCACAAAAATTTCCTTTAAATTTTTTTTTTACATTTTAAACTTTTGTCTCAAAAACATAGCTTATGACCCCTCATTGGAACGTGGATTTCATAAGCTATGTTTTTGTGACAAATAATTCAAAAATCTAGTTATTCAAGAAAATTATCCATTAGCCAGTTGATTGACACCAAGAACCCAATACTTCCAGCTTGGGTCTCAAAACTGTGACCTTATCATGTAACTTATGAAGGATTTCATTGTAACTTGGTAGGATGACTCTGTATAATGTCTAGATGATAATGTCTCCTTTTGGTCACTATCTGTCAACCGTGATGACTGCACGAGCCCAAAACCCAAGAGAGCCCAACAACCTTTAACACAGTCTACAGGTCATCGTATTTATGAAGGGATTTCATTGTAACTTGATAGGATTACTTCATATATTGTCTAGATGATAACGTCCCCTTTTGGTCGGAGTCGGTCAACAGAGACGGCTGCGAGAGCCCCGAAACCCAAAACCTTTAGCACAATCTACAGGTCATATTTATGAAGGGATTTCATTGTAACTTGGTAGGATTACTCCATAAAACAGGCCTGGCATTTTCAGGAGAGCGATTTATTCGCTCGCGAACTGCTCGCCTTAAAAAAATTAAGGAGGGCGAAAACTAGCCCTCCTGGCCTTAGAAAATAATGATTACCATAACTGCCTATGCCTAAACCCCACATCTTTTAAGATCTCTGCTACATGTATGTTAGTGGTCTCTGTAAGATGGCCACACTGCCCCTCCCACATCTCCGAGCCTTGCCAATGCCCGGAGGTGTGGGAGGGGCAGTGTTGCCGTCTCAGAGACTACCTTGTTAGCAGCACCAAATAAAATATACAAAGCCCACTTGGCAGAATTAATTAACAGTAAAACTTCATTTTGCAATTTTAGCTTTTGTAAGCTTGAGGAGAGCTAATTGCTCGCCTAGGCCATGCGAGGGGAGCGAGTTTTAGCCCTTCTGCATTTTTAAGAATGCCAGGCCTGATAAAATGTCTAGATGTAAACGTCCACTTTTGGTCGTGATCAGTCAACTGTGATGGCTATGCAAGCCCGAAACCCCAAAAGCTTTAGCACAGTCTACAGGTTGTATTTAGAAGGGATTTCATTGTAACTAGGTAGGATGACTCCGTATAATGTCTAGATGGGAACATCTCCTTTTGGTCAGGATGGGTCAACCATGATGGTCATGTGAGCACGAAGCCCAAAAACCTTTAGCACAGTCTACAGATAGTATTTATGAAAGGATTTTATAGTAACTTCGTAGGATGACTCTGCGTAACGTCTAGATGAAAACGTCCTATTTTGGCCGTGATCGGTCAACAGTGACAGCCGCACAGGTACATGACCAAGATTTGTTTAGCACAATCTACAGTTCATACTCATGAAGCAATTTCATTGTAACTTGGAAGGATAACTTAGTTGTCTTTATACCCCCGCTTCGAAGAAGTGGGGGCTATATAGGAATCGCCCTGTACGTCCGTACGTCCATCCGTCCATCTGTACGTCTTTCCATCCGGACAAATTCTTGTGTGCGCAACTCCTCCTACATTAATGAACCGATTTTGATGAAACCTTCATCTCTACTAAGTGAACATGTGCATATTCCAAACTTTTTGATCTGCGACAATTTTAACCAGGTTATCTCTCTTGAACTTTGATTTAATATGGGTTTCTATATGAAATTCTTGTGTGCGCAACTCCTCCTACATTTATCAATCAATTTGGACAAAACTTTTCAGACATCATCACTACTAAGTGAACATGCGCATATTCCAAGATTTTTGATCTGCGACAATTTTAACCAGGTTATCTCCCTTTGACTTAGATTTATTGTGTCTTTCCATCCGAACAAATTCTTGTGTGCGCAACTCCTACATTAATGAACCGATTTTGATGAAACCTTTCAAACATCATCTCTACTAAGTGAACATGTGCATATTCCAAACTTTTTAATCTGCGACAATTTTAACCAGGTTATCTCTCTTGAACTTTGATTTAATATGGGTTTCTGCATGAAATTCTTGTGTGCGCAACTCCTCCTACATTTATCAATCAATTTGGACGAAAGTTTACAGACATCATCACAACTAAGTGAACATGCGCATATTCCAAAATTTTTGAGCTGTGGCAATTTTAACTAGGTTATCTCCCTTTAACTTAGATTTATTATGGGTTTCTGCATGAAATTCTTGTGCGTGCAACTCCTCCTACATTTATCAATCAATTTGGACAAAACTTTTCAGACATCATCACTACTAAGTGAACATGCGCATATTCCAAGATTTTTGATCTGCGACAATTTTAACCAGGTTATCTCCCTTTGACTTAGATTTATTATGTCTTTCCGTTCGAACAAATTCTTGTGTGCGCAACTCCTCCTACATTAATGAACCGATTTTGATGAAACCTTTCAAACATCATCTCTACTAAGTGAACATGTGCATATTCCAAACTTTTTGATCTGCGACAATTTTAACCAGGTTATCTCTCTTGAACTTTGATTTAATATGGGTTTCTGCATGAAATTTTTGTGTGTGCAACTCCTCCTACATTTATCAATCAATTTGGATGAAAGTTTACAGACATCATCACTACTAAGTGAACATGCGCATATTCCAAAATTTTTGAGCTGTGGCAATTTTAACTAGGTTATCTCCCTTTAACTTAGATTTATTATGGGTTTCTACATGAAATTCTTGTGCGTGCAACTCCTCCTACATTTATCAATCAATTTTGACGAAACATTTCAAACATTATCACAACTAAGTGAACATACGCATATTCCCAAATTTTTGATCTGTGACAATTTTAACCAGGTTATCTCCCTTTAACTTGGATTTATTATGGGTTTTCAAATGGGATTCTTGTGTGTGCAACTCCTCCTACTTTAATGAACCGATTTTGAATACATGTTGCACATTGTAAATGTGTTTTTCCAAATGTAAACCATATATGTGTTGGCTCTTTAAGTATTCAGTGCTGTTCTGTGGAAGGCCACATGCAAATACAAATTTCAACAACAAAAAATGATCTTTATGTATACATTTCCTTATAGCCTTCGCCTACATGATCAGAAGTGCATTCCTCTAAAAACCCAAAGCGGGGGTATTAATCACCTTCAGTGATAGTTCTAGTTTGTTCATGATCGGTCAGCTGTTACCCCAGCCTGGTTACTTGACCTTCCTTTTGCACTGCTTACAGATTGTTTTAAGAAGGGATTTCATTGTAACTTTGTAGAATAACTTGATCTGACATCTAGATGAAACTCCTATTTTGGTCATGATCGGTCAGCCGTGACCACCAAACCATCACCTAGATTTCTTCAGCAAAGTCTATGAGTTATATTTATGAAGGGATTTCATTGTAATTTGGTAGGATGACTCGTTTTGGAATGATTTTACTGTAACTTGGTAACTTTGGTTGACATATGTTAACTGTTAGGGCCACATCAACCCAGGTCTTAATTCTTTAGTATAGTCTGCACTTAAATTATTCTTATTGAAAACATAGCATATAGAGAACAGAAATTAACATTCAAGGTTAATGTTTTTATAGTGATGTAGAGTTTGCACCTAGAGTCATGTATTGAGAGCGTGGTGACTCAGTGGTTATGGCATTGGACTTCAAACCAAAAGGTCCACAGTTCGATTCTTACCTGGGGTGACTGTGTTATGTCCTTGGGCAAGGCATTTAATCCTGATTGCCCACATGGGGGCATGGTGGCACTGTGTTCTCGGGTGTATTGCACATCAATGGTGTACTTGTCTTCAACCAATGTTAACTCTACTTGTGCAGAGTTAATGTGTTGAGGAGTGTCACATTTGCTCGCTGCTGCTCAGTGGTTCTCTCGGGGTACTTCACCCATAAAACTGTTTGGCACAAGATGACCCTTTCTGTTGAAAGTATCATTAAACCAGAATAAAATGGAAAAAAGTGACACAATTACAACAGATTGAGCTGTTATTACAAAATGTTGTAGTTTTAACTGCTTGAGCACTAAATTATATTTGTAGGCACTCTCCCATAAATTGTAAGAAATAATTTCTCTTAAAAGATAATCTGAAGTGCAGCAACAGAGGTCGAAGCCTTTAATTTTCAGTACATGCATTTCAGAATAAAACTCAAATGTGGACTTCCAGCACTCAACCAGTTTTCTTATCTGATAGGTAAATGGTTAATGATGGAATTTCTCTTGATACTGAAGTCATTAGTCTAGGCATGAGAATCAATGAGAGACAGTATGAAAATTATATATGCCAGCTGATAATTGATTCAGAATTTCAGATCAACAGGGATTTGTTAGTAAATTACATTTATATTATTTAAAAAAAAATAGAAAACCTCTCAGAAATTTTCTCATGTCATATATTATACTGCAAACTTGTGTTTGCAGTTTGCAGAGGCTTAACTCCCATCATGCTGACAGCAGATTTTCATGTTGTACTCAGACACATAATCTGATGCAATAATTTGACACTTTTTCCAACAAATTGGCAAAATCTATTTTGTGGTATACCTAAATATTAGATGGGAGGGGGGAGGAGAGTTAGAGGGGGGGGGATTGTTGAGGTGTCAATTTTCACTTCCAAAACATAGCTTATGACAACTCATTGGAATGAATTTCTTTAGTTTTCTCCATTATGGAGATCGTAAGTGTATTACATAGAAGATGGAAAAGAGCAAGCAAAGCCCTTTTCTACTTGGTTAATTTCTGTCAGATTTTATTCTCAAGGTCAGTTCGTTTGGTTTTGAGTTTTGCAGCTTATTCTTGAGTGTTCCTAAAAATAAGGATGCTGTTTTGAAAAGTAAGAATTATGTTGGAAAGGGGTGCGTGATCTGCTTTTAAGCCAAATTTCAAACAACAGTATTTCATAAAAAAAATGATTGGATTTTTGTCATGTTGAATTTGGTAGTAAAAATTATGATGATACTTTAATTTATACAAGCCAGGCAAATAAGAGTGAATATGTTGGAACTTCACATACTGTTGGAAACCGGGGCTTTGTCATTGATGGGAGAAATAGATTCACGCCGCGTATTCAGCCAAAACTCCAGGAGTGTTGCCTGAATCCGTGCATGAGCGTATATCTCACCATGACGAACCTACCCATTTCACTTTTGTTGGGGTGGTTCTTATCCTGAAGGGGTTAATAACTTTTCCTCGAAAAGCATAAATCAACAGGGGTTCACTGAAAACAACAATTTTAATACATATATCAAAAAAGTAAATATGATAATTTGTGACTTACATGGAATCTAAAGAATAAGAAAACAAAATGTCAATCACCCCCTACCCACACAGTTTTGAGTCACTTGCGGGTCCGCATTCTCTGTTGTCGCTGGTTTTTCCTCCTTTTCGCTGGTATTTGTTCCTTGGTCGCCTCTTCACTTCACCCTTTCACGGCCACTAACATATTGTCACTTTATCAGGACGCCTTTCTTCCAACAAGTGACGGGTGATCACTCTCCCACTGCGTTGCCCGGCCACTAGCTTATTGTCAGTTTACTTGACGCTTTTCACACAAGCAGTCGCCCCCATTGGGGTTAAACTCTCCCCTGCGTCTATCTCAGAATAATGTTCATACAGGCAAAGCCTACTCTGTCTATATATGGCTTGCCTTCTAAAACAGGTAATGCCATTTACCTAATTGCAAATTAGCTCCCTGAGCTTGTACTTCGTGTCTCTGATCCTATTCTCACATATGGCCACCGACTTGGCCCGCGACTGCTCCTATTCTAAATATGAGCTCTGTGGCTCCCCAACATCACAACGTGCCTGTACTTTGCACCGATGCATCACCTCCTGTAACCTATAGCATGGGACCTCCCCATCTACTCGCAATGACCCACAGCCTTATGCACCTTCCAACTGGAATTGGCTGGAATGAATTTTTCGAGAAATCCCCCGATTTTTATTTCCGTGGCCAAAACATTTATTCTCAGTTAATCGCTTCTCTTGAACTTGCTCGCTTAGATCTATCTTAATTTAATGTTCGTTTTAAAGTTCCTTTGAAAGACTCACATTTTGGTATCCTTTGACATCTCGGAGACAAGATAGATGCGTAATATGGGTGTGTGTCCAGAACATGTGTAATGCACTGTTTTCACCATAATTAGCTTTTTACTGGCCATAATTACATAGATAATGATTTGCAGGAGAATATTGTCTCTCTTAACATTGATCTGTTATCAGTTAGCCCATGTGGCATTCAACAAGTGCTCCATAATGGACATTAAACTTCATGCTTAATTTCCAGAGTTTGAGTGACAAATCGGTTTCGGGGTCCGTTATATACCTATCTTTACGTTTTATGTTTAACCCAGCCAGAAAGACTATCGAAAATATTTACACTTTTAAACTAGAAAATTGCTACTTTTAGCTATCACCTTGACACATACTGCTCAAGACATATCGTCATGTGAGAACCATAAGGTTCTATCTTCCACTGGAAGATAGAACCTTATGGTTCTCATACGACGATATGGACTTGCAGCTGTTTTTCGTCAAGTACCGGAAACAGGCAGACGAAACTTGCCGAGAAACAACTGCTCAATGTTGCAACTCTCCCTGCTCACTATCATCTGGCCCATCAGCCCCAAAGCACCTGCTGTATTACATCACAGATGAGTAGACTCAACTTCATATTTTTTCGTCTTAACCCTTTACCTAATGCAGTATTTTTAAAAAATTAATTAAATTTCACAATTTTCGAAAACAAATTTCATAATGTTTCAATAAAGCCATACAAATGTGGATATCATTAGAACCAGCTTAATGGGCTGGTTCTAATGATATCCATATTTGTATGGTTTTATTGAGAAACATCCAAGATATTTAAAGCTGTGGTAGGCTTATTCTGTTTAATGTTCTGGTCATTTTTTGTCGCTATGTTAGGTAAAAGGTTAATCTCAGATATCCATTGATGTCAGTTCTCTCCACATTAATTTACAACAGTCATCAGATTTAAAAAATAAAGAAAGAAAAATCTATCGGCAGCGTATTATTATCCAAATACTATCTCTTCCTTGTATGAAGAAATAGAAGATAAATCATGCATTCATTATTATAGGTTACCACAGAATTCTTTCCTTTTTCCATACATTCCCTTGTCAGTTAGTAAGTTTGAAAATGGTTACCTCAAGGCTTTCAGAAATTAACTGAACAATTTCTCAGCATGTTAGGATTTAACTTTTTCAAATGCTGAGAAAATTTTATTTGTTGTTTCTCTCCTGTTATCACTGCTTGTTTACTGTGGTAATTTGAGTTCTGCTTTACTGGTAACCAATGCCTGGTGCTGAAGTCCTCTAAACTTGGCAGCATATATAGTTAGAAATGACTGGCTAAACTTGACTACATACCTATGTTACAATCATGATATATCCACAGATGTTAAAGGGACCTTAAACACCATTAATAAAAAAAGTGTGTACAGATAACGGTAAAAATCAGCTGCGGTTACTCTGTCAAAGTGTCACAAAAATGTACAAAAAATCTCTAGACCCTTAAGGATTAATACTTCAAAATTTCCTCCCTCACCTCATCGGTGGACATTTGTTGATGTTCTCTTATTATCCTCCACCAAAACGAAGTTTGCAGGGAATATAGAAATGGGGTTTGTCCACCCAACCGTCCGTCTGTCCAGGCTTAGCAGAGGTGCATTATGGGGTTCACAATTTAGGGTCAGTGGTAGTTGTGAGGGTTGGGTTAGTACAGTGGCCACTTGTGGGATTATTTTTTGCACTGTGGGGTTAATTTTTTGACCTTGTGAGGTTAGGGTTTAACATGGGTAAAGCCCCACAAGTAAGATTGTATAAGAACGGACATTCATCTGTCCATCCGTCCATCCATTGGTTCATCTGTCTGTATGTTCGTCTATTCATCTGCCTGTATGTCCATCCATCCATCCATCAATCCATAACAACTTTGGACTTTCATATCTCAGTCAGTGGATGTTGGATTTAAATGATCTTTGGTATGCTGATAGACCACCATGGGGGAGAGGATATTCACAAGTAACAGGTTTTGTCCATTTTTTTTCTAGAGTTATGGGCCATTTTCTGCTTTTTTCAGCTTAGAAACCTTCAACTTAGAAACCCTTGGCAGGGGATACTGGTGGCATTGCTCCTTGTTAATTTTAGTTTTTACTCCTTGATTATCTTATCCTATCCACTCATGAATCCACCTGTGAATCCATTTATCCCTGCCCATGTTCATGAATGATCACATCTTCTACACTGACATAGCTGTACTGCAGGGTATGATTAACCCATCAATTTTCGCAGTCCTGTGATCGTGCATCTGGAACTAAGCCTCTTTTATTTCAGATAATGACTTTCATCTCTGATTTTTAATTTATTTTTATTCCAGAGTGCTATGTCAGTTAGTAGTTCCAACAGTCAAGCCAGCACAATGAGTTCAGAATCTGTGGATTTAGTTTCATACCAAGATGCTTTGGAAAATGTTCTGACTTGGCTCTTAGAAGCAGAAGATGTCTTGGAAAAGCAAGAACCCATTGGAGAAAATGTCCACAAAGTCAAAGAACAGTTCAATCATTTTGAGGTCAGTACATTTCTAGTTGCTAAAGAACATCAAAAATTATGTTTCTGGTAAAAGTCAAGATATCTTCCCACAGGGATTTTTTTTTTTTTTTTTTGTAGGGGGGTGGGGGGGGGGGGGGGGGGGGGTGGTATCTACAGTGGCTGTTTATGGGATCCTTTCCCAGTAACATTTGAGTATGATTTTTCCCAATTCTAAATCCCAAATTTTCCAATCTCAGTTTCCACTCAAAACAAAAGTTTAATGCACAACTGGTGCCCTGAACTGGTTAGTCAAAAGGCCTCAGAAAACCAATGGTTTTCTGATGCCTAATGACCACCCAGTTCAGGATACCAATTGTACATTAAATTTAAATTGCTTGCCTGACAAAGTTTCTTAATCCCAAGGCAAATGATAAGTTATTCTTCAGTAGTACAAGAACAGTTGAATAGAGACTATAGACAGGGCTTGCCTTGAGTCGGGGCTGATCAGCCCAGGCCCAGAGATCAGCCCCGAGGAGCACTTGCTTGGGGCTTTTTTTCAAGCCCCGACATTTTCCACAAAAAAGCACTAACAATAATGGACAAAATGGAAAATCAGCCCCGAAAAGGCCCTGACCTCAATATGTGGGACACTTTTTTTTAGGCCCCGACCATTTTACTCAAGGCGAGCCCTGTATAGACTGTGTGAACATGATTACATGTGAGTACTTGTTATAAAACTTACTTGTAGTATTTATGCCCGGCCATCTGAAGGAGAAACTTTGGGATCACGTGACAAAGGTTGAAATCCGGTTCGACAACACATGTGTGATGCCATTTATTTTCCACATCATATTTTCTTTATAATCTTAAAATATTGATAATTCATGACTTGTACAAATATATAAGTTTGAGAAAAAGTATACAGAAGAATTTTTCAATTTTTGGTGGGTGTAACCGCAGTTACACCAGTAGTCCCTGCATTAAAAACCAGAGGTAAAAAACTATTTTTGTAGAAAAAACTCTGGAAAAGCATGGGACACATATTAAGCTATGTACAAAAACACTCTGATCAGAGATAAATGCCAAAAAGCAACTGAAAAAACACAACCCACTATGGAGGTTCAAAGATCAAGACCAGATAGGAGCAGAATTGGGCTGGGAGGGCTGGGAATTGAATTGAAAATTAAAATGAGTGTGTATACGTTAACATAAAACAAAGGAATGGCTAGTGATGCCTGAAATGACGCTTCAATTTCTGAAAGATGTCCAGCTGCTAATCTGATTGGCTAATAATTAATATAAGGTGTGAACTTCTAGCCTGGGGAGATGAGCAATTAATAACTGCTGATGCCCTCTATTGTTCAGTCTACAAATTACTATATCAGCTGGACACTTTAATAACACATCAGATGACCCAGCATAAATGCTTTTACAAGTAAAATTTCTTTATGCCTGGCCATCTGAAGGAGAAACTTTGGGATCATGTGACAAAGGTTGAAATCCGGTTTGACAACACGTGTGATGCCATTTATTTTCCACACATATTTTCTTTATAATCTTAAAATATTGATAATTCATGACTTGTACAAATATATAAATTTGAGAAAAAGTATACAGAAGAATTTTTCAATTTTTGGTGGGTGTAACCGCCACAATGGCAGCTCATCTCCAGAATGCAAAAGTTTAATGCACAACTGGTGCCCTGAACTGGTTAGTCAAAAGGCCTCAGAAAACCAATGGTTTTCTGATGCCTAATGACCACCCAGTTCAGGATACCAATTGTACATTAAATTTAAATTGCTTGCCTGACAAAGTTTCTTAATCCCAAGGCAAATGATAAGTTATTCTTCAGTAGTACAAGAACAGTTGAATAGAAACTATAGACTGTGTGAACATGATTACATGTGAGTACTTGTTATAAAACTTACTTGTAGTATACATGCAGTTGCTTAGCCATAGATCTTAATGTTCTCTGCTCAATTTGAATGTAAAATTTCTTAGTTTTTGTATGTTTTTTCCCCTCCAAAACAAATTCCGAATTTGAGCTCCCAGGATGCAAATTTTCTCAATGGCATGGGCCCTGGACCCCTTTCTCAAAGAGGGCAGAAGTATCCTTGTCTCATGATAGGGTTCCCATGGACATTGATTTCCTTGAAAGTCTTGGAATTTAGAAATCCTTTGCCAAGGACATGGAAAGTACAAGTAGTTGAATAATGTGACTTTCCCTGAAGACCCTTGAAAAATGAGATAAATGAGATCAGAAGATTCATTTTAATCATGCAAAATGATGCGAAGGAGCATTCAACAAGCATAGCAGCAAGTTGGGGCAGGCATGAGATACCATGTGGGTTTTTAGCCAAAGAACATACAAACATCAAACTTATCATTCAAGCCAGATTGCTTGCTCTGCAGCCTTAGAGACATTGACAACTATTTTTAGTATATGGTGAGATCCATTTCTATATTTCATCCCAAGATTTGAGTTTGTCAAGTCAAATGCGAGATCATAGGAGATTCATTTTAATCATGGGTCATGTTGTAAAGGAGCATCGAACAAACATTGTGGCGAGTCAAGTTGAGCATGAGACAACCATGTGAGTGTTTTTTAGCCTAAGAGCATACATGCACCAAGCTTATTTATTTATACTAGCCGGTTTGCCTGCTCCACGAGCTCTGGGACATCAAAGCTTTTTCTCTATATAGTGAGATCCATTTCTATTTGTTACCCACGATTTGAGTTTGTCGAGTCGATTGCACCTTAATTATGGTGAATTTTCTCTTCTCCCTTGCCTGAAAATTAGAATGTATGAGCATACCTCCTTTCCTTTTTAGCT
Organism: Pictodentalium vernedei; assembly: GCA_031216915.1. NCBI lineage: Eukaryota > Metazoa > Mollusca > Scaphopoda > Dentaliida > Dentaliidae > Pictodentalium > Pictodentalium vernedei. Next base: position 690,612,416 of record CM062296.1, on the reverse strand, counting down.
TACCAAAGGGAGCTAAACTTATCACTTGCCTTCCGTCATCGTCCGTACGTCCGGCGTCGTGAACATTTTTCAAACGACTTCTCCTCTGAAACCGCTATGTTGATTTGCTCAAAACTTGTTATGGATGTTCATTACCATATGTCAATTCAAGTTTGTTCAAATCAAATGGACATGCCCAAGTGGCTCACTGTGGGAGCTTGAATTGTAACTTAGTTCGAAATGAGGAATCTTCTTCTTCAGATCCAGCAGTCGGAATGTTTTGATATGTGGTGTGTTGCATCCTTAGGAGGGTGAGATTCAAGTTTTTAAAGCCAAGTCCCTGGGTCCATATTTGGGCCCCCTGTGGGAGCCTGAATTATAACTTAATCAATATGAGGAATTTTTCTTTAAAAATCTTCTTCAGATTCAGCAGTTGGAATGTTTTGATATTTGGCATGCAGTATCCTTAGGGGGTGAGATTCAAGTTTGTTCAAGCCAAGTCCCAGGGTTCATATTTGGGCTCACTGTGGGAGCCCGAATGATAACTTAGTTCAAAATGAGGAATTTTTTTTAAAAATCCTCTTCTTCAGATTCAGCAGATGAATGCTTTTGATATTTGGTTTGCAGCATCCTTAGGGGGGTAAGATTCAAGTTTGTTCAAGCCATGTCCCTAGTTCCATAAAATTTGTCTCTCATAACTTCATTCCTTTGTTGTGTTGATGAACCATGTCTAACTGAATGTGACCCCAAATACTTTGAACCACTTTGGCCGGTGATCTTGTTTTATTTTTAGTCCCTCACTGTTTCAGTGTGAAGGGGGACTTATGGATTGCACTCTGTCTGTCTGTCTGTCTGCCTGCCTGCCTGCCTGCCTGCCTGCCTGCCTGCCTGCCTGCCTGCCTGCCTGCCTGTCTGTCTGTCTGTCTGTCTGTCTGTCTGTCTGTCTGTCTGTCTGTCTGTCTGTCTGTCTGTCTGTCTGTCTGTCTGTCTGTCTGTCTGTCTGTCCTGTCCTGTCCTGTCCTGTCCTGTCCTGTCCTGCCCTGTCCACTGTCCTCTGTCCTCCTGTCCTCTGTCCTGTCCTGTCCTGTCCTGTCACCACCTTTATCTCCAAGATGGTTGAGTGTTGGTGTTTCAAATTTTCAACATTAATCCTACATTATGGAAAGATGATGCATGTCAATTTTTTTTTAAAACAAATTCAAGATGGCCGACTGACCATTTCTGATGGAAATTGGGTGTAAATAGTTTCCAGTTTGTTTAATTCAAGTGCCTGGGTTAATATTTGGGCTCCCTTTGGGATGCAATATGAGAGAATTTCGTCAAAAATCTTCTTCAGATTCACCAGTCAGAATCCTTTCAGATTTGGTTTACATCTCTAGGGGAGTCAGATTCAAGTTTGTTCAAATCGGGTCCCTGGGTTAATATTTGGGCTCCCTATGGTAGCCCGAATTTTAACTTGGTGCAATATGAGGAGATTTCTTTAATAATCTTCTTCTTCAGATCCACCAGGCAGAGTACTTTCATATTTGGTATGCAACATCCCGGGGGGGGGGGGGGGGGGGGGGGGGGGGCATCAGATTCAAGTTTGTTTAAATTGGGTCCCTAGGTTAATATTTGGGCTCCCAAGGGGAGCCGGAATTGGCCACATAGCTGAAGAATTAGAAATTAGAATTAGAAATTTTTGTATTCAGTATCCTTTAGAGGTGTGTGGCTTAGATTAATCTACATACGTTGTATCAAGGGACTTCACGGGGGGCACTCTTTTTACATTATGATCAACTGAAGAAAAGGCATGATACTTGGACTATTTTAGTCACTCCTGAGGGGCTCAGGGATTGACAGTGTATCCTATAGAGATGGATTGCTTAATGTAGATTCATTCTTGGACTGTTATATTGCGTTCTGTTCAAGGTGAGTGCTTCAGGCCCTGTGAGGCCTCTTGTTTTAAATTTGTATTGGTTATATAAAGAGAGCACGTGGAAGCTAAAATGTCCATGCAGAAGGGCCCAAGAAACATATTTTTAACTTTTTTAAGCCTCACGGTGCTCCAAATTACAGATGTATTCCCAACTAAGAAGAGATCATACATAGTATAGCCTGTTTTCTGCCCTATTTCATTAAAATTTAATTTCTTTTCAACCTACTCACAATTGTTTACAATTGGCTGTAACATAAGTGCAAGCCCTACTTCGGAACTAACTCAAGCTTTTAGAATCTTTTCCAAACAAGTTGGAAAAGTACTAGAGTGCAAAAGCACGAAAAAGATCGAAAAAAGGGTCGAGCGAGACCAGCGCTCGAAATTACAGGTACTCTCTCTGCACACCTCTTGCGTTTACCGAGCGCATGCGCAACAAACCGTGACGTCAATTCCTTTATTTTCCGCCATTGTTCATGGTCGGAAATTTTTGTGACTGTGCTGTTTATGATACTAATTCTTCGTGAACAACTTATTAATCGTCTTTAGTGTGCTACTGGATTGTATCCTTTTTCAAGCTACCAAATTATTACTCTACATTTAATGTTAATTTGTATTATTATTGCTGTGCTTTTCACACTTTATCTTGCCTTTCCCCCACGTGTGAACACGACCTTCGTTCTGTTTTCCGTCGGCGGGAAGCTTGATTGTTGTATTTATATCATGCCTAAGACTATTCCTTGTACCTCTTGTTTGCAGGTGAAACATGTGGACGATTCCCATACCACATGTGTCACTTGCCACAATTGCACTCAGGCCCAATCATGTGGTATCTGTGGGGTTTGGTCCTCTAAATTTTGGGCTTCTGTTAACAAGGTGGTTCTTTCCAGATCTAGAACCCCTCGTTCTCGGGGTAAGGGTAGCCGTGCCGTTGCAGACATTTCTGCTGGTGCACGTGGTGACTCTGTCACACAGGATTCGGATCTGACTTCTGTGGCGAGCTCCTCTGCAACTGTTGACGGTGTTTGTTCTGTGATACCTGATGAGGAGACCGCGGTCTCTTTGTCTTCGGATGTCACTATTGAGGCGTCTGTTTTCGTTGAGAGCTTTTCCGAGGTCAACTCGGTAACCCTCTCCGATCTGCCTCCAACACCGTCCACCGTTGTTGAGGGGGTTGCTACTCCAGATCCTATTCTGTCTGATGGTGGCTCTTCCATCTCTTCTGGGGATGGTCTACAGTCTCGGGGGACCGAGGCTGTATCTGCTGGTGTGTCTGTGTGTTCTCAGCCTCCCCCAGCCTCGCGGCGAGGCTGTGCGGGTTTGCTGTCTGCTCCGTCTCATCTGGCTAGGTTTGCTCCTAGTCGGTTGAGCCGGCCGGTCGCTTCGGCAGCGATTCCTCGTCCCTCGAGTGAATCGTTTATTGTTCCACCTTCGCCTGCTAGTGTGCCGACTAGCGGGATGCTGTTGGGACGTTGGCATCCAGGGCCTGCTGTTCGGCAGCGGTCAGTGACAGCCCCGGTTAGCTGTCACTCTCGGAACCTTCCTCCGGTGATTCCTCACTGTGTTCCGAGTCTGGGTGTCGATCGATGCTTGCCGTCGGTCTCAGAGGATAGGCAGTTGGGGCCGTCTGCTGCGCAGAGGTCAATGACAGGTTCCTGTCATTCTTGGGACAATCCTCCGGTGTCTTCTCACCGTGTCCTAGGTCCAGCTACCGATCGACGTGCGCCGTCGGTCCCTTTCGAGGATTTGCAGGCAGGGCCTTCTGTTTCGCAGAGGCCAGTGATGGCTCCTGGGCGTCACAATCGGGACTATCCTCCGGTGTCTTCTCACCGTGCTCCTATTCTGTCTGCCGATCGACGTTCGCCGTCGGTCTCTTCTGAGGATTTGGGTTCTTCTACCAGAAGGGTCCATTGGGAGGACACTCCGTCGGGCGTTTCTGCTGCGACGGATTCTCAGGGTGACCTACGCCAGGCCGTTTTGGCGCTCACCCGGTTGCTTTCTGGCAACCCTCAAGTTGGCCTCCCTGTGCCTCCTGAGGCACAACCTCCTTTGGTCGGTCGCCGAGATGTCTCGCCTGGCCCCTTGGATACTGCACAGTATTCACAGGAGGTTTCTGCTGGTCAGCCCGAGTTGGGCTACGTCTCCTCTGCTACGGAGGATGACGAGTATCTTGAAGGTGATGGTCCCCCCTCGTCAGTCTTGGGGCAGGCTTTGGATTTCGTCTTTGGCTTATTGCCGGACGTTCTACCTTCCGACCAGCCTTCTGTGACCGTCCGGCCGCGGTCCACTGTGGAGCGCCGTAACCCTGTTGAGCCTTCTAGCTCCGGGGCTTTGCGTCCTCTGCAATCGGCTCAGGTGGTTGAGTCCTTCCAGGGCTTAGACGCCAAAATGCGTTCTAAGGCCCTTAAGGGTTCCTTCTTTTCTAGAGCTGATGCCTTCCTGCCTCCATCGCGGTTTCGTGTTTACGATTCCGTCTCTCCACCAGTCTTCCAAGGGATGACTACTGTGGATGAGGATTCTTCTTCCCTCGGGTTGACTAAGCCTAAGTCGGCAGTTCTCCCGATGTCGGTAGTTGAGTCTATGGTGGGCCTGTCCCGAGAGATGCTGGGTATGTTATCTCTCGCGGACCATGTTGTCGCTGCTCTGGCTGAATATTTTCCACCAGGGGAGTTTGATGACGCTCAGGCGCCTTTTCGCGTTTTGTCACAGGCTCTTATGAACTTGACTCACGCTCACGCCTGTAACACGGCCAATTTGGAGCTGGCACGCCGGGATGCGGTTTTGGATTCTTTACCATCCCTTCCTTCTGAGCAACGTGCTGTTCTGAGGTCTGCCTCTTTGGTAGGACCTCAGTTGTTCCATGGTTCCGTGGAAGCTGTTCGTGGCGAAGTTCTTCGTCATTCGAAGGACCAGCTTTTGCTGAGACAGCTTGACCCACCTGCTGCTGCGGGTGGGGGTCGTTCCAGGCCCGCCAAGCGTGCTGCTGCGTCTGCCTCGTCGGCGACGTCGGCTACGCCTTTGGCTCCGTCTGCTCCTTCTGCTCATAAGAAGCGCCGACGTGGCCAGGCCCGCTGGCAGCCTCAGGCTGGAAAGTCTCAGGACTCTGTCACTTCCCGAGGTGGTTTCTCCTCTCGGGGGCCTCGTCGAGGCCGCAAGTGAAGGTTCTCACCTCGATTCGCCTCCAGTCGGAGGAAGGCTGTCGCTGTTTTACGACCGTTGGACAGAGATAACGTCGGACTCTTGGGTCCTCGACGTCATTCATTCCGGTCTGCGACTGTCCTTCCATCGGCACCCCAGTTTATCTCGGGTGCCCCTTGCGACTCAGGTCCCTTCAGATTCTCTGCGTCGGGACCTTCTGGTGCAGGAGATCGACAATCTCCTCACCAAAGGGGCGATCGAGGTGGTCAGGAACACCCTTTCACCGGGGTTTTACTCGAGACTTTTCTTGGTGCCGAAGAAAAACGGCCAATTTCATCCTGTCATCGATCTGAGTTCCCTGAACGAGTACATAATTGCTCCTCGTTTCAGTATGGAGACTTTCCGGTCGGTTCGACGTTCAGTTCATCAGGGCGATTTTGCGGCCAGTATCGACCTGAAGGATGCCTACTTCCATGTACCCATTCATCTGGCGTCACGGAAATACCTTCGGTTCTCGTTTCGGGATCGAGTTTTTCAATTCAGAGCTCTCCCGTTCGGTTTGAACCTGGCTCCTTGGGCCTTCACCCGACTGATGTCACATGTGCTTGCTTTCCATCGCACTCAGTCGGCGGTGACTTCGTCCGCCTACCTAGACGACATCCTCCAACGGCACCACGATGCTGCTGTTCTGGAGTTCGATGTCCGGCAGTTTCTTTGCCTTCTAGCGTCGCTGGGTTTCAGAGTCAATCGCGGGAAGTCGGATCTTCTTCCTTCTCAGCGATTCCGTCATTTGGGGATGGATTTCGACACTCTTCACAATGTAGTGTCGGTTCCCCAGGCTCGGGCGACGATTCTTTCCGCCTTGACTCGGGACCTGCTTCAATCTTCCTCGGTCTCGGCCAGGACTTTCCTTCGGATGCTGGGCCTTTGCGGTTCGGTGACCGATCTCATTCCGCTCGGTCGCTTGTTTGTCCGACCTCTCCAACACTTCCTGTTGGATCATTGGCGTCCGAATGTAGATCCGCTGGACCTGGAACTCACTATTCCTCGGTCTCTGCTTTGTCACCTCCGCCCTTGGGCAAATATTCCCTGGCTGACACAGGGTGTTCCGTTGGATCTTCCTTTGGCCGATCGCATCCTTACTGCGGATGCCAGCGATCGGGGCTGGGGTGCGACGTTGGACCCTCTCGGTCTGTCTGCTCACGGAGAGTGGGACAGCGAGCAGGTGGACCTTCATATCAACCAGAAGGAGCTCCTTGCTCTTCTGTTGAGTTTTCGGCTTTGGATCCCTCATCTGTCGGACCATGTTGTCCTACTTCTTTCGGACAATTCGACAGTAGTGGCCTACATACGGAATCAGGGAGGCACTCATTCGATTCCTATGTATCGGCTGTCTCGGGATCTTCTTCTGTTGGCGCGGGATGTGAACGCTCGGGTGTCCATTCGACACATTCCCGGGCGTCTCAACGTCCTAGCAGACTCCCTGTCCCGACGCGACAGTGTCCTTCCAACCGAATGGATGCTACATCGGTCGGTGTTTCAGGCGATTTGCGAGCAGTGGGGTCGTCCTCAGGTCGACCTTTTCGCTACTCGCTGGAATCATCAGGTAGAGACTTTTGTCTCCCCTTGTCCAGATCCTCTGGCATTTGCAGTAGACGCTCTGTCTCTGGACTGGACAGGCTGGGTCGGCTATGCCTTTCCTCCTGCACCGATTCTTCCTCAAGTTTTAGCGAAGATTCGTGCTTGCAGTTGCAGGATCATTCTGATCACACCCCTGTCTCCACAGAGGGTGTGGATCAATCTGCTGCGGCCTCTATTGGCCGATCGACCGATTCGTCTACCTCTACGTCGCGATCTTCTTTCACAGGGTCGTCCCAGGAAGTATCACAACAACCTGGCGAGCCTGTCCCTTCACGCCTGTCTTTTATCAGGTCCAGTCTCCGACGTAGAGGTTTTTCGAGACGATCAGTGGAGTGCATTTCTGCATCGCGGCGACCTTCCACTGGAATGACTTATGCCGCCAAGTGGAAGGTTTTCTGCCGCTGGTGTTCAGATCACAATGTGAATTACCGTGATCCGTCTATCGCTCAAATTGCGGATTTTCTGGTTTTTCTTTTTGACTCCAAGGGCCTCCAGCCTATTACGATTAAGGGCTATCGGTCTATGCTGTCTGATACTTTCTCTTATGTGGGAAAGCGGTGTATCGGTCGTAATCTTTTCCTCTCCAAACTTATTCGGCACTTTTCTTTGAAGAGGCCTCGAGTTTTGCGTCTTACACCCAAGTGGAACTTGGCATGGGTGTTGCACTGTTTGGAGGGGGCGCCTTTCGAGCCTTTATCTGAGACCGACATGCGTTTTCTCACCTATAAGATGGCTTTTCTTCTAGCGTTTGCTTCTGCTCGTCGAGTCAGTGAGCTTCATGCGCTATCTGTTGATTCTGCCTTCTTCCGAAATGAGGCTAACAGTGTTACATTCACTACTGATTGCTCTTTTCTGGCTAAGAATCAACTCCCCGATTCGGTACCTCCTCCCATCTGCATTCGGGCTCTCCCTGCTGTAGATGGACGGAGGCCTCTTCTTTGTCCTGTTCGTGCGGTCAAGACTTACATTACTCGCACTCAGTTCATTAGGAGGGGTCGGAAGAGATTTTTTCTGTCTCTCATTCCTAAGCGGCAGTCTATCTCTTCCCATTCTATTTCCAGGTGGATCTGTCTTGCAATCAAGCTGGCTTATTCTCGCTTGTCTGCATCGGATCTTGTTTCGAACCGGCTTAATGCTCACGAGGTTCGTGCCATTTCTACATCCTGGGCGTTCTCCAATTCTGTTTTGCTCCGTGATGTTATGAATGCGGCTTACTGGAGGAATGCTTCTACCTTCTCCTCCTTTTATCTCCGCCACCTTCAGCAGCAATCTGAGGACCTTTATTCTTTAGGTCCTCTCGTTGCTGCTCAGGCTGTGGTGCACCCTCGTTAAATTGTTTTTGTCGAGGTTGCGCTTCTCTCAGCCTTGTTCTTTTCAGGTGCCTTCTCTCTTTCTTCATTACAGGTTTTAGTTTTTGTTCTCTGCCATCCTTGCTTTTGTTACTGCTACTCTTGTTGGTATTGGTTATGTGATTCACCTCCTCCTATTGTTTATTCAGCCAATTGTAAACAATTGTGAGTAGGTTGAAAAGAAATTAAAATTTTTTAGTAAATTTTGTTTCTTAACATACCTACCACAATTGTTTACCGGAGGCCCACCCTCCTTGGGGATATCTTTGATATCGATGCCTCCCCGCTAAATCACAAACTTCTCGTTGGCGGAAATACGGAATTGACGTCACGGTTTGTTGCGCATGCGCTCGGTAAACGCAAGAGGTGTGCAGAGAGAGTACCTGTAATTTCGAGCGCTGGTCTCGCTCGACCCTTTTTTCGATCTTTTTCGTGCTTTTGCACTCTAGTACTTTTCCAACTTGTTTGGAAAAGATTCTAAAAGCTTGAGTTAGTTCCGAAGTAGGGCTTGCACTTATGTTACAGCCAATTGTAAACAATTGTGGTAGGTATGTTAAGAAACAAAATTTACTAAAAAATTTTAATTTTACCTTGAGAGCATGAGGTTTAGGAATTTTATACATTTTTGTTACAAAACAACAGTCTATACAACCTGAGGCTTTGCACTTGTTTCTTGGCTAGGTTTGGCTGCCTACATATAGTTCATCCAAGTCTTGCCTAGTAAGAACTGCAAAGCTACAGAATGTGGGCTGTCCAAGTGTAGCAAAAATGTATCAAATATAGAGGCCTTTTATGTCTAAGTAACATAAAGTTTGAAAGAGCTCTCTTAAAATTAGTCTTAAATTATTTATTGGAACAGTTTTCATGAACAAGAAAAAATAGAAGATAACCAATGCTTCTGGTAAAAGTGGAAAATTGAAGCTTTGCCACCAGATTTTATCTGCTTAATAAGTTGGAATATAATTCTTTTAATTTGGCATGGGAAGATACAGGTGCTAAAACTTAACTTTTTTTAAGAGTTGTTAATAAATGTCATTTACTATACCACATTTTTGATGTGTATCAGTAATAGTTCTTCTTTGAACTGGCAGAAGTTGAAAGGTGTTCATATTTTTAGTAATTTTCTTTATGTGCCATGAAAACTGCGCAATTTCAGTGTTACAATACTTTAATTATTATCTCATCCATCCGTCAGTGCCAGATGTGTGATACTTTCCAGACTAGATTTCATCTCAACTTAGGATTTCAACCACTTTTAATTTTCCTGAATTTGTTCTGAGTTATATCCAGACTCTGTTGAGAAATTATGGAAGCATTTATGGCAGTTTTTACACTTTTTTATTTATTTGATATTTGTTAGAGCCATCATGAAGACAAGCTTTGAAACTCATGTGCAGGTCTGGCATTCTTAAAAATGCAGGAGGGCTAAAAATTGCTCCCCTTGCATGTCCTAGGGAAGCAATTAGCACCCCCCAAGCTTATAAAAGCTGAAAGTGGCAAAATTAAGTTCTACTATTAATGAATTCTGTCTAGTGTACTTTGTACATTTTATTTGGTGCTGCTAACAAGGGAGTCTCTGTGATATGGCTACACTGCCCTCCCACACCTCCAGGCCTCAGTAAGGTCCTGGAGGTGTGGGAGGCAAAGTGTGGACATCTTACAGGGATCACTGACATAGCAGAGATCTGATGTGGGTTTTATGAATAGGCTGTTATGGTAATTATTTTCTAAGGCCAGGAGAGCTAGTTTTCACCCTCCTTAATTTTTTTAAGGTAAGCAGTTGATAAGGGAATAAATTGCTCTCCTGAAAATGCCAGGCCTGATAGCATGTGATGGATGTTATTTATTTACTGGGGTTTTAACAACACTTTTGACAGCCAGGGTCACCTCGTGTCAGACAGCTTTATGGTTGGAGGAAGCCAGAGTACCTGGGGAGAACCACTGAACAGTGGCAAGCAACTGTCAGTCTCCCTAACATACTAACTCCAGACAAGCAGGATTAGCATTGATTGAAGGAAAGTGCACCATCTACGTGTTGTTTGCCTTAGTATACAGCACCACCATGCTCCCACACATTCAGAATTAGTGCCTTGCCAATTAAGGACACAACATTTCTGCTGGTCAGGACTGAACCATCAACCTTTCAGTTTGAAGTCCAGTGCTCTAACTACTGAACCAATGCACTGTCTGTGATGGTTGTTGTAGTCTACTTTTGGTATTTACCCAATGCATAAGATATCAGAAAATATTTTAATTACTGTTTTTTTTAGCTCACCCGACTGAAAGTCAGGATGAGCTATAGTGAGTCATTTGTCATCGAGTGCCGAGGTTAATATTTGGGCTCCCTATGGTACCCCAAATTTTAACTTAGTTCAATATGAGGGAATTTCTTTAAAAATCTTCTTCTTCAGATCCACCAGCCAGAATGCTTTCATATTTGGTATATAACATCTCTAGAGGTGTCAGATTCAAGTTTGTTCAAATCGGATCAGTAGGTTAATATTTGGGCTCACTGTGGCAGCCCAAATTTTAACTTAGTGCAATATGAAAAAAATTTTCTTGACCATGCAGCTGAAGAATTAGAAATTTTGTATTCAGTACCCTCTAGAGGTGTGTAACTAAGATTAATCCACATGTGTTGTATCAAGGGGCTTCATAGGGGAGCTCGACATTTTACATTATGATCAACTGAAGAAAAGGCATGATGCTCAGACTATTTTTGTCACTTCTGAGGGGCTCAAGGGTTGATAATGTATCCTATGAGGATGGATTGCCTTATGTAGACTCATTCTTGGACTCTTTTTATATTCTGTTCTGTTCAAGGTGAGCGCTTTAGGCCCTGTGAGTCCTCTTGTTTTTTATTTTGACCACATAAACTATTGCATGTTTGATTTTCAATGCAGAAATTTATTTAAAAATTGTAAGCAGTTTAGCATGACAGACAATAGAAACGTTAACTTCACATGATGTACATGTAACGATTGTATCGATACATAGCTATCTTTTGCATTTTTGATGGACCTAACAAATGATTTTTTTCAACAGACAGCTATAGGCTACACGTAGCTAATCTTGAATTTCTGGGATTGCCTCACTTTCAGAGATTTATTGAAACATAAATCACTCATTTTACACTGTGCCCATTCTCTTCAGTGGTCTGCTCATACATAGCTTATACATATCGAGCTATGATAATTTACATACCCTAATAAGGTGCAATGCAACAGAAAATTTCAGTTTAGTCTTATACCATTTATCCATGCCAGTTGAACAGTTAATCTGAAACTATCTAATTATATTTTCAATCAGGGACCAAAATGCTTGTTCAAGACATGTCCATTAACTTGGTTTGAGCAAGCCTTTAATTTTCTCTTCATTTCGTTATCCAATTTGCTTTGGGGGTGGTACCCATGTGCATGATTGTTTTTTTCAGTTTGAACACTTTGTGTTTGCTTTCAATCGATTCGGATGGTAGGTCCGACCACTGTAAATCCGTGGAATTTATTAATGGTTGTGCGGTACAGACAGTGAAACACAATGATTCTGTACACGTTTATTATTTTGGAACTAGATACTGTATTATTGTTTATTTATAATATAATTTTCACTGTCATGATTTTGACTCCAGTTTTTAAGTCAGCTGACCGTAACTGAATAAGTTACATATGTGGTATTTTGAAGATCTTGAGATAATATCTCAAGATCCTGAGATGTTTATCTCAAGATCTCAAGATAATATCTCAAGATCTTGAGATAATATCCCAAGATCTCAAGATAATAACTCAAGATAAGCATATGTAATTGGTGTCCACTAGAAAATGCTTTCTAAAGGTTTCATACAACAATAGCCAGGGACATAGCTAGAGAGTCTTCAGTGTGGGCAGGAGGAGGGGGGTGAGCTCAGTTAGATTTTTAACTGAGGTGGGATCCCAGCATGACATGCCGCAGGCATGCCTCGATGCGCGCAAGCCCATGTTGGGGAAAGTTCGAGTGGGTTATCTTCCAAGCTTCCAAATGACTGGCAGTTAGTTGGAAGGAGTAGGTATATGCTGAATAGCTGTTGGTCTATAGTACGTGTATAGCCTGGTTATTGTAAGGGAAAACTTCAGTCGTCCGTCAATTAAAATGTTGGAATCTGGAAATTTAATGGAATCCGGAGTCAGAGCATAGATAAGCAAAATATGAAGGAAATTGATTTATTCAAATTTCCAACTATTGGAATTTATACTTTCGAATTTCTGACTATTGAGAATTATGCTGGTTATTGGGGGGCACCCTTTCCCCTGTAGCCACGTGACTGTCGATAGCTCGGTAGTTTAGAATGTAGGAGACCTGCATTTACATAGCTCACCGATAGCACAGTGGTTTGGAATGTGATACAGTTACTGTTCTATGCCGTTGAATCTGCTGACATGAGTTTGCGCTTTGTTTGCTTTTTGTGCTTAAAGTTTGATTGATTTACAATTTTGTCACCAGTGTTTGTGACTGCACATAATTTGTTATCTCTACAAACCCAGATATTTTATATCAACGATAAAAGAAATATTGACCATAGTCTAAATCAGCCACCGTAGAAATGAGTATGGAATGCGACTGTCACAGACCCTTACACTGGTATGTTTATACCGTGAGACTGTCTTATAAAGCAACTGCTTCTATGATAATCAGGGCATCCCAGAACTGCCTGCTACCCCATACATGTAGATAATTTTTTCAAGTTAATAACTAGCTTGAACAAGTTATTAACGTATTGTTTCAAGATATCGACTTGTATTTTCAACATATTAGTGGAACAAGGATATCACTACAGCACCCCCTTTAGTTGGTAATTTACTCATCTATTGTGCTAATTTGTATAAATAAGTTACAAAATTTGTCTTTCCATTGAGGAAATGAATCTTGTTATCTGAAGTTATCAGTTATTATGTGGGGTCATTTGACGGCTATGGGTTACTGAAAGTAAAGATTGTTTTGGTAACACATTTATTTCAATAAAAATATTTCTTCACTTGGCATTTTTCATTACATCATAATTATGTATGCAGGTTTTTTTATTTGGGTGGAAACACCCTGCAATATAGATAAATTAAGGCATATCAAGAACAATAACGGGAAGATCCATACTGGAGATGTCTTCTTCGTATCAAGAAGGTGGGTAGATAATTAACACCAAATTTCAAATTTCCAACCCTCATCCCTTCTGTCTTTGGTCATAGACATTCTGTTTCAAAGAAAATCCATTTGAAACTCATCTCCATATTATATAAGCATTTGTTCATATTCACGCACACTTCTATCTTGTATACTATTGGGAATTTAACTTTACACGCAGATGATGCCGAAATTTATTCTCCAGCTGGCCTCAGCAACAATGTATCTGGTCATTTCTGTCTTACATAGAACATTACAGACTGCCAAGCACGCATACTTCCATAAGGTCATTAAAGCTTTTCAGCTGTAAGTGCAAATACACTTTGTGCTAAGTCGATCTGTGATCTATAATTTTGTTACTAAGAACAGTTCTATTCCAGATCCACAGGTCTATTCCAGAATGTCACAAACAGTAACCAAATATGCAGTTACTTCCACTTTGTTCTAAGTACGAAAATCGGTAGGGTACCTCTCGACTTCCTCAGAAATGAACAGAAGAGTGTGACAAAATGTTCTCGGTTTGGTTTTCTTGGTAAGATAAGTAATTTTTCACTATAAAGTACAAAAACAGTGTCCATGTATCCCAGGATAGTATAGAAACAAGGAATCAAACTTTTAAAATCAATTATCTCAGAAGCATAAAAAATGCACTTAGGACAGATTGGTTCTAAAGGGACGAAATTTGAGCAATCAGCTTTAGACTTTGATATTGATTGTCCCAACACAGATGCTGTTATATTCGCAAAACACAAGTAGCAAGTGGTGCTGGGTACAGATTACAGTGTTCCTCTTATGCAACTAGGGTGGTAGCTCGATCAGTCTTGTTTTACAGAGTTCACCTGAGGTATGTCAAACAAGAATGACTTGGTTAAATTCTTAGTTGCATCGTGCACAGAATTTGCTTGAAATTTTTGGTGTTTGGGATCAGTATGCCGAGTGTTAATTATGGTATCAATAACCTTCAATAGAGCTCAGATATGGGGTTCTCGCATTCAACCAGTTAAAGTTTCTAGAGTTTGCCTCAAAAGATTAGCCAATCAAATGATTTACTTCAACTCTTTTCCCCAACACACACTACCGGTACATTAAAATTGATTATTATAAAAAAAAATGTTAGAAAATTTTAAAAAAACTTTTAACGAAACCATATGACCCTGCATTGGAACAGGTTTGTTCCAATGAGGTGTCACATTATATGGTTTTGTTGAATTTTTTTTTTTTGACAAATATATATTTTTCAACTGCTTAATTTGTAAATGATGTGGGCAGATGCGGCCAATTTGTTAGGTAAAGGATTAATAGGTTCAGTCATGCAAACACAGATATCATGTGGCCTGTCAACTGCCCATCAATAACAAGCTAGTAATTGAAATTAAATATGTTTTCATTTTTTGAATTCACTTTAAAAATATGTCCACAACCGATTATAAGTATTTCCATTAGTTCCTTGAATCCTGCACCCTATGAAACATGTAACCAACTAAACCTGTGCATTTTTATAGTCTTAGTCAGTGTATGTTTTCATGTAATGTTGGATATGGCAACCTATCAACTAATCTTGTGCAATGCCTATGGTTAGTCAGTGTATGTTAGCTTACCTACTAACTCTGTGCATTGCACATGGTTAGTCACCACATGGTTAGTCACTCGTTTTCTTCCTGGCTATAAATAAGATCATCTGTATTTTGCAACTAAACTGTTTGTTCCACAACCTTAGTGAGTGTACATTTTGATGTACTGTGTGATATGGCAGTTAGGCTGCACAAAGTAGATCTTCTGTTTTTCAGGCCATTATTTGTGAAATTGCATGCGGGCGAGCGTTTTTTTATTTTATTTTTTATTTCAGTAATTTCTTCTTTGCCATCAAAAGTTCATGTTCTTGGTTCAAGTTTTAGGCCTCATAATCTGCAGAATAGCATGGGTGGTGGTGTATTTCATCCCTTGAGTGCAAGAAGGCTTTGCAATGCTACAGCATTGCAAAGCCTTCTTGCACTCAAGGGACAAATTCATCAATTTTTTTAACTTGAGTAAAATATCAGACATAAACCATTTAATTTTTATTTTTTTAAAGTTTAAATTGGTAATAAAAAGAGAGCATGCGGCAGCCAAAAGGACCATGCGGGAGGGCCTGAGAAACAGATTTTTTATTTTTTTAGGCCTTACCAAAATTTTTATAAGCAGAAAGTGTGACAAACCCTGTGCATACACTTTCTAGTTATAAAAAAAATTATGCCACAACCAGCATTATGGGTTCTAGTATGTCCGACTGGGGGCTCCCAAAGGGGTAGAATGAGAGTGAAAGAATATAACCAAGTCAGGTATGAATTGAAAAATGGGCTACAAACTGCTTTATTATTCAACATTTCTCTCATATCTATATATATATATTAATGCAGTTCAGCCAAAATATAACATATATACAAGAAATCACATTGAGTGGGTGACCCACTCGCCCAAAATATAACATATATACAAGAAATCACATTGAGTGGACGACCCATACGCCACACACTACAACAAATCAAATTGAGTGATATAACATGTGTACAACAAATCATATGGAGTGGGTGACCCACACGGTGTGGCCCACATCTAACCCTAACCCCAAAGTACCACATTCTGATATGTAATGAGCTGTGTGCTTATAATGGTGATGTGAACTAAAGAGATTGAGTGGGCGAGCCTCATGCCCCAAGTTTATAAGACATCACCTAAACTCAAGATACGGATTGGTGGCCCACTTGCCCAAAGGACTATAATATTCTAATGAAAAACCCTGCTGTGGAGAGGGCGATCCACACGCTGTCCCTTAAGTATACCACCTCCCTTCCAGCAGAAGACAACACAGGGCCGCTGGAGGTGGGGTGGTGATGGAAATCTTTATTGCTGTACTGGTGTATGTACCAAATGTCTGGATATGCACTCTGTACCTCTTGTATATCCAAACCAGGATACTGCTCCTACAATGCGTCACCAAATAATCCACCCTTTGCATTGGCTGATCCTAGTTGAAACAAAGGAACTACTTTGACTTTGTTACCAAATTCTTGTGCCTTGTTTTTGTTAATACTGCTTTAGAGGGTTCATCCAATTGACATACAATTGACATTAATTCATGACGGGCATGTGAGACTGTGAGCAAAAACCAGCTGGCCATTCTGACTGCCCCTGACTAAAAGTTACGCAAATATATGCCATGCGAAGGGTAACCAAGAATCTGTATTTTGCTGCTGTGGAATAAATACAGATAGCCACAAAGCAACTATCTGGATAATTATGCCATAACCAGCATTATGGATTCTAGTATGTCCGACTGGGGGCTCCCAAAGGGGTAGAATGACAGTGAAAGAATATAACCAAGTCAGGTATGAATTGAAAAATGAGCTACAAACTGCTTTATTATTCAACATTTCTCTCATATCTATATATACCTTAATGCAGTTTAGCCAAAATATAACATATATACAAGAAATCACATTGAGTGAGCGACCCACATGCCAAAGATGGGGCTGGAATCTGCCCCCCCAACTCTTTTGTAAACCAGTAGGCAGATAGAAGCCACATCTCACCCACCCAACCACCCTAAAGTGTTTACGAACCCTGGAGTGACTGGTACTTGCCGGCTTAGCAGGCTGAAATGAACAGTTTGTGCAAAACCCGAATATCGTGTTGCAGGTAATAAAATTTTGAGATCGAACCAACATATATGTCAACTTACACACAAACTCAAAATAACCTGGTGATAATCAGCGCATGGATCACATCACGAATGATGCATGGTTTGGGTGTGTCCTCCCTAAGGCGTCGAAATAGACTCTCTACCCATTTATAATAAACCATTGGTCACTGCTGAATGCTGCATGCAGATTTGTTTTGTTTTTTTGTTTTTGTTTTGTTTGTATGTTTTTTTTGTTGTGTTTTTGTTTTTAAAAAACCTCAGAGACCAAGAGGAGCATCATAACTCATTTGTACTGGTTTTCTGCCCAAGACAGCTCATATAGAACACCACGCCAGTCATGCCCCAAGGCAGGATCACGGCTGGATAAATGTGTGATGATGCACCTCCTGCAAGCCTCCCAACTTTACGAGTTTCCGGGGAATGCTGGGCTACGTATATAGTGGTGAAATGCATTGGACCGCCACCTACCCATCACCCGATTCTGTGCATCAGAGAATCCAAGACTAGCTGCTAATGTTGCTGCCCTTATTTGGAAACTGTGCCCCTTAAACACATGTGCATCCAGGCCACAGAAGTTAAGACAAAGTTTAAGAACTATATCGAATGAATGGCGCAGGACCAGGATATGGTCGGGCCAAGTAAAAAGTGGCCCTGGAAGGGATCCACGTTGAGCCATATAATGATGCAGAATTGTTACTGGACAATTGTACTGCGCGGAGGAGGGTGTGAAAGAAATTACATGAGGCCGTGCTTGTAGGTTGTGTTTGAAGTTACGAAATGTCAAAGTGACTCTACCTGGCACGATGTGTACATTGGCAAATTGCAACACTGTTGTCGAAACTCTATGTGTTGCAGGGCACAGTTCCCCAATACGGGCAAATGAGCAAAAAGCTGTAGAAAATATGGCAGAGTAGAGTTTGCTTTTGCCCTCAGACGCACAACAACAGGTGAGGACATAGAGTAGCCAACTTAAAATCTCCTTGTTGATGGAAAGGCGCGCATCAATGGCTGGGCTGATGCGCTGTGCCCCATTGAGAATATTCTTGACCAAAGTTATTCAAGCAAAATAAAATGGCACCCCGAATACCACGAGAATACCGTTTCAAGATGTTAAAATGAACTCTATCTGCAAGGAGGTGGAATACTTGACGATGCAGACGTTTGTGACGCCAGTAAATAACTGCAGGTGATCTGTCTGGCAAAAGGACAGAATTTTATTGAATAAAAATGTCAACATGGTGATTGAAGAGTGCCGGAAGAATTTTATTGATTAAAAATGTTGACATGGTGATTGAAGAGTGCCGAAGGTTTGTCACCCCGAACTTGCAAGTGATAACAGACCTGACACACGACTATGGATTCCACGTGTTGCTTGCTCAACAAGAAACCTGTGAGTTCGTCAACTTTGTTGCCCACTGTTTCAGGTCTAGTATTACATAAATCATTGGAGTCGATTTGCAGAATGACAATTTGTGGGCGAAAATCAGTCAAGGAAGACAAGCATTGCCACAAACCACTGACAGTGGAACCACTTCTCCCAAACAAGCAGACATCTGCATTACGACCTTGGTGCATTGGCAGATCAAAATGAGTGGCATAATTGTAATGGGGATCGTCCCGACGATGCCGTGCTGTATGATGCTGGAGGCAAATGAAACAAGCCAATCTGTTCACAAAAGAATGGCCAACCATGGCCACACGAACCCACGATTGTTGCATGTTGAATGAGCACCACGTGAACCAAAGTATGAAACGGAATCAAACATAGAATTCAAAAACAGGCGATTAATCTTACCTTAAAAAGCAGAATATCAGATTGTTGCAGTGAAGAAATCTTTTGTTTTTGTTAATACTGCTGTAGAGGGTTCATCCAATTGACATACAATTGACATTAATTCATGACGGGCATGTGAGAATGTGAGCAAACCAGCCGGTCATTCTGACTGCCCCCTGACTAAAAGTTACTCAAATATATGCCATGCGAAGGGTAACCGAGAATCTGTATTTTGCTGCTGTGGAATAAATACAGATAGCTACAAAGCAACTATCTGGATATATTCATTATTAACTGAGTAACTAACACTGCACACTGCACAGCCATAGTGTAAATCTCATCTGTAGCAACTGCTCACCCAAAGTGATGGTCAAAACCAGGCTGTACTATTCTCAAAATGCATTCAAACTTAGCTTATGGCCCCTGATTGGAATGGATTGTGGAAATTTTTTTTTTTTTTTAATGAATTTCCGGGGTGCAGTGGCTCTGTAGGTAGAGGTGAAGGCTGCAAGCTGAGAGGTCCTCATTTTGAATCCCACCAGCAGTGCGTTGTGTCCTTGGGCAAGACACTTCACCCCCATTGTCCATGTGGGGGTACGGTAGCATTGTGTACTAAGGCGTACTGCACATTGATGGTGCTCTTGTCTTCAGCCAATAGTAACTCTGCTTGTGTGGAGTTAGTATGTTGGGGAGATGACAGTTGCTTGCCATTGCTTGGTGGTTCTCTCTGGGTACTCCGGCTTCCTCCACCCATAAAACTGTCATGGTCATGATTAGCCATTGTGCAGAAATATGTGACCTTAAAACCCCAATAAATCTATAAATAAATAATAATTAATTCCAAAAATGAAAACATTCTATTTTCTATTAATAGCTTGTTCAATATGTTAGGGTGTGATAACTTTTGACGCACTCCCCTGGAAGTTTATGCCATTGCAAGCATTTCCTTGAAATTTGTTTATAGGTACTTCATAGATTTTGTAGTTATCCCCAAGTATCTGCAAGAAATACAGCATCTATCATCTGTATTACAGCAAGAGTCATACAATAGATTAATTAGATAAAAAACACCACCCTGAATGTATTGAATTTTTTTACAGCTGGCTTGTAACAGAGTTGATATCTTTAGGAAATTACCAGAACAGATGCACAACACAAAGAACTTGAAGCAATAACAGTTTATAAACATCCTTTGAACCAAGTTTGCTGTTTAGAAGAGAATATTACTTACAAAGGATTTGACTTTATTTCAAAACTGAATTTCTTGCTAAACCATCAGGCAAATGTGTGTAGGGAACAGTGTGTTCAGTGGTATCTATTCTTACTGCACGGTTGAAATACCAAAATTTCAAGCAACAAATTTCCCCCATAATACAACTTAATGCAACTATGACTATAATTCATAAAGGTCTAAGTTATTTGGGGTCATCAAAATTTATTCACGTTTTTTTTTTTACCTTGTTACAATTTATAGGAGAGTGCCTTTAGGCAGTCTCTCATAAATTATAACAAGGCAAATCCTTACACACTAAATAAATTTCATTTCAAAGGTAATATGAACATATCCACAGAATATAAGGCTTGGTACCTGCACTTCAGAATATTTATTTATTTATTTATTTATTTATTTATTTATTTATTTATTTATTTATTTATTTATTTAGTGGGGCTTAATGACACTTTTGACAGCCAGGGTCACCTCGTATCAAACAGTTTTCCTGGTGAAGGAATCCTTATTACCCAGAGAGACCCACCAAGTAGTGGCGAACAATTGTCAGACTCCCAACATACTAACTCAGCACCAGTAGGGTTAAATTTGGTTGAAGACAAATATACTTTCAACGAGTAGTATGCCTTAATGCACAGTGCCACCATGCCTCCATGTGGGCAGTCGGGATTAAGTGCCTTGCCCGGAGTACCTAGAGAGAACCACTGAGCTGTGGCAAACAAGTGTCAGACTCCCCAACGTACTAACTCCACTCCAGTAGGATTACAATTATTTGAAGACAAGTATGCCGTTGGCATGCAGTATGCCTTAATGCACAGCACCACTGTGCCCCCATATGGGGAATCGCAATTAAGTGCCTTGCCGAAGGACACAATGCAGTTACCGCCCAAGGACACAATGCAGTTACCCCTGGTAGGGATCAAGCCACGGCCATTCCTGTTTGAAAATACATGCTATCTGTGGTGTATCCCAGATGCTGACAATAGTAAAGCATGTTGCCTGTGCAACAAAGTATTCAACATTTCTGATATGGGGAAAGCAGCACTTGACACACACGGATACACACATGGACAAAGAAAATGCTTCAAATCAGACTAACAGTTACACCTGCTCAGAATCTGTGTCATCGAAGCATGGAAAAACTGACAAAACACCAAACTCATTTGCAGACAGTGTTCTGAGAGAAGATGCAATACCCCCATAAATATATGTCTTGTGAAATCAACTTATAAAACAACTTCATAGTAAAACAATCTGGTGTCTTGGTTTTTAAAATAAGTAGTTGAATCAACAATTTGGAACTCCTCTGTGAGATCAGCAGGTAAAACAAAACCATGTCATTATGAAACATTGCAGCAGAGATAACCTTTGAAGTTGGAATTTTTTCCTAGTTAAACCTTCACTCCCAGTACAATTCTTTTGTTTTTCACAACATGCATGTCATATGATAAATAGAAAATTGAATTTGTACTTCTCTCATGTGATATTTATCGTACTCAGCCCAATTTTCTATTTAATTTTGACTAAGGTTTGACAAAATTTTAAACTCTTAGACTTGTTTTTCATTTTTTGTAAGAAAAACAATGAATGAAAGATTTTGATCATACCGGAGTTGTGCAGGGGACTGTGTGGTGTTGTCCAACCCTTTTAGACCCCAGTGACGGTCAAAATTTTGTGCTTTGTTTTGCTGTAGTAACGGAAGAAAGCAGAGAGGACAGGAAGGTGGAAAAAGGTCCCTTTGGCAGAAGCCTAGTGGTGTTTCTTTTTCTGTTTTGGAGGAGACTGTGTTGTTTTGCTTCTGTGTACAAGTAGAATTTTCTTGACTGTAGCTTGTATGCCACCTTCATAGACTGGGAATAGTTCATGAAGGTGATCTTGTTTGCTTCATCAATAATTGGCCATCCACTTTTACACTGAATCTCCCTCTCCTCTGGCTTCTTTGGTTAAGACCTTTGGCTTGGCAAGCAAAATGTCAGTGCTGAAGAGGAGACGGCAGTTGCAATTATCACTTCCAGCTTCTGTGTCACTGTGTATACTCTCTCAAACCATGCCTCCATTCATATAGCCTTAGTGCTTAGGTTCCACTCTGCAGTTTCGCAGTATTGCAAAGGGGTGAAATTCTAAACATAGTGTATATGTTGAAACTAATGCCATGTAAATTGGAGATATAATGTTACTATCATATATATGATTGCATTAGGCTATTTGTTGCAAAAGAGAATTTGAATTTTGGTCCCAAAGTTGGAGTGTGATGCATAGGGGTAAGTTACCAGATGAATTATGGGAAACAGTCGCTTCGAAAAATTGGCTATTTTTTTAAATTTCATTTTTACATGGGTTTTATACCAGACATGTAACTAAAAAATGAATTTTTAGCTGCGTCTAGCAGCTCTGTAAGTGGCAATGTCGGTCTGTCTGTCGGTCGGTCTGTCGGTCTGTCTGTGACCAACGAGTTTCAAATGTCTGTGACCAACGAGTTTCAAAACTTAATAACTTTTGAAATACTTGATGGAATGACTTTATATTTGGCATGTAAGTGTATCTTATTGATGTCTAGCCACTGTTCAATGCATGTGTTGTTCCAAATATTTTTCTTGGAGTTATGGCCCTTGATGAACTTAGAATTTTGTGAGATTACATCATTTTAGAAATGGGATGCTATGCTTCAGGGGTAGGTAGGCGGGGTTTTTGCTTGGGTGGGAAAATTGTGCTTTTGATGCTGCTGGGTGGCTAAAAATGACTGGTTTTGGCATCTTTTTAAGCAATTTTCCAGGTTTTGGCCAGGCATTTGACAGTAAATTATTTCATCCACAGTCAGATTATTTATTTCTACTTGATCAGATAGTGTTGTATGTTTTTAATGGATTTGGGAAATGTAATACATGTTATGGGTTAGATAACTAAGTTTCAGATTATTTGCATTTGAAGAGAGTGTATGGCATGTCATTTTTGGAAATGCCTGGAAAACTGTGGAGCAGAACCTTAGGTGAGAGGTTATGTTTCTTCTCTTCCAATTTCTCTGAAAGACATCCGTCCATATCTGCATCCATGCATTCTCTGTGTTTTGTTTAGTGTGGAACAGGGTGTCCAAAAAACACTCCCACTACCTATGGAGGGTCCCAGTCTTAACTTGCTTGTTAGCTGGATGCATCTTTTTCAGACATGGACATTCCAGTCCGGAGAGATAGTTGCATTCAGTACTTTCAAGGTAGCCATAGTTTCCTTAGGTAGGGTATCCATTTCTAGTAGTTCAGAAAGATGTCTAGGTGCATCTGCTTACTGTGATTTCAAGTATGTTCAGTGACTATAGAAACACTTATTTCATGTTCGCAATATGTAACAGGTTGAAGTATTGTACAGTAGGGCTGCACGGTATTCAAATTTCAATACCGGTATCGGTTTTGAAAAAAATACCGCGATATACCGGTATATCGAGAATCTGAACGTAGTTATCAGTACGTATGACTGAACAACATTTTGGGGGGGTTTTCATACAAGATTTTTTAACACAGTTCTCATGAGTACCATATTTAAATATCTTGCTCGAAAATATGAAATAAATATTGTTCATTTCGGTTACACTTTGCGCTGCATCAATAAATTAATGTACAAGCAGATTAAAATTTCTTGTAATCAGCATCTGAGGCGATTATTATTCTCCTAACACACATAACAAGCCTCACATGAAACTTGTGCTGCTTAAAAATACAATCTGTCTGACCTGCTCATGCTGGCTGAAGTTAAGAAAACATCCATCATCTGTTTCAAAAGTTTTGTTGAAACTGTGTTTTCATTGGTAAGTATGAGTGACAATTGGGCAAAGCTTGGACAACGATGAAACATTCTGTTCCGTGAGTGACCTGCTCTTCACTTACAAAAAATAATTGACAACTTTTAGAAATTTTGTGTCAGATTTTTAGCACAACTTTGACGAAGTCAAATTTGAGCTATTGTCATGGCCTGTCGTCCGTCTGTCCGTCCGTCCATCTGTCCGTCCGTCTGTCCGTCTGTCCGTACGTCAACAATTGGCTATGGCTCGGGCTAGAGGTCATATTTATGAACCGATCTTTACGAAACTTCTTGTGTACCTTTGTTATGACCCTGGGACGGGAACGAGTGTTTTTAGGTGTGGTCCGAAATTCAAGATGGCTGCCAGTGGCCATTTTGTACCGATGATGCAAAAATCAGTTTTTTGTACAGAACTTCTGTATGAAAGTTCTGATTTGAATAAAGTTTTGTATAAATGTTTAGTACCATGGGATACATCACATATAATACAGGTTTTTTTCTCGTGTGTAAATTATGCAGATTAGACTGACTTTGATTTATTTAGTGTTACTTTCAGAGCTGTAAGTGCCAAGCTGCTATGGCTCGGGCTAGAGGCCGTATTTATGAACCGATCTTTACGGAACTTCTTGGGTACCTTTGTTATGACTGTGGGACGAGAATGAGTGTTTTTGGGTGCGGTCCGAAATTCAAGATGGCTGCCAGCTGCCATTTTGTACCGACGATGCAGAAATCTGTTTTTTGTTCAGAACTTCCATATGAAAGCTCTGATTTGAATAATTTTTTGTATGAATGTTCAGTACCATGGGATACATCACATATAATACGGGTTTTTTTCTCGTGCGTAAATTATGCAAATTAGACTAACTTTGATGTTTTTTGGTGTTACTTTCAGCACTGTAAGTGCAAATGCCAATACGGCTCGGGCTAGAGGCCGTATTTATGAACCGATCTTTACAAAACTGCTTGGGTACCTTTGTTATCACCGTTGGACGAGAACGAGTGTTTTGGGGTCCGGTCCGAAATTCAAGATGGCCGATGGCAGCCATTTTGTACGAAATTTGGTGCAATCAGATTTTTGCACAGAACTTCCATATGAAAGCGCTGATTTGAATAATTTTTTGTGTGAATGTTTAGTACCATGGGATACATCACATATAATACGGGTTTTTTTCTCGTGCAGAAATTATGCAAATTAGATGAACTTTGATTTTTTCAGTGCTGCTTACACACAGTAAGTACACATGTCAATACGGCTCGGGCTAGAGTCTGTATTTATGAACCGATCTTCACGAAACGTCTTGGGTACCTTTGTTATCACCTTGGGACAGGAACGAGTGTTTCTGGGTGCGGTCCAAAATTCAAGATGGCTGCCAGTGGCCATTTTGTATCGAAATTAGGTCTGATCAGTTTTTTGTACACAACTTCTATACGGCTCAGGCTAGATGCCGTATTTATGAACCGATCTTTACGAAACTTCTTGGGTACCTTTGTTATTACCGTGGGATGAGAACGAGTGTTTTTGGGTGTGGTCCGAAATTCAAGATGGCCACCAGCAGCCATTTTGTACCAAAATTAGTGCAATCAGTCTTTTGTACAGAACTTCTGTATGAAAGTTCTGATTTGAATAAATTTTTGTATGAATGTTTAGTAACATGGAATACATCACATATAATACAGGTTTTTTTCTCGTGCAGAAATTATGCAAATTAGATGAACTTTGATTTTTTCAGTGCTGCTTACACACAGTAAGTACACATGTCAATACGGCTCGGGCTAGAGTCTGTATTTATGAACCGATCTTCACGAAACGTCTTGGGTACCTTTGTTATCACCTTGGGACAGGAACGAGTGTTTCTGGGTGCGGTCCAAAATTCAAGATGGCTGCCAGTGGCCATTTTGTATCGAAATTAGGTCTGATCAGTTTTTTGTACACAACTTCTATACGGCTCAGGCTAGATGCCGTATTTATGAACCGATCTTTACGAAACTTCTTGGGTACCTTTGTTATTACCGTGGGATGAGAACGAGTGTTTTTGGGTGTGGTCCGAAATTCAAGATGGCCACCAGCAGCCATTTTGTACCAAAATTAGTGCAATCAGTCTTTTGTACAGAACTTCTGTATGAAAGTTCTGATTTGAATAAATTTTTGTATGAATGTTTAGTAACATGGAATACATCACATATAATACGGGTTTTTTTCTCGTGCAGAAATTATGCAAATTAGATGAACTTTGATTTTTTCAGTGCTGCTTACACACAGTAAGTACACATGTCAATACGGCTCGGGCTAGAGTCTGTATTTATGAACCGATCTTCACGAAATGTCTTGGGTACCTTTGTTATCACCTTGGGATGAGAACGAGTGTTTCTGGGCGCGGTCCAAAATTCAAGATGGCTGCCAGTGGCCATTTTGTACCGAAATTATGTCCAATCAGTTTTTTGTCACAACTTCTACACAGCTCATATTTGTGAACTGATCTTCACGAAACTTCTTGGGTACCTTTGTTTTCACCTTGGGACAGGAATGAGTGTGTTTTGGGGTGCGTTTGTTATCACTGTGCTATGAGAACAAATATTTTGGGGTTCAGTCAGACCCACTCTGGGACTCAAAGATTTCTTTTCTAGTTTAGCATCTGACTGTCACCCACCTTTACAATACTTTACCTATACATTTGTTACAGGCAACGCTCAGTATTTATGTACAGACCATTACAATACTTTATATGTACCTTTGTTATCAGGTCATTACCTAGATGTTTGTCATTGCTGTGTCACATACTATACATGTACATGTCTTTGTCTTGACAAGTTGAGCTACAGTGTCATTGACACTTTCATTTAATACAATACTCACATACTTTTGAGTATTGCATTCGAAGATAATTATGAAAAGAAAATTAATTGTAGTTTTGACAATGTAGTGACTGGAACTTGGAGGCTGTCTGAACCTACACAGGGAATCTAGAGCATGAATCTGAGTATAAAAAAAATAAAATTCTCATCAGTCCACTATCATTTATTTCTACGAAACGATAAAAAAAACCATTACATACATTTATAAAACAAACATACGCAGCTAAATAAGGACTATTAAAAAATCCTGTTTCTCTGCCTCAGTTCAATTTTATGATTGGTGGGGTGGGGGTGGGGGGGTATTACTTAACACTAACTATTACGTCATTTTTATGTGACAAATTCTTAGTCGTGAAAATTTACCCTGAAGTTGAAAGTTGAACCAGCTGTATCTTGTTTGACAGAGCTCTGTGAGATTTGTCAAACGGGGTATAGATGATTAAATATTTCAGAATACTCCTGTTAATTGAATAACTTTCATTGGCAAAGTTTCTATTCAATTAACTGGGTTCCACTGTACCAATTCAATTGGAGGAACTTATGAAATGTGGTGAAGAGCTATAGCACTAGGCAGATTGTTCAAATGTATGAATACCAACAGTGAGGTAGGTAACTGACTAACAGTCTGTCTTTTGTTTAATTAAAAAAGTGCACAGACTCATGTTGACTCAGTGAACAAGCGGTATTCATTTGAGCATTCAGTCCATTGTTCCATCAGATATTTCAAGTTGTTTGCAGTGCAAAAGACAAAAGAGTCTGGGTATAAGCTACTTAATAAGGTTATATGGTTGGGTTTTGAAACCCCATCTCAGAGTTACATATTTGGGGTGTCATTCGCCTGACTTTTACAGGGGTTTGCAAAAAATTAATCATCAACTGCAACTATTCGTGGATTTAGAGATGTTTTGACTGCTTTTTAGTCTGATGATTTCGAACACTAGGTTTTCTTTTCAGAAATTCATGTTGGAACTCACCAAGCATCAAGACAGTGTTGGTCATGTTCTAAAAGAAGGCAATGAGTTATTAACAGAGGGCCGAGTCACTACAGAAGAAGAAAATGAAATACGAGTGCAACTCAAACTCCTCAATAGCAGATGGGAAGAATTCAGATTGAAAGCTATGGACAGGCAAACAAAGTGAGTGGAGAGTGTTATAGTTTATGTCTTACTATGATAGACTAGCAGGGTTTGCTAGTCTTGAGTTTGAGTATCCTCTCATAAACCCTTTGAACTCAAAATAATAGATACACGAACATTTATTGACTACTCAACTGTTATGGATTTTTTAGTAGATTGATATTTTGTCATATTGTTGAGGAAAACCAATATTTATCAAGTTTTATTTTTACTTCAGTCAATATCACATTTCTGATCAATATTACACCACCTCTTTGATCAAGAATGTTATTAACGTTTACCAAACAAGTTTGCTGAATCCACTGAACTTTGTAGGCAAAAACTTCCAGTGACTCAATGAGTTATTTTTGGTTTAAGTCGTCGGCAGCTACATTTGAGATTTAAAAAAATGGATGGAACTTTTGCCCTTTTTAGGAAGAGATTGCATTATGAAACTTCTGAAAAGCACTGGAGTAACCTTTTCTTCCTTGGATCCTTCATGGAAGTAATTGTATGCAGATAATTTGATGTGCCAGTGGATAACTTCCAGAAGAAATATCAAATGGATCCTTTTACCTCTTTTTGTAATGTGATTGCCATATCTGGCCCATGCCATTTTCAAAAAAATTGCCATTCATGTTTCATTCCTTTTTCTCTCAAACACATAGACTATGACATCTCATTGGAACAGGCCCGTTCCAATAAGAGCTTATACACTTCGTTTTTGGTGCAATAAAAGAACATTTTTAGTTGAGTTGTGACGAACTCAAACTCGACTTATAGTTTGATGAATGGCGGGCGGGCGGGCGGGTGGTTAGGAGGGTGGGCCTGTAAACAATTGGTTTCCAGATGATAACTTGATAATGGTTCGACCCACGTTCATGAAACTTTATAGGTAGGTGGCCTCGGTGAGAGGAAGAACCCTATTTATTTTGGACTCACTAGGTCAATGGTGAAGGTTACAGTGACCTTGAACATACTAAATCATAAACAATTGGTTTCCGGATGATAACTTGACTATGGTTGAACCCACATTCATGAAACTTCATATGTAGGTTGGCCTTCGTGAGAGGAAGAACCCTATTTATTTTGGACTCGCTGGGTCAAAGGTCAAAGTTACAGTGATTCTGAACATAGTAACTCAAAACACTTGGTTTCCGGATGATAACTTGATAATGGGTTGACCCATGTTCATGAAACTTCATTGGTAGGTTGGCATCAGTGAAAGGAAGAACCCTATTTATTATGGACTTGCTAGGTGAAAGGTCAAGGCCACAGTGGCCTTCAACATAGTAAATCTGTAAACAATTTGTTTCCAGACGGTAACTTGATAATGGTTTGACCCACGTTCATGAAACTTCATATGTAGGTTGGCATCAGTGAGAGGAAGAACCCTATTTGTTTGGACTTGCTAGGTTAAAGGTCAAGGTCACAGTGACCTTGAACATAGTAAATCATAAACAATTGTTTCCGGATGATAACTTGTCCATGGTTCAACCCACATTTATGAAACTTCATATGTAGGGTGGCCTTCTTGAGAGAAAGAACCCTATTTATTTTGGACTTGATAGATGAAAGGTCAAGGTCACTGTGACCTTCAACATAGGAAATCGTAAACAATTGGTTTCTGGATGATAACTTGATAATGGTTTGACCCACATTCATGAAACATCATAGGTAGGTTGGCCTAGGGGAGTGGAAGACCCCTATTTATTTTGGACTCGCTAGGTCAAAGGTCAAGGTCACAGTGACCTTGAACATAATAAATCATAAACAATTGGTTTCCAGATGATAACTTGATAATGGTTCCACCCACTTTCATGAAACTTCATAGGTAGGTTGGCATTAGTGCAAGAAAGAGCCCTATTTATTTTGGAATCACTTGGTCAAAGGTCAAGGTCACAGTGACCCTTCACATAGTAAATTGTAAACAACTGGTTTCCAGACGATAAATTGATAATGATTAAAACCACTTTTTTGCTGTCACAACTCGACATTGGATCGGTGATCCGTCCATCCGTCCGTCCGTCCGTCTGTACAAACATTTTGTATTATAACTCGAGCATCAGTTGTCGGATTTTAATATTCTTTGGTATGGTGATAGGGCAGTTTGGGGGAACAGATGCCCTCATACCTATCGTTTTGTCCATTCATGTTTGGTAGAGTTATGGCCCCTGTTTGTTTATGGCCTCTGTTTCTGACTTAGGTATATTGTACCATAGCCTATAGGGCAAAGTGCTGCCCAATTTTTTTTTTAGTTCATTATTTTTCTGTGGCCCAGTGCTTGCAGGGGAGGTTGCATCACATTTTAACCTCTACATATCAATATATCCATATAAATATGGATGACACAAGAATTATAGTGATTTTGGTTTCAGACCATTTAAAATTGTATCACCGCACCAATCGATTTAAAATTTTATTTGCTTATTACTAATCAAAATACAGGTCAAGTTCGATTTTGGAGGTTCACTCCAACCATTCTTGCAAGAGTTATGCCTCTTTTTGTATTAAAAAATCACAAATTTCCCAATTTCAGCTTTATTCTTACTGTCCAGTGCCTAAAGGGGAAGTGCTGCCCTACATATCAATATAACCATATAAATATGGATGCCAATTTCAGCTTTATTCTTAGTGGCCAGTGCCTATTTTTTAGTCCATTATTTCTGTGCTGCCCAGTGCTTGGTGGGGAGGTTGCATGTCATTTTAACCTACTACATATCAATATAACCATACAAATATGGATGCCAATTTCAGCTTTATTCTTACTGGCCAGTGTTTTTAGGGGAAGTGCTGCCCAATTTTTTTTTTAGTCCACTATCTCAATTTTTTAGCTTAACTTGACAAAGTCAAGATAAGCTATTGCCCTCACGCGTGTTGAAGTCTGCTTGTCTGTGAGTCTGTTCATATTTTCCTTTAGCACAGGTTACACCCCGCAGTTCTTGTCTGATCA
The DNA here is from genome assembly GCA_031216915.1 of Pictodentalium vernedei. Lineage (NCBI taxonomy): Eukaryota > Metazoa > Mollusca > Scaphopoda > Dentaliida > Dentaliidae > Pictodentalium > Pictodentalium vernedei. Next base: position 690,581,852 of record CM062296.1, on the reverse strand, counting down.
TCACGAAATTTCATATGCAGGTTTAGGGTCAAGTCTAGATGAGATCGTCCCCTTTTGGTCGTGATCGGCCAACCGGTATGGCTGCCCGAGGCCAAAACCCCAAAACCATTAGCACAGTCTACAGGTCGTATTTATGAAGGGATTTCATTGTAACTTGGTAGGATGCCTCTGTATAATGCCTAGATGAGAATGTCCCCTTTTGGGCATGATCATGGCTTCCCAAGCCCGAAACCCAAAAACTTTTAGCACAGTCTGCAGGTCATGTTTAATATGGAGGGATTTCATTGTAACTTGGTAGGATGACTCCTTATGATGTCTAGATGAGAATTTTCCCTATTTGGGCATGATCTGCCAGCCGTGACGACTGCCCGAGCCCAAAACCTTTAGCACAGTCTACAGGTCATATTTATTGAGGAATTTTATTGTAACTTGGTGGGTTGATTTCATGTAATGTCTAGATGAGAAAGTCCCCTTTTGGACGTGATTGGGCAACTGTGACGGCTACAGGGGCCCGAAGCCCAAAAACATTTAGCACAGTCTACAGGTCATATTTATGAAGGGATTTCATTGTAACTTGGTAGGATGACTCCAAATAATGTCTAGATGAGGACGCTCCATTTTGATCGCGATCATTCAGCCTTGATGGGTGCCTGAGCCCAATAACGGTCATATTTATGGAAGGATTTCATTGTAACCTGTTAGATTGACTCCATATAATGCCTAGATGATGACATCCCCTTGTGGTCGTGATTGGTCAGCTGGGATGGCTACAGGTGCCTGAAGCCGAAAACCTTGAGCACAGTCTACAGGTCATATTTATGAAGGGATTTCATTGTAACTCCGTAGGATCACTCCAGATGATGCCCAGATGAGATTGTCCCCTTTGGTTGCGATCATTCAACCATGATGGCTGCCCGAGCCCGAAAACCTTTAGCACAGTCTACAGGTAATATTTATAAAGGGATTTCATTGTAACTTGGTAGGTTGACTTCATATAATGTCTAGATGAGAAGTCCCCTTTTGGACACGATTGGGCAACTGTGTGACAGCTACACAGGGGCCCGAAGCCCGAAAACCTTTAGAACAGTCTACAGGTCATAATTATGAAGGGATTTCATTGTAGCTTGGCAGGATGACTCCAAATAATGTCTAGATGAGAACACCCCCTTTTGGTCACGATCATTCAGCCTTTATGGCTGCCCGAACCCAAAGACCTTTAGCATAGTCTATAGGCCGTATTTATGGAAGGCTTTCATTGTAACTTGTTAGGTTGACTCCATATAATGGCTAGATGATGACATCCCCTTTTGGTCGTGATTGGTCAACTGTGATGGCTACAGGTGCCCGAAGCCCAAAAATCTTGAGCACAGTCTACAGGTCATATTTATGAAGGGATTTCATTGTAACTTTGTAGGATCACTCCAGATGATGCCCAGATGAGAATATCAATATCCTCTTTTGGTTGTGATCATTCAACCATTATGGCTGCCCGAGCTTGAAGCCTGAATACCTTTAGCACCAGAATACCTTTAGCACAGTGTACAGGTCATATTTATGAAGGGATTTCATTGTAACTTGGTAGGTTTGACTTCATATAATGTCTAGATGAGAATGTCCCCTTTTGGACACGATTGGGCAACTGTGACAGCTACACAGGGGCCCGGAGCCCGTAAACCTTTAGAACAGTCTACAGGTCATAATTATGAAGGGATTTCATTGTAGCTTGGTAGGATGACTCCAAATAATGTCTAGATGAGAACACCTCGTTTTGGTCGCGATCATTCTGCCTTGATGGCTGCCCGAGCCCAAAAACCTTTAGCATAGTCTATAGGTCGTATTTATGGAAGGATTTCATTATAACTTGTTAGGTTGACTCCATATAATGCCTAGATGATGACATCCCCTTTTGGTCGTGATTGGTCAACTGTGATGGCTACAGGTGCCCGAAGCCCGACAATCTTGAGCACAGTCTACAGGTCATATTTATGAAGGGATTTCATTGTAACTTCGTAGGATCACTCCAGATGATGCCCAGATGAGATTGTCCCCTTTTGGTTTCGATCATTCAACCATGATGGCTGCCCGAGCCCAAAGCCCGAAAACCTTTAGCACAGTCTTCAGTTCATATTTATGAAGGTATTTCATTGCACCTTGGTAGGATGACACCAAACAATGTCTAGATGAGAACGTCCCCTTTTGGTCGCGATCATTCAGCCTTGATGGCTGCCCAAGCCCAAAACCTTTAGCATAGTCTATAGGTCATATTTATGGAAGGATTTCATTGTAACCTGTTAGTTTGACTCCATATAATGCCTAGATGATGACATCCTCTTTTGGTCGTGATTGGTCAACTGTGATGGCTTCAGGGGCCTGAGGGCCCAAAAACCTTGAGCACAACAGTCTACAGGTCATATTTATGAAGGAATTTCATTGTAACTTCGTAGGATCACTCCAGATGATGCCCAGATGAGAATGTCCCCTTTTGGTTGCGATCATTCAACCATGATGGCTGCCCGAGCCCAAAGCCCAAAAACCTTTAGCACAGTCTACTGGTTATATTTATGAAGGAATTTCATTGTAACTTGGTAGGTTGCCTTCATATAATGTCTAGATGAGAACGTCCCCTTTGGACGCAATTGGGAAACTGACGGCTACAGGGGCCCGAAGCCCAAAAACCTTTAGCACAGTCTACAGGCCATATTTATGAAGGGATTTCAATGTAATTTGATAGGATGACTCATTTTGGAATAATTTCACTGTAACCTGGTAACTTTCGTTGATATACGTTAACTGTGAGGGCCACATACATTAACTGTGAGGTCATATTAACCCACCCTCAGCTCTTTAGTACAGTGTACACCTCATATTATTTTTATCAAAAACATAGCATACAGGGAACAGAAATGAACATATTCCCAGTTATCAAATTCTTGTCTTATTTCATAATCCTTTCATAAACATTGACCATTACCCTTTTCATCAAACACAACACACAAGTTAATCTACAGTGTCATTGACACTTTCATTTTAGTCTTCTATTTCTGTACTGCCTAGTGTTTGCAGGGCAGGTTTGCATGTCATCTTAACCTACTACATATCGATATATTCATATAAATATGAATGACACAAGAATCATAGTGTTTTTTAATTCTGTTCATTCAAAGTTGTTTGGATGAACCAATTCTCTTCAAACATTCAGAAGTTATTTATTTACATGCAAGTCTGACTTTGTTACCTTCAGGGGCATCAGCACACGCGTTAGCGTTGCTCTTGTTAAATTTGAGGTGATTGCTTATTCTGACATCACATTCTAATTTGTTAAAATTGAGTCCCTGAGTTCATGTTTGAGCTTCCAATGTGAGCCCAAATTTTAACTTAGTGCAATATGCGGGAATTTCTTTAAAATATTTTTCAGATTCACCTGTTAGAATCCTTTCATATTTGGTATACATCATCTCCAGGTGGGTCTGATTCAAGTTTGGGCTCCCTATGGGAGCCAAAATTTTTAACTTAGTGCAATATGAGGGAATTTCTTTAAAAGTCTTCTCCAGAACCATCTCTTAGAATGTTTTGATGCTGGGTATACATCATCTCTAGGGGGTCAGATTCAAGTTTGTTCAAATTGAGTCCCTGAGTTAATATTTGGGCTTTTTATGGGAGCCTGAATTTTAACTTAGTGCAATATGAGGGGATTTCTTTAAAAATCATCTTCTCCAGATCCACCAGAGAGAATGCTTTTGTATTGGGTATGCAACATCTCGGGGGTGGGTTGGGGGGGGGGGGGGGGGGGGGGGGAATTCACGTTTGTTCAAATCGGGTTCCCGGGTTAATATTTGGGCTCCCCATGGTAGCCCAAATTTCAACTTAGTGCAATATGAGGAAATTTCTTTAAAAATCTTCTCCTTCAAATCCCCCAATCAGAATGTTTTCACATTTGGTATACAGCATCCTGGTGGTTGAAGGGAAGAGCTCAGACTCAAGTTTATTCAAGTTAAGTTACTAGGTTGATATTTGGACTCCCAAGTTTAGCAACAACTATAGTCAGGTGAGCGTCGCAGGCCCCATGGGGCCTCTTGTTTTTGTAAGTGTTACTTCTAGACATGTTAGGTAAAGGGTTAAATATTTATGTTACTGAAATAATAACATAAGGATATCTGCATTTTGGGAGGTCATCAAAACACTTCACTTGTGAGGGCGAAATAGGGTATCCCCAAGATGCTCCTATTTTATCCGTAATTTATAAATCCAGTTACAAAATTTGACTGTTCCCAACATTTAACCCTTTAATTAACAAATTGTAACATCTGACAAATCAATTTACCAATTGAACAGTTCAAAAAAAAATATTTAAAAAAAAAATTTGAACAAAATCATATCATATGTCCCTTTCATTGCAGCTCATTGAGCTTGTTCCAATGAAGGGGTCATATGATATGGTTTTGTTGAAATTTTATGAAAAATGTGGAAAAAAAATAATTAAAATAACTAATTTTGATATTGTGTGAGTTGGGTAAAGGGTTAAATCAAACACAAGGTTTATAAATTCCTAAAAAAAGGAATAGTCTGATATCCTTATTATCACATGGCTATGTAAACTACCTGTAATAAGTATACATGAATCAAATTTAGGTGAAAGAATTGATGTGTTGTGATGTTCGCAAATCGCAAAAAATGCTGTGACATCATTGCATGGAACAATATTATATGTATCATATGTAGCCACCATCCTTGAAAAGCTGTTCCAATGACGGATCATAAGCTATGATTTTGAAGGAAGAAATAAAAAATGAAGATTACAGAATATGATTTTTTTTGCGCAGCTCTGGCCAGATTTCAGTGGGTTGATGGGTAGAGTGTTAACTGGCAAAACTCGACTGCACAGACTAGCAAATGTTTATTCTGTGTTTGCAGAACTCTCCAAAAATACAATCTGAGATTGATAAACTGTAGTTGAAGGAAGTGATAGAGACGTCTTGATCTGGAGCATTCAGCTGTTTCATATAGATTTGATGAATGACAGTAAAATGCAATGTGCACTAAGTGCTTCATTCATTCCATTGCTCTTTCAGGATGTCCTTTAACCCTTAAAGATATAGTGATTTTTTTATATATTTCTGCTACATTTTGACTTTATGCACAGTTGTTTCTAGCAAGGTCTTGGCTACCAAAATAGGCAGCCAAGACCTTGCCTAGAAACAAGTGCCAGAAAACTTGGAATGCAACTTACAAGTTTACCCAAAGATTGCATGTTGAGGCACCTTTTTGTTGAAGAAAATTGTGATTAACCTTTAGAGCCAACTAGATACTTGGGTGGCACCAGAATGATGGCTACATGGTTATGGTACTGCCTGGATGCTGTATGCATGTCAAGCAAACATTATTACTAAAGTAATTAACTTTATTTAAATATTTGAATTGCAAGCTATGTAATCCTCATACTGAATTTCTGTTCTGACTTGGAAACATTATCCGATCAACTATTCATTCATTCATTAAGTGGGCTCCACAGTAGATACAGCAAATTCAAGAGCAATCAATATATTGGCATTAACCCTTTTAGCCCTTTGAACCCTCGTTTCCTGTAATGCTATCGCCTTTGTGTCCACTTACAGTGAGATGGGTCAGTCCAGTATCAGTATACAGGGAGAATAAAATAATAACTGCAGTCTGCAGCTATCTGGCTGCAGACTGCAGTTATTATTTTATCAGCAATGTCCCATGTATAGGCCTGTTATAATAAGACAAAATTATGCCTTGGTCCGAAAAATTGGTCTTATGGGGGAGTGCTGTGGCACAGTAGGTATTGATGCTGGCTGCAACCCGAGAGGTCCTCAGCTCAAATCCCACATGTTTCAACTGCGTTGTGACCTTGGGTAAGACACTTAATCCCAATTGCCCACATGGGGTCACCGTGGCATTGTGTACTAAGTCATACAGAACGTCGATGGTGCACTTGTCTTCAACCAATTCTAACTCTGCTTGTGTGGAGTTAGTACGTTGGGGGGGGGGGGTCTGACAGTAGCTCGGCATTGCTATCACCAGTGATATCTCTGAGTATTCCAGCTACCTCCACCCTTAAAACTGTCTGACACGAGGTGGCCTTGGCTGTCAAAAGTGTTATTAAAGCCCAGTAAATAAATAAATAAATAATCTCTCCCGGGTACTCTGGCAACCTCCACCCATAAAACTGTCTGACACAAGGTGGCCCTGGCTGTCAAAAGTGTTATTAAAGCCCAATAAATAAATAAATAAAAAAATAATTGGTCTTATGAGTTCAAAAGGTTAAATAGAGCCTGAATATTAACTTATATATATCACTAAAAGAGTCAATGGTCAGACTGATAAAATTATAACATGGCTTCACTGTTGACTGGAGGAATTTTTATTTGGTCTTCGATACTATTGTTGAAAAAGACCTGGGGTCAATCTTATAATTTTGTAATTGTATTTTCATAATTTTTGTTTCTACCTGTGAATATAAATGGTCAAAATGAACAATTTGCCTTCTTAAAGAAAAGGCAATTTACTTGCCAGTACATTTCCACACTTCTTAAACTGCTGATGATTTATTTCAACCATTCATAGTCAAAGACGGAAAATACAGTTCCAAAAAATACAAAGATTCAGCAGTCGGAATGTTTTGATATTTGGCATGCAGCAACCTTATGGGGGTGAGATTCAAGTTTGTTCAAGCCAAGTCCCTTGGTTCATATTTGGGCTCACTATGGGAGCCCGAATGACAACTTAGTTCAAATGAGGATTTTTCTTTAAAAATCTTCTTCAGATCCAGCAGATGAATGCTTTTGATATTTTTTATGCAGCATCCTTGGGGGTTAAGATTCAAGTTTGTTCAAGCCATGACCCTAGGTCCATATTTGGTCTCACTGTGGGAGCTCGAATTGTAACTTAGTTCAAAATGAGGAATTTTCTTTAAAAATCTTCTTCTTCAGATCCAGCAGTCGGAATGTTTTGATATTTGGTGTGCAGCACCCTTAGGGGGGTGAGATTCAAGTTTGTTAAAGCCAAGTCCCTTGGTTCATATATGGGCTCCCTGTGGGATCCCGAATTATAACTTAGTTCAATATGAGGAATATTCTTTAAAAATCTTCTTTTTTTTAGATCCACTGGTCAGAATCTTTGGATATTTGGTATAAGCTTTTCTTAGGAGGAGCAGATGCAACTTGTTGAAATCAATTCTCTGGGTTGATAGGCTACCATGTCAGGTGAGCGCCTCAGGCCCCCAGGGGCCTCTTGTTTCAAATGGCACCTCAGAATCTGCCTAATGGCAGAAATTTTCAAAAGTAGTATTTTCTGGATATATATACCCTTCTGAACAAATGTAGAAAGTTTCAGCACTTTGAAAAATTAGCCATACTCTTGTATGGACATACCGACAAAGGGTATGACAATATCTCCACATTTTTTCCAATGCAGGCATGTTGAAAAGGTATTTTTCATTGAGAGTTTGATAAACCATTGGTTATTTAATGTGACAGACTTCCACTTGAGTGGTCACCAGTTCAAAACTTTAGTCACATACCTTGTGTGGCTGAGCAAGACACTCAATCTCACTACCTCATACAGGGTGGTTTTGTTCTAAACATTTTGATTAGCAATTTTTATACTCTGCCTTTGAAAGAAGGGTGGAGGTGGGAGCTATATATTATCATCACCCTGTATGTCCATTTGTTCTTGTACCTATATCCCGATAAATTCTGTCTTTTGATTGGTCAGAATGCCTTGTACAAATAGCCATGACAAAGGGTGCACCCAACACCCAAGGTATATGAGAGCATGCAACATCCAGGGTATAAGCACACGCGAAACTTCGGGGTATATGGTTTAAACGAAAGCTTTCCGAGTTTGCTCGCCTTGACATAAAAAGAAAACCCCAAAACCTGAAAATAGTCACAAATATCATCAGATTTCCGACAATTCGGTCATATTTTGTTGTTATAAATTACATAGTCAAATAATTAAAATTAAACAACTTGAGAAAAATAAAATAAGAGCAAATAATTCGTCCCCTGAGTACCAATGTGTTCTATGTGCCAATAGGCACATAGAACACATTGGAACTCATGGGACGATATGTCAATAAAATACTGTTTACTCATTTCCGTAATGACCCAAGGGATGTAACTCTATCTGTTGTCTTCTGCATTTGTTAAAACAAAACAATTAGTGGAGCGTGAGAAATGCATCCCCAAATTTATTTTCACTCTGTTTCTATTGTGTTTCAAACGGGACAAAAACTTTATCTCCGCCGATATGTATGGTATATGGAGATTTAATACCTGGATGTCTCAATTAAACACCTCGCTTGTGGCTCGGTGTTTAAAAACCGACATCCCATATACCATACATGTTGGCAGAGATAACTTATAATATATCAGTTTGTCTTTAGGGCCATTGGTAAAGACAAAATTCTTGTGTGTGTACTTTCTAATTTATAAACCGATTTAGATGAAACTACTTAAAACACTACAACTAACAAGTGGAGATGCATGTATTCAAAAGACTGTTTATCCACTTTAACCCTTTGAACCCTAGTGGTATCTTCCATATCAGTTCAATGGCAGCAATTAGAAGAGTCCATATTCTTTATTTGGGGGTAGACCAATTAATATTTTCAACATTGAAAATATTGATTGGTCTACACCACACCTTTATTCAAAAGTCAACCTACTTAATGAAATTATGAAGTATCATGTTACTGGCCCGGAAACGCTGCCTCTGGTGTTCAAAGGGTTAACCAAGTTATCTCTCCTTAACTTTGAATTTGGATTTCCAAATGAGATTCTTGTGTGTGCAACTCCCCCTACATTACTTTTGATAAAACATCTCAAACATAATCACTGATAAGTGAAAATGCACATATTTTAAAATTTTCAACCTGTGTTTATTGAACTAAAATATATTTATTAAAAAAAAAGAAAGATTTATTATACATTTATATGCGAGATTCTTGAACATGCAACTCCTCATACATTTATAAACTGATTTTGTTGAAACTTCTTTTTCATGATCAGTAGAAAGGAAAACGTGCAAAATCCACAATTTTTAATCTGCTGATGTCCATAATTGCCACCCCCCCACCCCCAAGAAGGTGGCAGGTGAGACACTTTTCATTTTGTGACCAATGATCATTCCTGCAGTCCTGTTTATAGAGATCAGCGAGTTCACCCCAGATTGTTGTGTTGCAGTTCACAGAATTGTGAAAAGGGTTGTAAGTTAATTAGGCACCAATGGGCACCTAACAGGGTTCATACGCCATGCTGGAAAAATGGTTTTGCATTTTCCAGTCCTGGAAAAATACTGGAGAAATAACCTCAAGTTGGCAAATACTGAAAATATACTTGACTTGTTATTTGTGCTACCCTACACTTATTTACCAACCCAAACAAACTATTGCCAATATGATAAATTGAGTTGTTTGGCGTATGATAAATTAAGTTGTTTGGCACAAGTGGCTTCAATTTCTCAGTAAATTTTGAAAACTTGTTCATTACTTTTGCATCTTCTGAAATATGGTTATGCCTTTGTTATCACAAGTTTAAGTAGTTCTATAATCAAGAACTTTGAATATGGTACTGGAAAATCTCAATGGACACTGAAAATATACTGAAAAAGTACTGGAATTTCAACCAAGTTAGAGTGTACAAACTCTGGTTAAGTTAATTAGGCACCAATGGGTACACAAGCTAGCTTAACTGGTAGAGTGCTGGAAGCCCATATTTGGGCTTTATTCTGAAGTGTCGGTACCACATCTTAAAGGCTTCATATTCTGTGGATGTTGAATTGTTCTACATATCACCTTTGAAGTGAAACTATTTAGTCTGTTAGGATTTGCCTTGTTACAATTTATGGGAGAGTGCCTTTTGGCACTCTTATAAATTGTAGCAAGGCAAAGATATGTGAACAAATTTTGATGACCAAAAATAATTCAGCTCTCTAGCAGTTAAACACTTTACTGAAAGTATTGATGTGATTCGGCTAGCTAAATATAGTCTGAACCAATCCCGAGGACATCTGGAATAAGACTCATGATGTATTATTAGTTACCCCGTGTCTGATCACGTGGTACGGGTTTTTACCTACCTTTAGCCTCATGGGATACGGCTGGCTTCGGGTAGGTAAAAACCTGTACCATGTGATCAGACATGGGGTAACGAATTTATCTATTGACTTTCCGTTTTAGAAGTACAATCTATTTCATGTGTGAACACACACAGCATGAGATCTTTTATCTTCCATTGTTGAGACATATTGGTTTCTGTTGAATTTTTGTGCAAAAGAGTTTTTGTGAAAATATGCTGATATGACTAGTATAAAAAAATTATTGAATTTCTTTTTTTCTTTTTTGTCTCAAAAACATAGCTTATGAACCCCACATTGGAGGGTACTCAACAAGCTCATTCCAATAAGGGGTCATGAGCTATATTTTGGAGATAAAAAATTAAAATATAATACATGTACACTGTAAAACTGGAATGACGATTTTTTGCGAATAGTGCAGGCCGTGATCAGACATGGGATAACAAATTTGCATGTATCTATTGACTTCTACGGGGTATGGACAATTTGTAGATTTCGGAACGAGGCTTCCACTGGGTATGGGAAATTTGTCAGTGGCTGGGCAGACGTAGCGTGGGTTTCAATGAATATGGTCTCATACCACGTATCTATCAACCAATCAAATCAAAAAATTCACTTTAGTCAATAGATAAACTCCCGTATACAATCATTTTGTGAAATGGAAGTGATTGATCATGTATCGCATTTTGCGATGCGAAACTAAACCAAACATATCCTGCCATTGAAGTGCAAATATTATGGCACTTTGGTGGTAAACATGCCATCAACCATTCAAATAGCAATAAAGCTCTGTTTGTGATTGGTTAGTCATTTAGAAAGCCTAACAGTTAATAAAACCAACTAATGGGCTCTCCTTGGGGAACAACAGGTCCCTCTCAACTGTAAATTGTCTTGGCACAATAAAGTGAATGCTTTTGAAAGTCCCATTAAATGTCAATAAACATTTAACCCTCTTTAGGCTGATGTCAAAATCACATGCCATTAGGAATTTAACAATTTAATAGGAATTTAAGCTCTGTCAAACAAGACTTAGTTGGTTAAATTCTTAGTTGCATAATGGGAAAGATGGGAGCACGGTGGCTCAGTGGTAGACTGTTGACTTCTGTGCTAGAGATACTGAATTTGATCCCCGTCTGGGACGACTCGCATTGTGTCCTTGGGCAAGGCACTTTATCCCGGTTGCCTACATGGGTGCACGATGATGCCGTGTACTAAGGCGTATTGCACGTCGATGGTGCACATGTCTTCAACCACTGTAACCCTGCTTGAGCAGAGCTTGAACAGACTTAGTATGTTGAGGAGCTGACAGTTGCTTGTTGATGCTCGGTGGTTCTCTCTGGGTACTCTGACTTCCTCCACCTGAAAAACTGTCATGGTCACAATTAGCCATTGTGCATAAGTATGTGACCTTAAACACCAATAAATAAATAAATAAATGGGAAAGATTTGCCAAAAGATTTGAAATTTTCATGCTTCAACATTAGTTTGCGGGTGGTTAAACAGCTACTTTTCATTGGGAGTGTGGTGGCTCCGTGGTTAGAGCATTGGACTTTAAACCAAAAGGTTGACGTTATAGTGACCAGTGGTTACTATATAAATTTAATCCAGCTTGCCCATGTTGGGCTTGATGGCATTGTGTCCTATGGTGTAATGCCCTTCAATGGTGTACTTGCCTTCAACTGCTAGTAACTCTGCTTGGACAGAGTTAGCAAGTTGGTGAGTCTGACAGTGACATGCCACTGCTCAAACCTGTCAGACACAATATGACCCTGGCTGTTGAAAGAGGTAGTAAACCCCATAAACAAACTAACAAACAATTGCTTTTCATTGCATTCTAAGGGTAGTGTTCCATTTGCTAGCATTTGTTTAATCACCCACCAGCACATCCATAGTACATGCGTTTGCATGAAGGCCTTTACTCTGTAAGAGGGTCAATAACACTTTCATTCATCTGTCTTATATTCTCTGCTCTGCAATCACCCATTAGAATAGTATTGTTTACTTTGTACTTAGAATACTCCCAACTGAAACAATGGAGTTTGTGTTATAAATATCTTTCCATGCACTTTGCATCTATAAAACTGTTGAGTTTGTCTGAAGCTATAACTGCCTTAGATAATGTCAGTCTGGCACTGCAAATATCAATGAGTTTGACACAGAACAGCAGATAAAACTAATTGCAGACTAATATTTTGATCCTTGTCATAATTATTTAGGTCAAAATATTTTGTATTGTTTAATACAATTGTTATCTTCTAACTTTAACCTTTAACCCTTTACACAACACATATGACATAAAAAAATTTTTTTTTAAATATTAGATTTGTTCTCAACCAGCTTGTTACATAATATGCTTTTGTTGGATTTTTTTGAAAAAACAAAAAAAAATTTCATCTCAATTTTTGTATTTTACAGGCGGATGCAGCCAAGCCTAATTCCGACTGCTAACTTTTTACTGCAACAAAACAGGTGCTCCAACATGTGGCCTTTGAGTAAACTTGCAAGTTATGGTCGAAGTAGCTTGGAAGTTGTTACCTGCGTCGCCATCGGCGAAGCAGGTCTAGTAACCGCTCGACTCCGTCCGTCAGTCCGTCCATCCGTCCGAAACACTTTTTCCGTCAAAGTTTTCTTGGCTTCTATGAAAGGGAATGATTTTATATTTGGTCTGCTGCTTCATAATGATGAGTTGTATCATGTAAATAATTTTCAGATCTGCCATGCAGCCACTTCCTGTTTGCCGATACTTTGAAATTTTACTGTACCCACTGAACATTGAAATTTTCCGTCAAGGGTTTCTCGGCTTCTATTTCTAGGAAAGTCTTGCTTAAAAACAACTGCAAAGTCACAGGATGTAGACGGTTAGAGTAAAGCAAAATTGTATAAAAAAACTCCTGGCCTTTGAGGGTTAACCATATTTAATTTAATATTGTGAAGGCCTGTATGAATTGGGACACTGGTAAACATTGTGGACACTGGTAAACATACAAAAATTACTTTGACATTCCCTTGCTTGAAAAATTAAAAAAATCATAACTGATAAAAGGGTTTCCCCCCTAAAGTTACGGTATTCCTTTTTCTGGGTTGCTTTAATCTCTTATTTTGTATGTCTGTTGTCTGTTAAGTGTCATTTGGTGGATCCTACTAGGAGGGCGGGGGTATATCCCTCTCGACATTTATGTTGGGGGACTGTTTATTTTATCAAGTCTCCCCTTTACAGTTTATGGTTGCCAAGTTTTGTAGATGATCAAGACCTTCATAGTGAAACAACAATGAATATTTAACCTGAGTAGATATTTATAATAATGTGTTATCCACTTGTATATGCAGACGATTCTTAATGAATAATAACCATAAGACCCTAAAGCAAGCCAGAAAATAAGCAGACTGTCAGCTGCAAAATGAGGTCCCCAGAGGGTGAATTTAGTGATGCAGGGTAGCATCACGAAATTTACCCTCTGTGAACCTCAAGCTGAATCAGGGCCTCAAAACTAAACAGAAAGAGGTACCCAGAGGATAAATTTTCCCACTGTATGGGATAGCATTATCAAAATCACCCTCTGGGGACCTCCTTCTGCAAATGTCAGATTGCTTATTTTCAGGCCTCCCCTAAAGGGTTAGGTTTTCTTTTCTTTTCTTGTTTGTTTTGTTTTTTTTTTGGGGGGGGGAGTTGTTTTGTTCAATAAATACAATATTCTTTGTTCATACTGCTGGGAGTTAGATGATAATTTTTCTTCTTTTATAGATTACAGAAAAAACTGATGTCACTGCAACAGAGGCACTTATATGAACTGGAAAGCTGGTTGTCACAGATGGAAGAGAGAATAAACAAACAGGAGCCAATTGGTCCAACCCTTGAAACCATTAAATGTCAAGTCGAAGAACACAAGGTATGTGGAAAATGAAGTGTATGAGGTTGCATTTGACGCTCTCATGCCACTTGAACTGTCACTACTGTTCTTTAGACAGAATAGAAGAAGAGGCATTACTAGCATTAGTACAGCTGAAATTCTCTGATCAAGTTTTGAATATTTTACAGACGAATAGTTAACCCTTTACCCAACGTAACGGCCAAAAGCGGCCAGCACTACTCACAAAAATCGCCAATTAATTTTCATTATTTTTTGTCTCAAAAACATAGGTTATGAGCCCTCTTTGGAACGAGCTTGTCGAGCTCGTTCCAATGAGTGGTCATAACCTATGTTTTTGAGACAAAAAATGAAAAAAAATTACTTATTCAAGAATTTTGTTTGCAAGTGTCGTCTGCTTTTCATGTTAGGTAAAGGGTTAACACAGTCAGGGGCATTAACTCTTGACCTAATGTAACAGCCACAACTGGCCAATGCAATTCTCAAAAATAGCCATTCAAATTTGATTATTTTTATGCCCTGCTTGTAAAGTGGGCATTAGGTGTTATCCATGTGTGTCCTTCCATATGTGTTTGTATGACTGTACATGTATCTGTATACATTCTGCATGATAACTTCAGTTTCCTGTGGTAGACTGTTTTCAATTTTTAAAACTGTTCATCTGAACATAAACTAAAGGTCAAGTTTGATTTTCAGAATTTTTGCACAAGTTTTTACAAAATAATGGCCTTTTAAAAAAAAGGTGCTGAAATTGTGTGAGCACAATAGCTTGATCAATAATGGTCAGATTTTTATAAAATTAGTAGTTATGTTCAGGGTATGAATCATTAATTGAAGCGCAGTATCCACAGCAGTTGAATGATTTTTGACAGAATAATGCCTGCCATCTGTTTGTCTATAGAGATTACTAGCTTGATAACATGATCTGATTTGATGGGATTCTCTCATAATAATAACTCAGACTTTTGTGATTGGATTCTTTGTAATTTCTAAAGGTGTGGCTCCTAAAGTTTGATACTCAGTAGACAGGGATTTTTCTGCTTGATGACAGGTGTGCAAATAAGGACACCATTCCCATTGAGATTTGCGCATGCATTTTCCCAGTTCCCAACTTCAAAATTCCCAATCCATTAAACTGGTCAAACTTCCAAGGTTACGAAAATAATTGGTAGATATATTTTAGAAATGGAAGAATGGAGACAATGGTAAGGGTAACATTCAGTATGGTTTCATTTATCTCTCATTTGCAAGTGGTTAAAGCATTGGACTTTAACCCTTTGAACTCTAGTAGTATCTTCCATGCCAGTTCAATGGCAGCAATTAGAAGAGTCCATATTCATTATTTGGGGTAGACTGATCAGTATTTTCAATGTGCAGCCTCGGGCTGCACGTTGAAAATACTGATTGGTCTACCCCACAATATTTACTGAGCAGCCATCCTATTTTATGACGTCATGACCTATTGTGTTCCTGGCCAGAAAAGCGGCCGCTGGGCTTCAAAGGGATAATAGAGAGGTTGATGGTTTGATCCTGACCAGAAGTAACTGAAAAGTGTACAGGGCAAAGATACTTAACTCTAGTTGCCCACATGGGGACACTGTTGCACTGTGTATACTAAGGCATAGTGCACATCGTTGGTGCTCTTGCCTTCAACACAAGTTGGAAAGTCTTGACAGTTGTTCACCACTGCTTAATGGTTTTCCTTGGGTACTCCAGCTTCCTCCTCCCATAAAACTGTGACACAATGTGACCCTGGCTGTTGAAGGTGTTGTTAAACCCCAGTAAACAAACACACATCTCTTGTTTCACCCTGGCAGTTGTTTCTAGGCAAGTCTTGTCTATATAGGCAGACAAGACTTCCCTAAAACAACAGCAAAGTCACAGGAATGAGGATGTAGACTGCCAATGTGGAACAACTGTGATCAGCTGGGTGAGTGCTAGAAGCCCAAATTTGAGCTTTATTCTGAAGTGCAGGTACTGCAACTTGGAGACTTCATATTATGTGGCGGTGCTTCTTATTAGCTCACCTGACTTTCAGTCAGGAGAGCTATAGTGATCACTCACCGTCCATTGTCTGGCATCCATCGTCTATGAACATGGTGTTTGCATCTTCTCCTCCAAAACCCCTGAACCAGTTTAATTGAAATTTGAGATAATAGTTTGTTATGACATCGCATTTTCATTTTGTCCAAATCAAGTTGCCTTGCCCCTCCGTAGGGCCACACCCAAAAAGTGTGCTTAAATCTTTAAAAATCTTCTCATGAACCAGCAGTAGCAGAGACTTGATATTTGGTGTACAACTTCCTTTTGAAGTGTGGACTCAGATTTGTTCAAAAGAAGTTCGAGGAGCTATATTTGCCTTCATTGTGGGAGGGGCAAGAATTTTTGCCCCGCCCAAAATTTCTATTTTCCAAAACAATAGGCTGATTTGAATCAAATTTGATTTAAGGAATTATTGGGTCATAAGTACTTAATTCATGCCCCAAAAAATGTTTCCGCTGCCTCATGGGAACCAGGGAGCTAAAAATAGAAAAAATTTAAAATACCATATCTCCAAAACTACATGGCACTGAGAATTCTTCCTTAGGACCAACAGAATGGAATTGTAAAAAAAAATTGCTATCGGTTTTATCATGGGGTACTTTTTCGGGAATTTGAAAAAGTGCTGAATCAGCATTTTTTAACACTGTGGGTAATGGGAAAAACATTTAAGACTACTTTTCTCCCTAACCACTGCTCCAAAAGCTTTCAAATTCCACATATAACACCTTTGGAAGATTTTTTCACATGTTTATTGAAATCATATCCCTGTTTCCATATTTGGGCTCTCTATGGGAGCCCAAATGTTTAAATTAGTGCAGTATGAGGAATATTCTTTAAAAATCTTCTTCTTCAGATCTACCAAACAGAATCTTTGATATTTGATATGCAGCATCCTTGGGGGTGAGATTCAAGTTTGTTCAAGCCAAGTCCCTGGGTTCATATTTGGGCTCACTGTGGGAGCCTGAATTATAACTTAGTTCAAAATGAGGAATTTTCTTTAAAAATCTTCTTCTTCAGATTCAGCAATCGGAATGTTTTGATGTTTGGTATGCAGAATCCTTGGGGGGGGGGGGGGGGGGGGGGGGGGGGGGGGGGGAGATTCAAGTTTGTTCAATCCAAGTCCCTGGGTTGATATTTGGTCTTCCCGTGGGAGCCCGAATTATAACTTAGTTCAATATGAGGAATATTCTTCAAAAATCTTGTTCACATCTACCGATCACATTCTTTTGATATTTGGTATACAGTATCCTTACGGAGGTGAGATTCAAGTTTGTTCAAGTCAAGTCCCTGAGTTCATATTTGGGCTCCCTGTGGGAGCCCAAATTATTACTTAGTTCAATATGAGGAATATTCTTTAAAAATCTTTTTTTTTTTAAGATCCACTGGTCAGAATCTTTGGATATTTGGTATAAGCTTTTCTTAGGAGGGGCAGATGTGACTTATTGAAATCAATTCCCTGGGTTGATATTTAGGCTACCATGTCAGCTGAGTGCCCTCAGGCCCCATGGGGCCTCTTGTTATCATTTAACCCTTTACACAATGTAACAACCAAAAACGGTCAGTGCTATTCACAAAAATCACCATTTAATTTTCATTATTTTTTTCATTTTTTTGTTTCAAAAACATAGGTTATGGCCCTTCTTTGAAACAAGCTCATTGAGCTCATTCCAATGAGGGTCATAACCTATGTTTTTGACGCAAAAATGAACGAAATTAGTTATTCAAGAATTTTGTTTGCAACTGTCGTCTACCTTCCGTGTGAGGTAAAGGATTAAGTGAAATTATTTAGTCTATGGATTTGCCATCTCACAATTTATGGGAGAGTGTCTGGGCACTCTCCCATAAATTGTAACAAGGCCAAGATATTGAATAAATTTTTATGTCCAAAAATAATGTAGCACTCTACCAATTAAAAATCTCCAGTTCTCCAAGGGTTAACCCTTTATCCAATGTAATGGCCAAACCGGCCAGTGCTATTCACAAAATTCACAATTCAGTTTTTATTACTTTTTCATTTTTTGTCACAAAAACATAGCTTACGACCCCTCATTGGAATGAGCTCAACGAGCTCTTTCCAATGAGGGATCATAAGCTATTTTTTTGACGCAAAAATAAAAAAAATTAGTGCATCAAGAATTTTATTTGCAAGTGTCATCTGCTTTTCATGTTAGGTAAAGGGTTAAATAACTTATTATGAAATACGACAAAAATGAATGAAGAAAGAAACTAAACCACCTGTTATGCCCTTTAATTTGGGAACACTCCTCTAATTTGGGAACACCAGCTGTTGCTGTGAATTTTGTTGAATTTAGAATCCAAATTGCAAATTTTAAAAAATGTTGACTCACAGATTTTGCTTATATGCAAAAGAGCTTGTTAAAAAAACACTGTGTGCAAAGTCTTAAATTGTGGTTTTATCAAACTGTCAAGTTGCAGCTTGTTGTCACTTTAAAGACCTGCTAAGACTAATGGAAATTTCCAGTTCTGGTCCTCTGAGATACAAATTTCCTCAACAACAGTGGCCCAGAATGCTTTCCCAATAGGGGCTGAACAATTCTGGGTATATTTCAATTTTGCCACATATGATGAATATGATGAGTTATCTCTGCCAACATAGTATGGTATATGGAGATTTAATACCTGGATGTCGGTTTTTAAACACCGAGCCATAGGCGAGGTGTTTAAATGAGACATCCAGGTATTAAATCTCCATATACCATACATGTTGATGGAGATAACGTTTTGTCTTGTTTGAAATACGATAGAAACATAGTGGAGAAAAATTTATGGACGCGTTTCTCGTGCTCTGTAAAAAGTTGGACCAAATTCGTGAATAACTTTTATTTTTACAAACACAGAAGACAACAGATAGCGTTACATCCCTTGGGTCATTAAGGAAATGAGTAGACGGTATACATATCGTCCCCTGAGTTCCAGTGTGTACTGGCACAGAGAACACATTGGTACTCAGGGGACGAATTGTTTGCTCTTATTTTATTTTTCTCAAGTTGTTTCATTTTAATTATTCGACTAGTTTATTTATAACGACAAAATATGATCGAATTGTCGAAAATCTGATGATATTTGTGAATATTTTGGTTTGATATTTATATCGAGGCGAACAAACGCGGAAAACTTTCATTTAAACCATATACTCACGATGTTTCACGTGCGTTTATACCCTGGATGTTGCATGCTCTCATATACCTTGGATGTTGGGTGCACCCTTTGTCATGGCTATTTGTCCAAGGCATTCTGACCAATCAAAAGACGGAATTTATTGGGATATAGGGACAAAGTGGACTTGAACATTGGTAGGACAATAACTTGATCAGTTATGTTCACATTCCTAAAAAATTTGGTATTTGTCTTCAGATTCGATTTTTTAGTTCTTTCTAAACAGATAGTTTACATTAAAATCACATTTCTAGGTAGGCAGGGGATATTGACATTTATGTCTTCTTGTTATTCTTATCAGCTGCAGAACAAAAATATGTCTAATGCATATCTTTATTTCATTATTGCATCGACTGGTCCATTTGGACTTTCTACATGATAGATGATTATGATAGACATTCTATTATAATTCCATTATTGATTTAAGGTTGGAAGGACTAACACTATAAAGAATCATATCGCCAGTGGCATAGTGGGGGTTCAAAACCACATCCCCAGAAGTTCATTGTTGATGCCAAAAGAAACTCTCTCAACATGCTTTCAAGCCAAAATATAAGCAGACTGTCATCTGCAAAATGAGGTCCCCAGAGGGTGAATTTAGTGATGCTACCCTGCACAGCAGGGTAGCATCACTAAATTTACCCTTTGGGAACCTCAATCTGAATCAGGGTCTCAAAACTAAACACACAGAGGTACCCAGAGGATAAATTGTCCCAGTGTATGGGATAGCTTCATCAAATTCACCCCCTGGGAACCTCATTCTGCAAATGTCAGACTGCTTATTTTCAGGCCTGCATGCTTTTGAACACCTGCTCTGCCATTTGCAATATAACCAGCATCCTTTCTTGAGTCTATAGCACTCGGGGAAATTTGAAAAAAATATGTTCTCACTGATTTCCATTGAAGCATAGTATGTAGAATTAAGTGATGCATTCTTCTGATACTAAAGAGTCATAGTTTCTTTCTGAGTAAAAAAGTATGCTAGTTATGTAATGACACCATTCTTGATGGTTTTGAACAACTTACTGAATCTTTGTGGCTTTGTCACACTGTCCTATTTGAGTTTACAAAACTCAGGCTTCAGTATGAGTGTGTCCAACAGAAAAAATCAACACAACTGCTGGAGGCAGACAATTTCTACTTACTAGTTTTTATGCCCTCCGAGAGATTCTCTCGGAAGCATTATGTTTTCACCATGTCGTACCGTCCATCCATCCGTCGTCCGGTGTTAACTTTTGGTTTCTGTCAAATAACTAAAGAATCGCTTATTTGATGAAATCATAATTTTGGGGGTAACTTGTAGATGACGAGACAATGCTTCCTTTCGATTTTGGTCCAGCTAGCCATTTCAATATGGCCGCCATGGCAGCTATATTGAATTTGGTTTCCATCCAATAACCAGTGAAGGCTGACTCGAATCATTTCTATGGTGCAAACTCAAAGTTATCAAGGGCCAAACACAAATTTTGAACCCCCCCAATCCCCGAAATTTGCTTGCAAAACCGAAAATTAATAGTCCTATCTGGTCTTCCATACTTTTACTCTCCGTGCATGCACAGTCGCAGTCGCCAGGAAGTTACCAAAATTAGTGCCAACATTATTCTTTGTTTGGCCCTAAAGTCAGCAACAATGAACTGACATCTGTGCTTTAAAATCTCCTTTTTGAGAATGCCTGACACAAATCAATGCAAGAATTGATGGATCCAAGGCTGTTATTGGATGATGGAAGTGTTCAATGGTGGTTTTAGACGTTCAGGGCTGTAACTTTATAATAATTATTAAATTATTTTATGTTTCCCAATTTTGGGACAAACGCCTGACATCATCATTTTTGTTAATGGTTATTCCACTGTTTGTTAAGTATTCCTTCCCTATCCTTCCATGAACCCTTCCTGTTAAACTCTTTAGCTTTTTGGCTATTTTTTATTGAAATTTTTCATTAAATTTCTTGGGAATTTAACATTTCAATTACAGAATATTATTCTGTTTCTTCCCCAGGGTTATGTCCTCACCCTAGGGGTGTTTAGGTTGTTTAGTCTTGAATCTTCTATCCGATGTATTGTTTCTTCTTCGTATGAAGATCTAGCATTGCATCTGGTAGCATTAAATTGGTTTCTGACTTTGGGCCTTTTTGTGTGCCTGATGTCTTGTTTACATTGACGTTATTTACATTGACACCGTCCTCATATTAGGTAGCTTTTTATATTCTATTACTGTGGAATTTCTGTAGGATACATGGCTTATTATTCCGGTAGTGTAACTAAAAAAATTTGGATTTTGTCCACACTTAGGCTCTATCGGGATTCCTTTGGGCTCTTAATGTTCCCTCTGGGAACTTAGGCTTTTTTTTCAAAAAAATATTTTGAATTTAATTTTGATTGCTATTATTCATGTATCTTAATTATATATATTTCGTTGTGGAGTTTGGAGGTCTGATATTGACTTTAGTCAATGCACTCCTGCGGACTCTTGTCATTCTTGTGTTCACTGGAATGACTAATGTTGAAGACGGGTGTCGCAGTATGTTTGTTGTTGGCGGTGAGGTTCTGAGGGCAGGCCTCTCATCACATTATAATTCATTTTGTCAGTTTCTGTTTCAGAGGATCATGAACATGGTGATGATATTCTGACACCCATCCAAGTGTGCTACCGTCGTCGCGTTCCGTTGAGCATATAGAGCTAGCTGCAGTGCTCATAATTGCAAGAGTTAGGGCCTTTTGCTAAGGGTTTTAATCTCTTGCAAGCAGCTAGCTCGACCGGTGAAGCGGTACTCCGTCCGTGGGTGCCGTGAAGCCGGGTAAGTCCGTTGCAGTTGGAAGAAGTGGATTGGATAGAGCGAGCACTTTAATATAAATAGCTCACCCAGTGATGATGGAAATAGGGAGGAAGTCAGCGAATTTCTTGTACTCTGCGAGGTCTATAGACCACGAGCGGGAGAGGCCCCTCTCTAACCTAACAGACATTTGGGGCCAAATGTTGTTATTAGAAACTTGCACGAGTCGGAGCCTTTGTCTGCCCTCCACTGGGGACGCTTTGTTTAGTCTGCAGCCGGGGTTGTCTTCAGTCACGACTTCCTCGCTACGCTTCACAAGCCAAAATGAAGTTTTCTGGTTGGAAACTTGCACGAGACGGATCATACGTCCGCCCACCGCTCGGGACGCTCCGTCTAGTCTGCAGCTGGTGTCGGCTTCAGTCACGGCTTCCTCCGCTACGTTATTAAAGCACACACGACCGCATTCTAGCTACCCGACTTCGGATATCCAGCCTGCTGCACGTGAAGTTGGATCATCCGGTAGCTAGGGAGACGAGGCCTCGATCATTGGGACGTTCGGAGAAGAGATCCATCTCTGACACACTGTCCCAGGAGCAGCAAGCGACTAAGAAACAGAAGACCGCTGCTCCTCAGGCCTTGATGACGGACATGCTGTCGCAGATTGCGCAGCTCATCGCAGCATCCCAGCAAGTGCAGATGCAGCCTCCCTCAGACTCAGAACCTGAGCTGTCGGACGGCGCTGGGTCGGTCCAGTCGTCTGTTCATGCAGATGCAATGGACCGAGATTCGCAACTGATTCTCTCTGATAGTGAAAGGGATAAGGAAGAGGATTACCCTTCCCTTTCAGAACAGCACAAGGTTGCGATGGATTTCATCTGTCAGTGCTACCCTGAATTTGTTCCGACGAATCAGAATGCTGTGACGATAAGTGAGAAACCGCTGTCGTCGTTGGACGCAGACTTTTATCGGACAAAGGAAGCAGTTCTTTCTTTTCCGGTTCAGCCTAGGTAGGTGTCGCAGGCCTTCGGCCATGTAGACGATTGCCATATTCACCTCTCGAGGTCGAAGAAAGGGTGGTTTCTTAACTACATTTTCCATAAACATACCGTTTCATGGACTACGTTCATTTAAAAACGGTTGAAGAAGATGTTCAGAGAGCTCCTCTGCATTTGAATTAGCAGCCCGGGAATCTAGATGTATCCTTGCCTGCATCATTCACTATTCGCTCAGACACTATTACAACAGCAATTTCATCAAGTAGAGCGAATTTGGAAGCAATGTCTTATGCAGATCACCTTACCAGAGCTATGGCGCAACGTCTCAGCGGGAAGGAATTTGAGGACTTTTGTACCGCTCTTAGAGTTTTTTTCAGGGCAATTTGTATACCACATATAACTCCTCCCTTACAGTGGTAATCTGGAGTTAATCAGACGTGATACTGCCCTTGCATCGCCATCACTTATAGATGACAAGGTGAAAAGCTCTCTCTGGGTCGCTCCGGTCTCCGGACATACTATTTTGGACGACAAGCTTTCGTCAGCCTAGGATCAGGCTATTTAGAAAGCGTCAAGTGATCTGCTACTGAAGTCAGCGTTTTATCAACCTGCTTCAACAGACAAGAGTAAAGGACGTTCCAGATCTAAACGTCAAAAGGGAACTCCTCATGAGGGCACAAGAAGCCCTCTTACAATTACTTTGGAGGTCGTCAATATAGCGACTCAGGAAAGGGGCGTTGGTCTGATTGGGTCTATCAGTCAGACGCCCCTAGGCCGACGGTTTCTCCCCCCGTAAGCCTCGATGTTTCAAGACCTCTATTGCATGCCAGTTGGCGGAAGGGTATCATCTTCACAAGAAACTGGACAGCAGTCACAGAAGATCAGTGGGTGAGAAGTGTAGTCTCGGACGGCCTACGGCTATCATTCCGAGCGGGACTCCCACTAACAAGATGTCTGTGTTGGACAGACCTTCCATTGGATCCTTTCAAAAGAGAGTCTCTCCTAGCAGAGGTACAGGCTCTATATTAAGGAAGCAATAGAGGTCGCCGAAAATCAGGATTCTCAAGGTTTTTGCAGTCACCTGTTCCTCATACCGAAGCCAGACGGCTCGTTTCGACCACTAATAGACTTGAGCTGCATAAACAAGTTTATCGTGGCAAAATTCCATATGGAGACCATTCGGTCGGTAAGAGCTAGCATTCGAGTGAACGACTATGCGGCAAGCATAGATCTAAAGGATGCGTACTTTCATGTCCTGGTACATCCGGCATTCAGAAAGTACCTGCGGTTCACCATACAAGGGAAGGTGTATCAGTTCTGAGCAATGTGCTTTGAACTGAACCTGGCTCCCTGGGCATTCACTCGTATAATGAACTCGGTAATGTCATACTTCCGAGCTCATTCGTCTGCGGTAACGTTGGCTTACTTGGACGACATTCTACAAAGATACGGCAACAGAATTATTCTTCAGAACGATGTTCAGAGTCTGCTTCTTTTGTTTCGATGTCTCGGTTTCATCGTAAACGAGAAAAAGTCGGATAAAGCTCCGTCCAAGTCGTTCACTCACTTGGAAATGAGCTTCGAGACTCCCAACAATCTGGTTCGTCAGCCGTTATCCAGAGCGAAATTTTGTCAGTTGTTATGCTCACTTTTGTCTACACCCAGACGCATTAACAGCAAAGGAATTCATGCGACTGATGGAGCTGTGCGGAGCTGCTGCGGATCATATTCCGATGAGCCACCTGCGCATGTGTCCCCTCCAGATATTCTTTACTCAGAACTGGAGTGTGAAGATGCATTGCTTGGAACCAGTATTGTTTTAACGGACCTAGTAAAACAAGGGTTCAGATTTGGGCAGATATTCAGTTGTTAACTCAGGGAGTTTTGCTGCAACTGCTGGATCCGACTTTCTGGATTACGACGGTTGCAAGTCAGACAGGTTGGGATGCGACACTAAGTCCCGCAGACTTGAGATGTCAGGGTCTTGGGACCCTCGGTTCCTAGAGAAGTGCATAAACCTCAAAGAGATGATGTCAGTATGGCTAGCGCTACAACATTGCATTCACATAATAGCATACGTCCATGTTCAGATTTTGTCGGACAATTTGACAGTAGTAGCTTACATTAGGAACCAAGTTGACACTCATTCAATGCCATTATGCAAATTCACGGAGAAGATTCTCCTATACATCATGAATCATCATGTTCATCTTTCTGTCCGTCATATACCGGGTCATCTGAATGTACTAGCAGACTCGCTCTCTCGGAAAGGTCGCCTGTTGCCATCGGACCGGTCTCTCAACAAGTGAATATTCAAGCAGATTTGCTACCAGTGGGATAGTTCCATGATATTCTGTTTGCGACACACCGGAACAATCAGTTCTGACGTTCGTGTCGCCATGCGAAGATCATCAAGTGTACTCAGTAGACGCTCTGTTGATCTCAGGGGACGGAATGATAGGATAGGCGTATCCTCCAACTCCGTTGATTTAGCAGTTTCTGTTTAGTTCAAACAGTCTCGTTGCGAAATCATGATAGTAGCACCTCTGTAGTCACAGAAACCTTGGATCAATCTTCTCAGGTGTCTGTTATGGAAGCTTCCTCCTCGAAAGGACCTTCTTTATCAGGGGAAGTATTTGTTCTTCACGTCCTTCTCCACACTTAGTGGCATTATAGAGTCGGCCAGACATGAGGGAGCAGTGACCGTTGGGAGCGGGAGAGCAGGAGAGTGGAAATTCACTCTCCACTTTTAGATTTTACGAGAGTGAAAAATTTTAGGAGAGTGATTTTTAAAATAATGCCTCGGGCCAATTCGCCCCCAGGTGGAATAACGAGGATTGGTGGTGATTGCTGTTGAGAAATCAGTAGGCCTAATAACGCGCGATTTCCAAAATAATTGGTTTTATGACGTTTCGGCCTTGAGACGTTTCGGCCCTAGGAGGCCAAAACGTCTTAGAAATTGGGCATTCGGTAATTCTTTTTTAGATGTGATTGTGTGGAGGGGTTAAAGTATGCTATCGCCAGTATCGGCGCATTTCGTTTCTCTCTTCAAGCATCGTGAAAGCGAAACTCGAAATGCACCCCTTCTCAGCAAACCTGTCGTCAGCGACCACCTGTCTTTAACGACCATTTTTGGCAAGTCCCAAGGGTGGTCGCTCATGACCAGGGGTCAGCCTGGCAGCTGATTTTAGGGAGAAGTGACTTCAGAGACTTTAGGGAGAAGTCAGGACCCAGGAGGGAGAAGTCAGTGGACATGAAGGAGAAATCAGAAAAAAAAAACATAAAACGTATATGACATCGTGACAAAATAAATGAACATAGAGGACACAATTGTGGAGAAAAAAATAAATAAAAGTTTATATAAACACACACAAAACTAAGTCAAGATGGTTACATAACAGAATGTAGGTTAAAATCCCCCACCCCACCCTACAAAAAACTGTGTCGTTCATGGTTTCTGAATACCCCCTAACTCTTTGCCTAACAGTGATGACTAAGGTTACCGTGCAGTTGATTTTGTATTTGCCTCAACGATGTGGATTTGAAATTTAGTATGACCCATGGTGAGAGTGTTCTTCTCTGTAACAGAAGGTATATTCTTTTTAAAAAAATATTTAAAGTGTTTAAAATAAATTTCAAGTTCATATAAGAAGCTGGGTCATTCATGGTTTCTAAATACCCTAACTGAGTTGAAAAGCGTAGTTAAAAAAGTTTTTGATATCCATCGTAAATTAAGCGTTATTAACAATTTGAGTTAATTAATTTCTTTGGTAAATGACAAAACATTTCAGTTGTCTCCCTTCCCGGCTGCGCTGGGTAAACTAATAATACACTGTTCAGAAAACTGACAATTTCTGCCAACCATCTTTCACTGACACGTGCGATTGGTGCTTTGAAGGTCTGCCATTCTTATCCATCCAAATACCTGTGATTTCTATTGTAGCCTTATTACATTTAACCCCCTTCCAACAAACTTCACAAGTTTTCAAAGAAAAACATTCAATGCAAATTGCGGGGCGAATTTCAATGCAGCCAATTTTTCAGTGGAACAGAGCGTAACCGCAAGCAATTTCGATATGGACGAACTGTCTCCAATACATTTTTTTGTTTTGAAACGATGGTTAACTTTAATAAATTCTAATTAACTCGATGCGTGTCTTGTGTGATTCGTTGTTGTCTGGTACTTTGTTTTTAAATAGCCATTTTGTGCTGGTTGCTATCAGTTGGGGCGAATTGTTCGAACGACTATGCCATTGCAATTCTTTTCAGAAATATAAAATTGGGCTAGTTTAGGCTATTTTCATAGCCGTGTGACGGACTTTAACAGCAACCGTGTTTACTGTTTTTTTTGCGGAAGCGTGTGTTTTTAAAAAATAAAACATAAGAAAATACAGTAAACTGCCATGTCTCCCAAGGAAGTTTGGGAGGGCGACTTGAATTTCGCCCCCAATGTAAGCCAAGGCTACTTGAGGAATGACAAGGCGACTTCTTCGCCCAAGTCGCCCACTCGGCTGACCCCTGCTCATGACAGGTTCTTCTGTACTTTGCACTTCTCCAACGAAGGCTTTGAACACGACCGGAAGATAAACGTGCGCGACTAATTACTCGCGGTATACGAAAAAGCGGTGCGCGATGGTGCGCTGGCGCGATCGCTCGCCGTTCCCAACGGTCACTGAGGGAGCCTTGCGGTTCCTATACTATTTGATGACGAACACAAGAATGATTCAAGTAATGTGGGTGAAGGAGGTTCAATATGATTTTGAATCCCCCCCCCCCCCCCACACCGCCAATGTGTTAAGAGGTGATTACCGGGCAAGACATAGTTTTCTTCTTGTAAGCCTTGTATGCATGTAAGTACATACATGCATTTCATGACTTCTCGATTGGCAGCTGGGTCATGTTCTATGACGACCTTATGAGCACATCCACTTTCTAGTTGGTTGGTTTCCTTTGGTTGTTCGTCTATATGTCATATACGAGCATATGATTCATCGTCAATAAATTGCTTGCCTTTGGGTACCTGGGAGGCTGTCTAGTCAGTTAACTGGTATTCAGATGATTACATGCAGGTTTTCAGTGCTCACATGCATAATAATCGCATTATTAGGCAGACGCATTATTGTATGTTAAGGACCTTAGAAACAATGATTTATTTCGGGGGTGGTCCGTGACGAGTCTGTTAATCATAGCTTGATCCATTTCTAGATCCAGGTTTCTATTAATGGTGGTACCCAATCGAATACATCTTGTCTTCACTCTCGTAAATTCGCACGTTTCCAGGAACATAGATATCAGATAGAACACGTCTGAGAGTATTATTTACTGGAATTTATTGTACACCTGAATGGGCCTGTGGGTTATCTTGGAAGTGTGTTTGCTCTCCAGAGATCGTCCTTTGTGATTCTATTGGACCTGTGTATGTTATATATTATATCACCGGCTTTCAACCTATCTGCGGTATACGTTACAAGCGGGCGATATTAATTACCGGGATCGCTGCTATAGCCTTAGCTTCTGAAGTGGCGTTAAGCACCAGTTTATTAACTATAATTAATACCTGGATGTCTATTCGATGAATATTTATATTGTTATTTGGTACCGCTGATTCCAGAGCGCTCCCCTCTTCTTTTTGAAGATTTCTTCAAAAGGGGGTTGGGGGGGGGGGGATTTTTTGCCTCTCCTCCGGCTTGATAAGTATGTAACTATGAGTGAAGCTGTTTTGTCTGTAGATTATATCCTGGATACAGCTTGTGTTTTATTGTATATGGCATATGTTTGTGGGGGATAGCCTCTCATTCTCAAATACACCATCCTAATTTCTGGAGCTTAGTCCAGACGAGCCTTAAAAATTAGGAACTTGTTACATCCAATTAGCATAGTCTTCATGCTAAGAATACGGAATTACTTGAATTTGGCTTATTCTTGACGATTATTCTTCTCTATTACTGTATAGAGAGACATGCATGTAATTCCTTTTAAATTTAATTTCCTCTCACCTTGGATTACAGGCCATGGAACTATGTTGGTCTACTACTTCTGAAGGCCTAGGCCCTCCGCCTTTTTACAATTCAGCTAAGTCTGGGCCATTGGGTTATAGTATAAAAATATTATAATTTTAAAGTAATTTGTATATTTTTTATACTTACCAATTCCCCAGACAGGTATGGCCCTCCCATGAGTGGGCACTCATACCTCCCCGCTGAGTTTTTATATAGTACTCTTTTCTACAAAGAATGATGTTGGCGCTAATTTCGGTCACTTCCTGGCGACTGCGCATGCGTGGAGAGTAAAAGTATGGAGGACCAGATAGGACTTTTAATTTTCGGTTTTGCAAGCAAATTTTGGGGATTAGGGGGGTTCAGAATTTGTGTTTGGCTCTTGATAACTTTGAGTTTGCACCAGTTAAGTCTGGGCCATTGGTAAGTATAAAAAATATACAAATTACTGTAAATTTATAATATTTTTATACTGTACCAATGACCCAGACATAGCTGGTGCTAACTCTTAAAATATAGGGCCAAACACAAATTTTGCCCCCCAATCCCCAAAATTTGCATCCAAAACTAAAGAAAACATGTCCTGAAAGGCCCTCCACACTTCGCCCCCACTGCACATGCGCAGTGTCAAGGACGTTCCAAAATTGGCGCCATTTATCATTCTAAGTTTGGCCCTTCATCAGTTAACATCTGACTGATCTTTGTGCTTTTAAATCTCAGTTTAAATGATGCCAGACACATAAATATTAGTGAAATGGTGATTCTAAGGAGGATAGAGAAGGAGGAGAGGAAAAGAATGTGTGACAGAATATTATCAGGGCTGTAACTTAAAATTTTTTAATGAAATTATGTTAAGTTACCTATTTTCAAGGCAGCAGCCATTTTGTTGTCATTCTGATTATTCAGTTACACTGTTTTTTCAAGTGTTTTCCTCTCTCCCTGTCCTTTAAGTTCCCCCTTGCTATTCTCCCATGCTTTTGGCATAGTTTCTGTAATTATTATTACTAAAATTTCTTGGGAGTTTTAGCTGAATAACAGAATGAATTCTGTTCTTTCCCCATGTTTACGTCTTCACCTATGGGTGGTTAGGCGTTGTGTTCTGCATCTACCATCTGATGTTCTGCAGTTTCTTCCCTGGAAGTCTCTGTTTTGCATCAGATAGTGTATTTTTGGTAACTGATTTCGGGCCTGGGTGCCTGGAGTCTTATTTTAGTGTTTTTACACTCATTGTTTACATTTACAACAGCCCTCTGTGTGAGGGGGGGATTTCTAAAAAATAATATCTTTATGTTATTTTAATCATAACTAGATACATTATTATTGTTCGTAAGTGTTGAATAAATTGTTTAAAATATTTTTAAAATTTTTGTCCACACTTAGGCTTGGGATCCATTGGGGCTCAACGTTACTTTTCAGAAACTTGGGCTGTTCTGAAAAAATATTTTTTCAAAATATTTTGATTTCAATTATTTTTTCTATATTAATGGATCATATTATTATTATGTATTTTGATTGCCAGGGGTTAGTGCGAGTACCAGGACTTGTTTTCTTTTCACATTGAAAGGATATTGATCAATTGTTTTAAGAGGAAGTCTTCCTCTGACTTTATTATCATTCTATATGTGGTCAGTGTACTCGCATTAACTCCTGTTCTGTATCGTATGATTTCGATGACAATATGGGAAGCGTATGTCACGGTATGTTGTTGGGGATTTGGACACTCCGGTCCTTTCCCCGCAGGGTCACTCTACTTTATCAATTTCTATTTCAGACGATCAAGATTAGGGTGATGTTTCTGTGATGTCTTCCAACAGTGTGCCTCCGTCGTCACAATTAATGAAGGGCTAGCGGAAAAGTGCTCATGTAATACGCCAATTGCCTAAGAGGACCCTAGTAGGTTCGACGGCCTTTGACGTCCGCTAGCTCGCCCGGTGTAGCGTCCATTCACCGAATGGTTCGGCAGCCGGGTTCGTCCGTTGCGGTCTAGAAGGAATTTTGGGGTGATGCGAGCACTATAAAATTAACTTAATGCACACCCAGTGACGGCGGATCGGAGGGAGAACGGAGGAAGCCTTTTAGTCCGGTTCATAGCTCGTTCCGGTCCATCCGGACGGCAAGCGAGAGAGGCCCCTCTCTCGTTCAACAACATCTGGCCCCAGATGTTGTGGTACAAAATGTGTCGCTAGTGGAGCATACGTCCGTCGCTCGGGACGCTCCGTTGTATAGGCAGTCCGCTGAGACTGCTAAGGCTTCCTCTTCTCGTCAGCGCACACGACCGCACCTTGGCTGCGTGACCGCCGATATATTACCAGCTTCGCCGATCAAGGATTCTTCGGCGACCAGGTCACACCATCCGGCAGCCAGGGATTCGAGACCGATGGACTCCGGACGTTCGCATAGGAAAAGTATGCGGGAGCCATCTGATGCGGAGCTGCCCTCGGCGAAGCAGCGATAGACTGCGCCTCCGCAGGTCTCGACGCCGGACATTCTTGTGCACATAGCACAGCTTATCGCAGCATCCCAGCAGCCGACAGAAACGGTGTCGGATCGAGAATTATCCGACAGCGCTGGGTCGGTAGCCGGGGACTCGAGGCCTGCAGACTCCGGACGTTCGCATAGGAAGTGTGCGGGAGTCAACGTACACGGAGCTTCCGGCGGCAATGCATCGTAAGTCCGCTACTGCACAGGCCTCGGGAACGGACGTGCTTTCTTTAATAGCACAGTTTATCGCAGCATCCCAGCATCAACTGAATCTGTCGCATATATTTTATCCGACGATGCTGGGTCGGGACGCTCCGCGGAAGCGGGTACGGACGTCCGAAAGTTTCATCCGGTCCGACGGGATACCGAAAGGGATTCGGAGGATTTCAAGCTTTCCCTTTCGGAACAACATATGCTGCGATGCCGGATAAGAAACTGATAGCGTCGGTGGACTTAGAAATTTTTGGTTCGGTTCAGGGACATCGGCCCTCAGTTCCGACATAGTCCAATAATGTCACACAAACTTTCGAATTATTGAACGACGCTATATATATTATTATTTTATGCTTGCTATCCAAGCATTTCTGGTTTCTTGTTCGAAGAGTTATGGAGATGTCTTTCAAAAGTGTGCCTCTGTCGTCATAGTTAATGAAGAGTTAGCGGCAATAAGTGCTCATGGAATATGTCTATCGCTTACGGAGTGACATTCGCTAGCTCACCCGGTGTAGCGTACATTCATCGAATGGTTTTGCTGCCGGGTTCGTCCGTTGCGGTCTAGGAAGGAGATTTGGGTGATGCGAGCACTTTAATTACTTTAGTACTCACCCAGTGACGGCAGATTGAGGACAGATCGGAGGAAGCCTGTTAGTCCGGTTCCTGGCTTGTCCAGGTCCGTCTGGGCTGTGAGCGAGAGAGGTTCCTCTCTCGCCCAACAACATAGGGGACCGCATGTTGTGGTTCAGATATTTTACATTCGGAGCATATGTCCGTTGCTCGGGACGCTCCGTTATATTGACAGTCCGAGAGACTGTCTTTAATGCTTCCTCATCCTCACAGCAGGGCACACGACCGCACATTGGCTACGTGACCTCGAGTATCCGATCAGTTTCGGCATTCAGTGATTCCACGGCGAATAGGTCGCGCCATCCGGTAGCCAAGGGACATGAGGCCTATACACTCCGTTCGCTCGCATATTGGAAGTATGCACGGGGTAACGATCACGGAGCTTCCAGCGGCAATGCATCGTATGACCGCTTCTCCTCAGGCCTCAGTGACGGACGTGCTATCCGAGTTAGCACAGTTGTTTCGCAGCATCCCAGCAATTGACAGTTTCTCGGTCGAATCAGGAATTATCCGACGGCGCTGGGTCGGTGCGGTCCGCGGTTGCATCAGCTACGGACGACCGAACGCTTTATAGGGTCCGACAGGATGGCGAAAGGGATTCGAAAGATTTCGAGTTTTCCCTTTAGTAGTATCGGAAGATGCCTTTCATATCTTCTGGCATTTCTTCCAGTGATTATTATTTCGGACTTCATTGCTGCGATCTTGGATAAGAGACTTATAGCGTCATTGGACTCGGATTTTTCGATCGGTACAGGGACATTGTCCCTGACTTACCGACGCAGTCCAATATTGTCATTACAACATGTGTTTTATTTTTCGACGCTATATATATTTATATATACAAGCCTGCTACTAAGCATGATAGTTTAGTTTCTTGTCCGCGTTGCTCATTTCTGCCATTTTATCATTTTTACAAATAGTTTATTTTGGCAGAGCAGGGCATACCGAGAGTTCATATGCGTCTAGACGGTGTGATTAAAGACTGCATATATTCTTTTTCGCCGTTTATGTCTTTTCCAATTTCAATGTTGGGAACGACAATATGTATAGTAGACTTAACTTAGACGCTTTATTATACGTAATCCGCCTTACTGAGGCGTTATCATTACGTCTTCAAGAAAAGATTTACGGGATATTATTCTCAATGTAATTTCTTTTGAGGGCAGTAGTTTGTTCACGTATAACTCCGCCCTTCAGTGGCTGATTGGAGTTGGTTAGATGTGACGCAGCCCTAGCTACATCCACACGCGTGGATAGTAAGGTTAAGAACTCTCTCAGAGTCGCTTCGTTCTCGGAGGAGCTTCTCTTCGACGGCAACTTTCCGGCAATCCATGAATTGCTCGATTTATACGTTCTCTTGTCTATCTAGTGTTACAAGAGATTCAGACTGGGGCAAACATTCGGTGGTTGACTCAGAGAGTGCCGCCGCAGTTGCCGGACCCGAGTGTGGCAGTTATGATGGTTGCCAGTCAAACAGATTGGGATATATACTGATCCCTACGGATTCGAAGTGCCAGGGTCTTTGGGTTCCGCAGTCTTTTAGCTATCAGTTTAACTTCCGCGGAATAATGTTTTTTAGGCTTGCTTTATGTCATTGCATGAACATTATTCAGAAACGCATGCCCAAATTCCTGTCCTTTAATTCGACAGTAGTGGCGTATCTCCGGAACCAGGGAGGCACTCTTTCGTTTCCGTTATTCAATTTAATGGAAAGAATCCGTCTGTTGGTTATAGTACACCAAGTTCAGTTTTGGTCCGTCATATTCCGGGTCGTCTGATTGTTTTATCGGACTCCCGTTCTCTTACGGGTCGCTTGTTGCTGTCAGAATGGACTCTCAACAAACAAGTATTCAATCAGATTTGCTATCTATGGGAGCGCCCAATGATGATTTATTTATGACACAGCTTGCTAATCAATTGCAGACGTATGTGTTGGCTTGTCCAGATCTCTGAGCTAATAGTGTTAATGCTCTATTGATCTATAGGACGGAATGATAGGATACGCGTATCCTCCGGCGCTGTTGTTTTAGCAGGTATTGCTAAGATAAACAACCACAATACATTTCTGTTGATAGCATCTCTATCTTCACAGAGATCATGAGTAATTTACTCTCTTGTCTACTGTGGGTCTTAACGTGAAATCTTCCTCTATGTGAGGATCTTTTTTCACTGGGTAAATCGTGTCATCTTTATCACAACCAGCAAGGTCGCAACCTTCATGTATTCCGTTGTGTGGTCCGTATTACATTGTAAGCACTGTACTGGACGAGCTTTGGACGCGATTTCTTACTATAGGAGATCCTCTTCTTCGCTATTCTATGCGACTAAAGTGGAGGCTCTTCCGTCGTGGTGTAGGGATCATTATGTTCATATTGTTGATCCCTCCATACTACTCATTGCTATTTTTTAGTATACTTGTTTCACAAGATCTACTGCAGCCTGTTATTATTTAGGTTATAGGTTTATGTTACCCCATACCTATGCACTCTACGATAGTTTACATTTGAGTCTTTTGTCTCTTTATCTAAGTCAGTTAGTAACTTTTTGATAAATAGACTTAGAATCTTTAGATTAAATTCCTATACGGATTTTAACTTCGGTTCTTATTTAGCTAAGTAATCATTTGAGCCTCTGGAAACAGTAGTTTTCAAATTCTGACCTTTTAGACAGTAATTCTGTTGGTTTCTCTTTTACTGTAGAGTCAGTGAGTTTCATGCACTATCGATGGATGATTTTCACTTTCATAGTTTCGGAATCAATACTTCCGTTACTATTTAGGTTGGATTGTTGCATAAGAGTTAGGCTCCTATTATCCGGAACCTATTATTTTAAGGTCCTTCCGTCTTCGTATGGGCATAGGCCTTTACTCTTTCCGGGTACAGTTTATGTATTTATAAACAGATATCTGTTTATTACAAGGGCGTAAGCTTCTTCTGTCTTTGATGTCTAGTAGAAGGACGTTACGCTCCATTTTATTGTTAATGGATTCTATTAACTATCGGTACTGCTTATGGTATATCATTGACTTAGCAGTTTTGCTTAAGATTTCGGCTCATGAAGTAAGAGTTCTTCTACTTCTTGGGCTTACATTAATAGTGTCGCTATTATAGATTTTTGAAGGCCGCTCATTGCGCTCAGCCATCCACATTCATGAATTTTATCTTAGAAATATCGAGTCAATTTCTTGAGGCCTCTTTTGTTAGGTCTATTATCTACTGCTCAGAATGTCATTCACTTAACAGTTGCTACTATAGCTAGGTAGGCTGTCTGTTTCGGCAGTGTCTCCGTTCGGCTGCCCTCTTCGCTCTGGGCTATTTGACCCAGGGCAAGAAAAGGGGGGGGGGGGGGGGGAGGGTGTTCCCTTGGGTCACCTGTTTTACTATGAAAACAAGGGGATACCTCCTCCGGAGTTAGTAATTCTGAGCTGTTATTGGGATGGTTGTTTAGTGAGAAGTTTAAGTTTATAAAATTCATTCAAGTCTTAGTTTTTAAAGTATAGCTTTTGAATATTGCATATGTCAACGGACATGATTATGCAATTCTCAGACACTTTTAGGAGTATAAGAGTCTCTATTCTCTAGACTTACTTTATTATTGGCTTACTTTAAAAATTATTAGTATAAGGATTATATTGGATATTAATAGAGTACATGGATGTATGAAGCTCAATTTTGGAAGGTGTTGTATCTTTCTAATTTATCATAAATAAGAAAGATACATGTAAGGCCTATTACTTCTTTTCCCTACAGGGGATGACTCTATTTTATTTTATTGAGCGTATTCCATTTTGCTCTATGTCCTTGGCCCTCCAGCCTTTTTACTATTCAGCTATGTCTGGGTCATTGGTACAGTATAAAAATGTTAAAAAATTTATAGTAATTTATATATTTTTTATACTTACCAATGACCCAGACGGGGATGGCCCTCCCAGGAGTTGGGAACTCTTGCCTCCCCGCTGAGTACATAGCGCTTACCAGGCACTGGTTATTAGAATGATAAATGGCGCCAATTTCGGAACGTCCTTGACACTGCGCATGCGCAGTGGGGGCAAAGTGTGGAGGGCCTTTCAGGACATGTTTTCTTTAGTTTTGGATGCAAATTTTGGGGATTGGGGGGCAAAATTTGTGTTTGGCCCTATATTTTAAGAGTTAGCACCAGCTATGTCTGGGTCATTGGTAAGTATAAAAAATATATAAATTACTATAAATTTTTTAACTTTTTAACTATGAATTGTTGGTGTCTAGAGGAAGCTTCCTTTCGATTTTGGACCAGTTAGCTGATCCAAGATGGCTGCCAGTGGCCAATTCATGATAGCGGCCATCTTAAATTTGGTTTCCATCCAATAACTAATGAATACTGACTCAAATCAATTTCAATTTTTGGTTATGCATTATTGGTGTCTAGAGGAAGCTTCCTTTTGTTTTTGGATCAGCTAGCAAATTGAGTATGGCTGCCATGCTGACCATATTGAATTTGGTTTACATCCAATAACTAATGAATGCCTACTCAAATCAATTTTCCTTTTTTTTTGTTGATGCATTATTGGTGTCTAGAGGAAGCTTCCTTTTGATTTGCTTATGTCCCTGAGAGACGTACCTACCCTTTTATGACACCGTCGGGGGCATATGCCACGCTTTGCGTTGCTCTTGTTACCACATCTCCCTGATGACAGAGATTGGACAGAATTGAGGTGAATAATGTCCATCTCTCATTTCAAGTCAGTCTTAAAAGTTAGAATTTTTTTGTCAGTTACCGTATTATTTCTTTCACATTTAGCATTAAATTTTACTGAAACTGCTTTTGCTATTCATTTGTTAACCAATTACCCAATGCAGACGATATCAAAATTTATTTTCTAAAACACAATTTTTTCAGATTGTTCAAAAACTTTCAACAAAACCATATCGTGTGACCCCTCACAGGAATGAGCTCAACAAGCTTGTTCCAATGTGGTGTCTTATGATACGATTTTGTAAAAAAAAATAATTTTCAACTGCAAAATTTATAAATAATGCAGGTGGATGCAGTCGATTAATTGGGTAGAGGGTTTACCCCTTACCTAATGTTACCTTCATGTCCTGCCAGCACTATTCACAAAAAGCATCATTCAAATTTTATTTTATTGTTCATGAAATTTTTGTGCCAAAACATGGCTTCTGAAACCCACTCCAAATTATCTGACAGTTGATAAAGCTACTCTGATTGACATATGTACACACCTACAAGGCTTTGTTTCACTAACTGCATGGACCACGCCTCTGACACACTTTAAGAGTTGACTCACAGACTAAACTTGGATTGTTGTTTTAATCAAATAGATGCAAAATACTAAATTAATATTGTTGAAACATCATGTCAAATTACTGTTTAGATTAAACTGTAATTATCTACATGAGATGATGACCTGTTTGAACTGATACAATGTAAACGTCAGTTAAATGAATCTGATGAAGAAGAAAAATGAAATCGACATGCCAATTCTTCCCACATGTTACATGTACTGTTGTATGTACATGCATTGACATCCTCCTTAAAGCCAGCAAAGCGATGTGATGTTTTGATGTTTTCGGATCAATATACACAGTGGGGAATCATCTTTTGGCAGATTTTTAGCTTAACTTGACAAAGTCAAGATAAGCTATTGCCATTATGTGTGTAGAAGTCTATGAGTCTGTGAATCTCTGAGTCTGTCAGTCTGTTCACATTTTCTTTAGCACAGGCCACAGTTCTTGTCCGATCATCTCGAAATTTCATATGCAGATTCAAGGTTATGTCTAGATACAGGTCGTATTTATGAATGGATTTCATTGTAACTTGGTAGAGTGACTCCGTATAATGTCTAGATGAGAATGTCCCCTTTTGGTCGTGATTGGTCAACAATGATGGCTTCGCGAGCCCGAAACCCGAAAACCTTTAGCACAGTCTACAGGTCATATTTATGAAGGGATTTCATTGTAACTTGGTAGGATGACTATGTGTAATGTATAGATGAGAACATCCCCCTTTGGTCGTGTTCGGTCAGCCGCGATGGCTGCGTGAGTCCAAAACCCCAAAAACTTTAGCACAGTCTACAGGTCATATTTATGAAGGGATTTCATTGTAACTTAGTAGGGTGACTCCGTATAATGTCTAGATGAGAACATCCCCTTTTGATCGCGATCGGTCAGCCGTGATGGCTACGCAGGCCCAAAGCCCAAAAACCTTTAGCACAGTCTACGGGTTGTATTTATGAAGGGATTTTATTGTGACTTTGCAGGATGACTCTGAAAATGTCTAGATGAGAACAACCTTTTTTGGTTGGGTTCAGTCAACCGTGATAGCCGCAGGGGCACGTTGCCTATATTCCTTTAGCACAGTTTACAGCTTGCATTTACGAAGGGATTTCATTGCAAATTTGTACGATGGCTCAGTATAATGTCTAGATGAGAACTTCTTATTTTGTCATGTCTAGATGAGATCGTTCCCTTTTGGTCATGGTTGGTCAATGATGATAGCTGCACAAGCCCAAAAACCTTTAACACAGTCTATAGGTCGTATTTATAAAGGGATTTCATTGTAACTTGGTAGGATGACTCTGTATAATGTCTAGATGTCCCCCTTTGGTCGCGATCAGTCAGTTGTGACGGCTGCCCAAGCTCAAAACACGAAAACCTTCAGTCTGTCTACCGGTCGTATTTATGAAGGGATTTCATTGTAACATGGTAGGATGACTCTGTATAATGTCTAGATGAGAATGTCCCCTTTTGGTCAACCGTGACGGCTACGCAGGCCTGAAGTCCGAAAACCGTTAGCACAGTCTACAGGTCATATTTATGAAGGGATTTTATTGTATCTTTGTAGGATGACTCTGTATAATGTCCAGATGAGAACGTCCTTTTTTGGTTGGGTTCAGTCAACCATGACAGCCGCAGAGGCATGTTTCCTAGATTTCTTTAGCACAGTCTACATCTTGCATTTACGAAGGGATTACATTGCAAATTTGTAGGATGGCCCTGTATAATATCTAGATGAGTACCATGATCAGTCTACCGTGACATTCAAATAGGCATGTGACCTAGATTTGTTTAGCACAGTCTACAGTTCATATTTATGAAGCAATTTCATTGGAACTTGGAAGGATAATTGGGTATGATGTCTAGATGAGACTGTCCTATTTTTGTCACGATTGGTCAGCTGCTACCACCGCCTGGTTGCATGACCTAGATTCCTTTAGCACTGTTTACAGGTTGTTTTTATGAAGGGATTTCATTGTAACTTGGTAGGATAACTTGGCATGATCTCTAGATGAATGAGACTCTCCTATTTTGGTCATGATTGGTCAAACTTGACCGCCGAACCATCACATGACCTAGATTCCTTTAGCAAAATCTACGAGTTATATTTATGATGGGATTTCATTGTAACTTGGTAGATGAGTCGTTTTGGAATAATTTTACTGTACCTTGGTAACTTTGGTTGACATACATTAACTGTGAGGGCCACATTAACCCAGGCCTCAATTTGTTAGTACAGTCTACACCTCAAATTATTCTTATTGAAAACATGGTATATAGGGAACATACATTAACATATTCTCAATTATCACAATTCTTGTCTCATTTCATTATCCTTTCATAAACATTGAACATTATCCTTTGCATCAAACACTACCCACAGTCAAGTGAAGCTACAGTGTCAGTGACACTTTCATTTAACAGCGTTAACAACTTAACCATTGGATGTTTTCTGAATTTTGGAATGAAATTAACGCCCTAACTTTAGGATTATTTTCGAGGCGTGCTCTTGATCGCTTACCGGTTTTGAAATCGGCATGTGCCATGGTACGCAAGCGCCATAAATGTGCCTCAAAATTGAAGACCTGCTTTAATATCTTATGAAAATTTCTAATTGCTAATGATAATCTCAAAAATTTATTTACAGAAACTACAGGAAGAACTAAACAGACAGCAAAAGAAAGTTATTGGCCTTCAGAACATGGTGGTTATTGTTGATGATTCTAATTCCACAGAAAATGGTAAGATTTTGGCATATTTCTTTTTTACTGGTAAAATGAAAATAGTATGCCTTCACCACTTACACAAATGAAAGGCATCAGACAGAGGTTTTACCAAAAAATTAAAGACAGGTTTCTTTATGTAATTGGGGACAATTTGTGCATAAAAACATCATTTTGTCACAAATATATTTACCCCTTACCTTCCTTGTGGGAACCATGGGAAGTGAAGCAGTGCTTGTTTAGTATGGTAAACAAGCTCTGTTTTACTGGTAAAACTCGACCTAGTCACCAATGCCTGGGGTGGAAGTCCTCTAAAATGGGCGCCATGAGTATAAATGATTGGCTGTTCTTGACTTTATATCCATATTGTGGTCATGATTTGCCATTGTGCAGAAATATGTGACCTTAAACACCAATAAATAAATAAATAAATAAATAAATATTTACCTCTTATCCAACCTAGCTACCATATCTACCAGCACTACTAACAAAAATCAACTTTCATTTATTTTTTCAGTTTTGCATGAAAAAACCTTAATAACCCATTATTGGAATGAGCCTGCCACGTTCTTTTCAATGAGGAATTATTAGCTATGTTTTTGAGGCAAATAAAAATGATAATTTATAGTTCAAGTGTAATTTTTTAGTCTCTTAGTTGTGTTAGGACATGGGTTAATTATGACTTTTTACCCTCTGCACACTGATGTGAATATGCCAAATTATCAAACTGCAAATTGTTTCCTTATTACAACTTAAGGAATTTAAACATGAAGTTCTCGGATTAATTTTACGTTACTAACCACGTATATACATGCACACAGCTGCAGATGACTTAACAGTGTTTCTGCATAATCCAGGCAGACAACAATGATGCAAAAACACTTGTCAAGATAAATGCATCCTACCAGAAGAGTTTTCAAGGGAGAGTGTGTGCTTTTATGGAGACTTTGCAATTAACCAATTCAGTGTTGTTTGACAGAGCCCATTGAAACTACCAATGCAATAAATTGAAATGTATAGAGACAAGAATGTACAGATGTAAACATAGGCTAAACATGAATAGATACTTGTGTTGTGATCAGGATATATCCAATAATGCTGCAAGTGAGCTTAACCTTCAGCACACTGGTGTTGAATATTTTAAGAAGAACATTTTTTCTATAATTCTATGGAAATTTGACCGATTCAATCGTATGTGACAAAGCTGATTGGGCTCTGTTAAACAAAACTGAATTGGTTAAACTCCAAGTAAATTGCATTGAAACCACCCCATATAATCAGATAGTGTTTACATCTGACTAAACTTGAGTTATGCTGTTTGTTGATGAAGTCTTCATTTTGGTATCAACACTTGGATAGTCTTGTTTATGACTTAGGATGCTGAGACAGTTAACTGGTTCAAACCAGAGTTCTAATTTAGAATTCCATCAGTTCACATCAACTAGTAATGCATTGGGCTCCTGTTAACCCTTTTCAGCTCACCTGATTGAAAGTCAAGTTGAGCTATTGCCTTCACTTGGCATCTGTCATCCTTTAACTTTACATATCAGTGTTCTTGTTTACAATCACTGGACCAAACTTGGCATAACCCTTTACCCAATGCAGACGATATCAAAATTTATTATTTTAATTACTATTTTTTAAATTAAAAAAAAAAAATTTCGACAAATCCATATCATGTGCCCCCTCAATGGAAGAAGCTCAATGAGCTCATTCCAATGAGGGGTCACATGATATGGTTTTGTTGAAATATTTTGAAAAATTTATTTTTTTCAATTGCTGAATTTCCAAATTATGCGGGCAGATGAAGGCGATTCATTAGGTAAAGGGTTAAATTATCTTTGGGGGTACCTTCCAGATATGTTCAATAGATGTAGCTAAGCCCAATGGGCTGTGGAAGGACCCCCCCAAAAAAAACAAATTCTTCAAAGATCTCATAAACCACCTGTCACAATACTTTGAAATTTGTTATGCAGCTTTCTTATATGCTCAAGATTTGAGTTTGTTTAAAATAAGTTTATCTGGCTATATTTGGGCTTGTGCTGGGAGTGGCAGTATTTCCGAACCTTTATGCCAATTTACTAGACTTATGCCCCCCCCCCCCAAAAAAAAAATTTTCTGTGCACATATGGAATCACAGGAGTGAAAAATTGAAAAAAATTCAATTGCTCATATTCATCTATCTGTTGGACCAGTTGAATTAAATGGGCCTCAAAAATCTCAATTGGTTGTGCATGGTGTGCTTTATGGGGTAATGGTAAAAGGCTGAGTCATAGGGGCATGGTGGCACTGTGTACTAAGGCATAATGCACGTCGATGGTGCACCTGTCTTCAACCAATGCTAACCCTGCTTGTGTGGAGTAAGTATGTTGGGGTGTTTTGCAGTTGCTTGCCATTGCTCTGTGGTTCTCTCCAGTTACTCTGGCTTCCTCCACCTGTAAAATTGTCCGACACGAGGTGACCCTGACTGTCAAAAGTTCGAAAGTGTCATTAAACTCAAATAAACAAATGAACAAATAAATAAATGAAAGGTTGAGTCAGTACTTTTTAAAAACAGAAAAAAATCATTTCTCCAAAAGTATCAATCAGAATCCTTTAATATTTAGTATACCACATCCTTAGGAGGATCCGATTCAAGTTTGTGCAATTCAAGTCCCAGGGGTCTTTAAAAATCTTCTTCAGATCCACCAGTTAGAATCTTTTCATATTTGGTATGCAGGTTGGTTCCTAAGGGTGTGGCAGAATTAAGTGTGTTCCAATAAGGTCTATAAATTCATATTTGGTATATTTTAACCTGGTTTATATGAGAGATATTCTTTAAAATCTTCTTTCTTTGATCCACCAGTCAGAATCTTCTGATAGTTGGTATACAGCATCCCTATTGGGGCCAGATTCAAGTTTATTCAAACCAGGTTCCAGGATTCATATTTTGGGCTCTTATGAAAAAAAATCCTTTAAAAACCTATTTCTTCAGATTCACCTAGCAGCTGCATTTTATGTTTTGTATATGCCACACTTGTGTGGACAGATTCATGTATGTTCAAACTGAGCCCATGCGTTCATATTTCAGCCCCCAGTGGAGCCTAAATTTTGACTTAGTGCAATATAACTTAGGCCTAAAAAAAATAAAAATCTGTTTCTCAGGCCTTCCCACATGGTCCTTTTGGCTGCCGCGTGCTCTCTTTTTATAGCCAATGTAAACTTAAAAAAATTTAAAATTAAATGGTTTATGTCTGATATTTTACCCAAGTTGAAAAAATTGATAAATTTGTCCCTTGAGTGCAAGAAGGCTTTGCAATGCGTTAGCATTGCAAAGCCTTCTTGCTCTCAAGGGATGAAATACACAACCATCCATGCTATTCCGTAGATTATGAGGCCTAAAACTTGAACCAAGAACATGAACTTTGATGGCAAAGAAATAATTTCAGAAATAAAAAATAAAATAAAAAAAACACTCGCCTGCATGCAATTTTACAAATAATGGCCCGAGAAACAGAAGATCTACTTTGTGTGGCCTTAGTGCAATTTCAAGAATATTCCTCAAAGATCTTCTTCAGATCCACCAGACAGAATCATTTGGTATTTGGCAAGAAAATTTTTATTTCAGTCCAATGTTTTGTTTTAGTTAATGATTACATCTGCTTGTGATTGTACAAAGACACACAACCAGAAGGCCTAATTTGTTACCCCTTTACCTAACAGTTTTTTTTTAAATAAATTAAACTTCACATTTTTCGAAAATTCACACAATTTTGCAATAAAGCCATACAAATATGGATCTCATCAGAACCGGCTTGACAAGCTGGTTCTAATGATATCCATATTTAGCCACTATGTTAGGTAAAGGGTTAAACTGAGAAATCTGATGTAGAATCCAGCAAAGTTCTGATCTTAGGCTGGTGGTGAAAAAGTTCACAGAGTAGTACGCAACCTGGATTACAGGGGCAAACTTTTTATTTTATTCTAGCATATGAGACAATGGAAAAGCAACTGGCCACCCTGGCAAAGAGATGGGAAAAAGTTTGTCATTGGACAGAGGAGCACTGGGTGTTACTACAAGAAGTGCTACTTAAGTGGCAGCATTACAGTGAGGAACAGTTGAGCTTTTCCGACTGGCTTGCAGATAAAGAAGAAGTATTGAAC
The DNA here is from genome assembly GCA_031216915.1 of Pictodentalium vernedei. NCBI lineage: Eukaryota > Metazoa > Mollusca > Scaphopoda > Dentaliida > Dentaliidae > Pictodentalium > Pictodentalium vernedei. Next base: position 690,537,441 of record CM062296.1, on the reverse strand, counting down.
AAAATGAAGCTTGCAGACATGTCCAGTCCACAGCAAGTCATCTGCCAAGTTCGGGCTCTGAAGGTTTGTATATGTATAAACAAAAATATATTAATACCAGAACTATTCTGGTAGAAAAAAATTAAGGGATACAGTGTAAACAGGAAAATAAATTGTAAATTCATTTTTAAAATCAGATGCCTTATCAGGTTGTCAAATGAATAACAGTCTGAGCAAAAAATAAGGAATTTCAAAGTATCTTCAGACCATAATTCTGGGCATTTTGTGTACCCATTGTGTGGGTGTCCACAGGCAAATATCACACTAAAAAGATTAATAAAGTATGTAAGTCTATCAGAGACTTGATTATATTTCCCAATGCTCTGTATGTCCCCAACCCCTTCAGTTGAACTCTATTCCTCTTGAAGAAATAAACCTAGCTTCTCACCCTTTAGTAGTTTGTACATTGGGGTGTCTTGACAGTCTCTTGCTATTGGGGTGTCTTGACAGTCTCTTGCTATTACAAGGCGGTTCTCTTCAGGTACTCTGACTTTCTCCACCCATAAAACAGTCTGGCACAAGGTGACCTTGGATTTGGATGTCAAACGTGTCATTAAACCCCAGTAAATAGATAAATAAATCAAGCATTCTCCAAGTTACTCATTCTTGAACACAATATACTTAACCCTTTAAATGGCATGAAAATGAAATGTTACTTGCAAAAAAAATTCTTGAACAAGTGAAAATTTTCATTTTCTTTTCAACCTACTCACAATTGTTTACAATTGGCTGTAACATAGGTGCAAGCCCTACTTCGGAACTAACTCAAGCTTTTAGAATCTTTTCCAAACGAGTTGGAAAAGTACTAGAGTGCAAAAGCTCGAAAAAGATCGAAAAAAGGGTCGAGCGAGACCAGCGCTCGAAATTACAGGTACTCTCTTTGCACACCTGTTGCGTTTACCGAGCGCATGCGCAACAACCTTGACGTCAATTACTTTTATTTCCGCCATTGTACATGGTCGGAAATTTTTGTGACTCGTGCTAATTATGCTGTTTATTCTTCGTGAACAACTTATTCTACATTCTTAGTGTGCAAGTGGATTATATCCTTTTGTCAAGCTACCAAATTATTGTTAATTAATGTTAATTTGTATTTTTATTGCTTGTTTCTTCACACTTTATCTTGTTTTTCCCCCACTTGTGAACACGACCTTTGTGCTGTTTTCCGTCGGCGGGAAGCTTGATTACTTTGATATAATGCCAAAGACTATTCCTTGTACCTCTTGCTTGCAAGTGAAGCATGTGGACGACTCTCATTCCACATGTGTCACTTGCAACAATTGCACTCAGGCCCAATCATGTGGTATTTGTGGGGTTTGGTCCTCTAAATTCTGGGCTTCTGTTAACAAGGTGGTTCTGTCCAGAGCTAGAACCCCTCGTTCTCGGGGTAAGGGTAGCCGTGCCGTAGCAGACATTTCTGCTGGTGCACGTGGTGACTCTGTCACACAGGATTCTGATCTGCCCTCTGTGGCGAGTTCCTCTGCAACTGTTGACGGTGTTAGTTCAGTGATACCTGACAAGGAGACCGTGGTCTCTTTGTCTTCTGATGTCACTATTGAGGCGTCTGTTTTCGTTGAGAGCTTTTCCGAGGTCAGCTCGATGACCCTCTCCGATCTGCCTCCTACACTGTCGACTGTTGTTGAGGAAGTTGCTACTCCAGATCCTATTCTGTCTGATGGTGGCACTTCCATCTCCTCTGGGGATGGTCTACAGTCTCGGGGGACCGAGGCTGTATCTGCTGGTGTATCTGTGTGTCCTCAGCCTCCCCCAGCCTCGCGGCAGGGCTGTGTGGGTTTGCTGTCTGCTCCGTCTCATCTGGCTAGGTTTGCTCCTAGTCGGTTGAGCCGGCCGGTCGCTTCGGCAGTGATTCCTCGTCCCTCGAGTAAATCGTTTCTTGTTCCACCTTCCCCTGCTAGTGTGCCGCCTAGCGGGATGGTGTTGGGACATTGGCATCCAGGGCCTGCTGTTCGGCAGCGGTCAGTGACAGCCCCTGTTAGCTGTCACTCTTGGAACCTTCCTCCGGTGATTCCTCACTGTGTTCCGAGTCTGGGTGTCGATCGATGCTTGCCGTCGGTCTCAGAGGATAGGCAGTTGGGGCCGTCTGCTGCGCAAAGGCCAATGACAGGTTCCTGTCATTCTTGGGACAATCCTCCGGTGTCTTCTCACTGTGTCCTAGGTCCAGCTACCGATCGACGTGCGCCGTCGGTCTCTTTAGAGGATTTGCAGGCAGGACCTTCTGTTTTGCAGAGGTCAGTGATGGCCCCTGGGCGTCACAATCGGGACTATCCTCCGGTGTCTTCTCACCATGTCCCTATTCTGTCTGCCGATCGACGTTCGACGTCGGTCTCTTCTGAGGATTTGGGTTCTTCTACCAGAAGGGTCCATTGGGAGGCCACTCCGTCGGACGATACTGCTGCGACGGATTCTCAGGGTGACCTGCGCCAGGCCGTTTTGGCGCTCACCCAGTTGCTTTCTGGCAACCCTCAACTTGGCCTCCCTGTGCCTCCTGAGGCACAACCTCCTTTGGTCGGTCGCCGAGATGTCTCGCCTGGCCCCTTGGATACTGCACAGTATTCACAGGAGGTTTCTGCTGGTCAGCCCGAGTTGGGCTACGTCTCCTCTGCTACGGAGGATGACGAGTATCTTGAAGGTGATGGGCCCCCCTCGTCAGTCTTGGGGCAGGCTTTGGATTTCGTCTTTGGCTTATTGCCGGACGTTCAACCTTCCGACCAGCCTTCTGTGACCGTCCAGCCGCGGTCCACTGTGGAGCGCCGTAACCCTGTTGAGCCTTCTAGCTCCAGGGCTTTGCGTCCTCTGCAATCGGCTCAGGTTGTTGAGTCCTTCCAGGGCTTAGATGCCAAAATGCGTTCTAAAGCCCTCAAGGGTTCCTTCTTTTCTAGAGCTGATGCCTTTCTGCCTCCATCGCGGTTTCGTGTTTACGATTCCGTCTCTCCACCAGTCTTCCAAGGGAAGACTACTGTGGATGAGGATTCTTCTTCCCTCGGGTTGACTAAGCCTAAGTCGGCAGTTCTCCCGATGTCAGTAGTTGAGTCTATGGTGGGCCTGTCCCGAGAGATGCTGGGTATGTTATCTCTCGCGGACCATGTCGTTGCTGCTCTGGCTGAATATTTTCCACCAGGGGAGTTTGATGACGCTCAGGCGCCTTTTTGCGTTTTGTCACAGGCTCTTATGAACTTGACACACGCTCACGCCTGTAACACGGCTAATTTGGAGCTGGCACGCCAGGATGCGGTGTTGGATTCTTTACCATCCCTTCCTTCTGAGCAACGTGCTGTTCTGAGGTCTGCCTCTTTGGTGGGACCTCAGTTGTTCCATGGTTCCATGGAAGCTGTTCGTGGCGAAGTTCTTCGTCATTCGAAGGACCAGCTTTTGCTGCGACAGCTTGACCAACCTGCTGCTGTGGGTGGGGGTCGTTCCAGGCCCGCCAAGCGTGCTGCTGCGTCTGCCTCATCGGCGACGTCGGTTACGCCTTCGGCTCCGTCTGCTCCTTCTGCTCATAAGAAGTGCTGACGTGGCCAGGCTCGCTGGCAGCCTCAGGCTGGAAAGTCTCAGGACTCTGTCACTTCCCGAGGTGGTTTCTCCTCTCGGGGGCCTCGTCGAGGCCGCAAGTGAAGGTTCTCACCTCGATTCGCCTCCAGTCGGGGGAAGGCTGTCGCTGTTTTACGACCGTTGGACAGAGATAACGTCGGACTCTTGGGTCCTCGACGTCATTCAATCCGGTCTGCGACTGTCCTTCCATCGGCATCCCAGTTTATCTCGGGTGCCCCTTCCGACTCAGGTCCCTTCCGATTCTCTGCATCGGGACCTTCTGGTGCAGGAGATCGACAATCTCCTCTCCAAAGGGGCGATCGAGGTGGTCAGGAACACCCTTTCACTGGGGTTTTACTCGAGACTTTTCTTGGTGACGAAGAAAAACGGCCAATATCGTCCTGTCATCGATCTGAGTACCCTGAATGAGTACATAATAGCTCCTCGTTTCAGTATGGAGACTTTTCGGTCGGTTCGACGTTCAGTTCATCAGGAAGGATGCCTACTTCCATGTACCCATTTATCTGGCGTCACGGAAATACCTTCGGTTCTCATTTCGGGATCAAGTTTTTCAATTCAGAGCTCTCCCTTTCGGTTTGAACCTGGCTCCTTGGGCCTTCACCCGACTGATGTCACATGTGCTTGCTTTCCACCGCACTCAGTCGGCAGTGACTTCGTCAGCCTACCTAGACGACATCCTCCCTCCAACGGCACCACGATGCTGTTCTGGAGTTCGATGTCCGGCAGTTTCTTTGCCTGCTAGCGTCGCTGGGTTTCAGAGTCAATCGCGAGAAGTCGGATCTTCTTCCTTCTCAGCAATTCCATCATTTGGCGATGGATTTCGACACTCTGCACAATGTAGTGTCGATCCCCCATGCTTGGGCGACAATTCTTTCCGCCTTGACTCGGGACCTGCTTCAATCTTCCTCGGTCTCGGCCAGGACTTTCCTTCGGATGCTGGGCCTTTGCGGTTCGGTGACAGATCTCATTCTGCTCGGTCGCTTGTTTGTCCGACCTCTCCAACACTTCCTGTTGGATCATTGGCGTCCGAATGTAGATCCGCTGGACCTGGACCTGGAACTCTCTATTCCTCGGTCTCTGCTTTGTCACCTCCGCCCTTGGGCAGGTATTCCCTGGCTGACACAGGGTGTTCCATTGGATCTTCCTTTGGCCGATCGCATCCTTACTGCGGATGCCAGCGATCGGGGCTGGGGTGCGACGTTGGATCCTCTCGGTCTGTCTACTCACGGAGAGTGGGACAACGAGCAGGTGGGCCTTCATATCAACCAGAAGGAGCTCGTTGCTCTTCCGTTGAGTTTTCGGCTTTGGATCTCTCATCTGTCGGACCATATTGTCCTACTTTTTTCGGACAATTCGACAGTAGTGGCCTACATACGGAATCAAGGAGGCACACATTTGATTCCCATGTATCGGCTGTCTCGGGATCTTCTTCTGTTGGCGTGGGATGTGAATGCTTGGGTGTCCATTCGACACATTCCCGAGGGTCTCAACGTCCTAGCAGACTCCCTGTCCCGACGCGACAGTGTCCTTCCAACCAAATGGATGCTACATCGGTCGGTGTTTCAGGCGATTTGCGAGCAGTGGGGCCGTCCTCAGGTCAACCTTTTCGCTACTCGCTGGAATCATCAGGTAGAGACCTTTGTCTCCCCTTGTCCAGATCCTCTGGCATTTGCAGTAGATGCTCTGTCTCTGGACTGGACAGGTTGGATCGGCTATGCCTTTCCTCCTGCACCGATTCTTCCTCAAGTATTAGCGAAGATTCGTGCTTGCAGTTGCAGGATCATTCTGATCACACCCCTGTCTTCACAGAGGGTGTGGATCAATCTTCTGCGGCCTCTATTGGCCGATCGACCGATTCGTCTACCTCTACGTCGCGATCTTCTTTCACAGGGTCATCCCAGGAAGTATCACAGCAACCTGGCGAGCCTGTCCCTTCACGCCTGTCTTTTATCAGGTCCAGTCTCCGACGTAGAGGTTTTTCAAGACGATCAGTGGAGTGCATTTCTGCATCGCGGCGACATTCCACTGGCATGACAAGTGGAAGGTTTTCTGCCGCTGGTGTGCAGATCACAATGTGAATTACCGTGATCCGTCAATCGCTTAAATTGCGGATTTTCTGGTTTTTCTTTTTGACTCCAAGGGCCTCCAGCCTATTACGATTAAGGGCTATCGGTCTATGCTGTCTGATACTTTCTCTTATGTGAGAAAGTGGTGCAACGGTCGTAATCTTTTTCTCTCCAAACTTATTCGGCACTTTTCTTTGAAGAGGCCTCGAGTTTTGCGTCTTACACCTAAGTGGAACTTGGCATGGGTGTTGCACTGTTTGGAGGGGGCACCATTCGAGCCTTTATCTGAGACCGACATGCGTTTTCTCACCTATAAGACGGCTTTTCTTCTAGCATTTGCTTCTGCTCGTCGAGTCAGTGAGCTTCATGCGCTATCTGTTGATTCTGCCTTCTTCCGAAATGAGGCTAACAGTGTCACCTTCACTACTGATTGCTCTTTTTTGGCTAAGAATCAACTTCCTGATTCGGTACCTCCTCCCATCTGCATTCGGGCTCTCCCTGCTGTAGATGGCCGGAGGCCTCTTTGTCCTGTTCGTGCGATCAAGACTTACATTACTCGCACTCAGTTCATTAGGAGGGGTCGGAAGAGATTCTTTCCGTCTCTCATTCCTAAGAGGCAGTCTGTCTCTTCCCATTCTATTTCCAGGTGGATCTGTTTTGCAATCAAGCTGGTTTATTCTCGCTTGTCTGCGTCGGATCTTGTTTCGAACCGGTTTAATGCTCATGAGGTTCGTGCCGTTTCTACATCCTGGGCTTTCTCCAATTCTGTTTCGCTCCGTGATGTTATGAATGCGGCTTACTGGAGGAATGCTTCTACCTTCTCCTCCTTTTATCTCCACCACCTTCAGCAGCAATCTGAGGACCTTTATTCTTTAGGCCCTCTCGTTGCTGCTCAGGCTGTTGTGCACCCTCGTTAAAATTGTTTTTGTCGAGGTTACGCTTCGCTCAGCCCTGTTCTTTTCAGGTGCCTTCTCTCTATCTTCATTACAGGTTTTCGTTATTGTTCTCTGCCATCCTTGCTTTCGTTCTGCTACTCTTGTTGGTATTGGTTATGTGATTCACCTCCTCCTATTGTTTATTCAGCCAATTGTAAACAATTATGAGTAGGTTGAAAAGAAATTAAAATTTTTTAGTAAATTTTGTTTCTTAACATACCTACCACAATTGTTTACCGGAGGCCCACCCTCCTTGGGGATATCTTTGATATCGATGCCTCCCCGCTAAATCACAAACTTCTCGTTGGTGGAAATACGGAATTGACGTCACGGTTGTTGCGCATGCGCTCGGTAAACGCAACAGGTGTGCAGAGAGAGTACCTGTAATTTCGAGCGCTGGTCTCGCTCGACCCTTTTTTCGATCTTTTTCGTGCTTTTGCACTCTAGTACTTTTCCAACTCGATTGGAAAAGATTCTAAAAGCTTGAGTTAGTTCCGAAGTTGGGCTTGCACTTATGTTACAGCCAATTGTAAACAATTGTGGTAGGTATGTTAAGAAACAAAATTTACTAAAAAATTTTAATTTTTGTCTCAAAAAACGTTGGAAAGAGCTTGTTCCAATGAGATATCATAAACTATATTTTTTAAGCAAAAAATAAATTTGTTAGTTATTTAAGGGAACAACCTACAAGTATCTTCCTCTCTTGGTATTAGGTAAAGAGTTAACCTATTTTGACCCTCATTTTACATATATTCAATCCACTGTTTTTTAGGACCGTTCACAAACAATTTCTGTTTGTTCGAATATACTGTTTGTTGTACATTATGATGGTGTATTTCATTTCATTTATTTTATGTCTTAATGTGTTAATACTGTTTCAGATAGTATTCCACCATTTATCAGATTGAAAGGGGTGGGTGAGGATGCATTTCCACCTGTTTAACTTACACTTAGTTGATTTCTTCACTTAGCATCTGCTCAGGTAGGTGGGCAGTAGGCTGTGGTTTCTTTCTTGGTGAAATAATATTTGTGACATACTTAAGCCCTCATAATGGTAACTTATGAAATGCTGTAATGTTGCACCCAGCTGTATGTCAACTGTTGACATTTCATAAGCTTATTAAACAGACTGCTTTCCCCTTGGGAACCTCGAGAAGTGAAGCAGTGCTTGTTTACTGTGGTAAACAAGCTCTTGTTTTGCTAAAGTATGAAATAGGACCCAGTCATCAATGCTTGGGGTGGAAGTCCTCCAAAATGTGGAAAATGGGTAATAAATGATTGTCTAAACTTGACTTTATCTCCATGTTGTGGTCATGCATGATCAAGCCTGAAAATAAGCAGACTGTCATCTGCAAAATGAGGTCCCCAGAGGGTGAATTTGGTGATGCTACCCTGCACAGTAGGGTAGAATAAAAACATTTACCCTTTGTGAACCTCAGTCTGAATCAAGGTCTCAAGCCAAAACAGAAAGATGTACGTAAAGGATAAATTGGTCCACTGTATGGGGCAGCAAATTCACCCTCTGGGGACCTCATTTTGCAAATGACAGGTTGCTTATATTCAGGCTTGGTCATGATTAGCCATTGAGCAGAAATATGTGACCTTAAACACCAATTAAATAACCAAACTGCTTGAATTTTGCTGTACTGTGGCCATCAGATTAGCTTCTGCACTAAAATGCTTCAGGATCATGAGTTATCTATTTACCTAATATTACTACGCCATATCCAACCAGTTGTATTCATACAAATTGCCATCAAGATTTTGTTTTGTCACTTTTTGCTTCCAAAGCATAGCTTTAAATCCCTCATTTTATCTTACAATAAAATAAGTATGTATTGGTTGCATAATTACCTGAATACACCATGTCTGCATCTTGCAACTGCATAATACAACTGTGTGCTTGGTTGCGATGTGTTCGCATTACTATTTATAGAACATTACAAGCTTTCCAAATGCATTTGTGAAAGACCTTGTTTGTTTCCTATACGAAAAGAGAGAAAAAAAAATCCTCAAAAGTTTTCTTTTTAAGTTGTAGAACCACATTGCTTTTATGCTTTTGTATCTGAATCACTGGAAGCATTTAACCCTTTACCTAACAAATCGGCCATATTCACCCACGTAATTTACAAATAAAGAAGTTGAAAAAAAATTATTTTTTTAAATGCTTGTTAAGGTCTAAAAAAATAAAAAATCTGTTTCTCAGGCCCTCCCACATGGTCCTTTTGGCTGCCGCATGCTCTCTTTTTATAACCAATTTAAACTTAAAAAAAATAAAAATTAAATGGTTTATGTCTGATATTTTAAAAATTGATGAATTTGTCCCTTAAGTGCAAGAAGGCTTTGCAATGCTTTAGCATTGCAAAGTCTTCTTGCACTCAAGGGATGAAATACACCACCACCCATGCTATTCTGTAGATTATGAGGCCTAAAACTTGAACCAAGAATATGAACTTTTGCTGGCAAAGAAGTAATTACTGAAATAAAAAATAAAATAAAAAACCGCTCGCCCACATGTAATTTTACAAATAATGGCCTGTGAAACAGAAGGTCTACTTTGTGTGGCCTAACCCTTTACTGAACGCACACAATATCACAATTTAGTATTTTAATTATCTTTTGTAACAAATATTTTTTTAAAATTTCACCAAAACCATATCATGTGGCCCCCTCATTGGAACAAGCTCATTCCAAGGAGGGGGCACATGATATGGTTTTGTTTAAATTTTTAGAAAAATATTAATTTTTCAGCTATCATTTTGTAAATTATGTGGGAGGATGTGGCCAATTTGTTAAGAAAAGTGTTAATCAGGTTAATACAGTTGTGAATTGTGAGATAAATCTATCATCACCAATATGTTCATGTACAAAATGTTATCAGAGTTTCACTCTTGTTGCTAAGGCTAAGGTTATATTTCGACTCATCAAGATATGGTCTTTGAAACAAAAGTTTGACTCGTGTATGTGTCATGTAACATATTTGCTTGTATCTCTTTGCAGCTGATACAAAAGGACATGGAAACTCAGATGCAAAGGATTGACCAACTAAATGAAAGTGGTCAGCAAATCGTCCAATATGTTGACAATCAAGTGGTTGTTGATAAAATTAACAATGAACTTGAGAAATTCCAGGAGCGATGGGAGAAGCTGGTACAGCAAATGGAATATCAGAGTAAAGCGGTGAGAGATTAAAATATTATGTGTAATCATCAACCATGTCATTGACTCTTTACATGTCATCTCAAATCTATCCCATAATGGAATGGGGTTACAGGACTGGGTTCCATCTATCTTTCTATCCTTATGTACATTACATACAGGCGTTATGACCAATCTTGGTAAGCTAACTGTAAGAGAAATTTTTCAACAAATCAGTTTTAAATGTCATACATAGCCTTTTCTTGACAATATCTTGAATGGGTTTCACAATCGGCTTCACTTGGTCATTTCTTTCAGAGTAATGACCCCTTTGTCTTTTTGTCCAATTTGCCTAAAATTTCTTCTATAGCCTTGTCATCACAAGTCACAGGGAACTGCTCATTGAATCCTTTTCAAATGTTGCACATAACATTCCAGTGACGATATTTCATATGAATTTATTAATCAACCTGACCAGGTATTTGTTCCAGAGTTATTTCCCTTTGTTTTCTCTCCTTGTCATTACACTGTAAGGAGAGCTGCTCAGTGAATCATTTTCAAATTTCAAATTTGGGGTGACAAAATCTTAAATCAATTTTACGAATCAGTCTCGCTGGATTGTTATCTCCATGTTTGTTTGCTCTTTATTTTATTGCCAAGATACTTAAAATCTATACTCCAGCCTTGCCATCACACTGTGTGATCAAAACCATTCAGCGAGTCATTCACAAACTTTTTACATAGTTTTTTAATGAGATAATATTAAGTGGGTTTCTAAATTGGTCTCACTGGGTCACGTCTCCTGGAGTTATTGCCTTTTGTTTTTGTTTAATCTCAAATTTTTCAGCTTGCCATCAAACTGCAAAGCGAACCATTTGCGACAAATTATTGTCGCAAATGGTTCGCTTTGCAGTTTGATGGAGTGGATTTTTGTTATGGGTTATGGTGTGGTATTTAATACTTGATCTGGCAACAGAAAAATGTCTGAGATCCAACATCAATAACTCTACCTTAAGTTTTCTGAAATTTAATAACAATCTGAAAAGAAAAATGGTACAAAATCTTTTACATTCACTGGCTTACAAAATAACAGAAATAAAACAGAAATTTTCCATCAGTCCAAAACACAATTCAGTAGAATCTAGGAAGTAGTATGGTGCTGAGGAGAACTTTTCAGGTGCTGTACATTATCATGCCCTAGAAAAGTCCACAGAAACAGTATCCAACAAACTGTATAAAAATGTTCAGTCAGAAAAGTTTACTTGAAAATCCAACAGTGTCCAATATTCTTGTAATACAGCACTCCACAAAATTAAGTTGAAAATAATGTTCAAAAGGTATTGGCTCCACAAAGGCAGTATTAAAATAATCCAGTTGATCTTGATTTTTGATAGAATAATCCTCATTAAAATTTAGAAGCACTTCTCCAATAAGACAAATTAACTTTGCTTTCACTATCACAAAATTCTTCAGAATATTAAACTCAACTGCTGTACAAAGCTATCTAAATGTTAATATAATGCATTGTCTTACAATAATTTCCAATGTTCACTGCTGAATATATTCTATATCAACTCTCAATGTTGAATGTCTGCATGAAGCTATGCCCTAAAAAAGTTAAAAATCTGTTTCTCAGGCCCTCCCACATGGTCCTTTTGGCTGCTGCAAGCTCTCTTTTTATAACCAATTCAAACTTGAAAAAATTAAAAATTAAATCATTTATGTCTGATATTTTACCCGCGTTAATAAAATTGATAAATTTGTCCCTTGAGTGCAGGAAGGCTTTGCAATGCTTTAGCATTGCAAAACCTTCCTGCACTCAAGGGACGAAATACACCACCGCTCATGGTATTCTGTAGATTATGAGGTCTAAAATATAAAACAAACCAAGGACATGAATTTTTGATGGCAAACCAATAATTACAAAAATAAAATAAAAAAAACGCCTGCCCACATGCAAATTTACAAAAAAATGGCCTGAGAAACAGAAGATCTACTTTGTGGGGGTCTAACTGTAGTTTATAGAGTTGTGATAGGTCAGCCTAATTCTCAATGGTGTTTAAAAATAAAATGCATTTTAATACTTCAGGTGATATGTGTATTTCGGCTTATTAATAACTTCTCTTTAAAAAAATATTCTGTTTAAATTGTTTCTCCTGGGCTTTCATTATTGTTATTTGTAAACACTTTGGAGACAATGCCAGTGATTAGGAGCATGGCGGATCGTGATTGGTTCTTTGTTTCCAATCAGATTTGTCTTGTCACACTCAATGTTGCTATTGTCTCCCACCGTGTATAAAAACCAGGTGCAAGCTAAAATTCTTTAGTATTGGAAATCCAGTATGACCTGAAAGGAAAACCTTTCATCTTAATTCTGTTCAAAACGTGAAATCACATCGTAGTCGCAAATTGTTTTTGTTTCTTTTTCCCCTACCTTGACATTGAATGTTTGAACTGAGACTCGACAACCCCTCTGGTTACAATGGATTAAATAATAATAATAAGCTAGTGTATACTTTTACTGTCAGTTGGAATTTGGGTTAGGTTTGGGTCAAGAACTGAAAATAGTAAAATAATGCAGTTGAATTTAGTTTTGTTTTTAATTTGTTGATATTAAAATACAAGAAGTTTGTTGATATTCAAAATAAAAGAAATTTAAAGGGGATTTTGTTTTCATCTTGTCTGTTACACTCGACAGTGACCACATCCAGTGATCAGAACCAGGTTAATCCTACCCACACCACTTTTCGAACACGGCCCTACTACAGAGTAAATGTATGGAAGTTTCTGGAAAATCTACATACATTCATACATCTATTACACCTTTTTGTCCAACTTGTTTGCTGCTCTAGCTCTGACACTGTTTCTTGGATCCAAATAATGTTTGCATGATTCTACCTTATGTGAGGACAGATGCTGTTGCCCACTTGAATATTTGCAGAGTTAATTTTTTTCCTTGTATTTGTTAGGGGATTATTAAAATGTGTTTTTCCAACATGTTTAGTGCTTCAGCACTAGAACTATTTTTGAGTTCACCTGACTGGAATTCAGTGTGATCTATTACCATCACTTGGCATCCATCACGTATCATCTGCCATCTGTTTACATTGCATATCAATCTTCTTCTCTGGAACCATTGGACTAAGCCCATCCAAACTGGTGAAAAATTATCTTTGGGGGATAACCTTCCAAATTTGTTCAATAGAAGTAGCTGAGCCCAATGGGCTGAACCTCCCCCCACCCCCACCAAAATTCCTGAAAAATCTTCAATGCATGAAATTTGCAACCAAAAAGTGCCAAATTGTCAACATCAAAAAAACTCTTTTCCCAACCTTGTTCTTGTTGACGACCGTTTTACTCCATGTTTTCACACAACTTCTTGCTTCCAGAAACATTGAATACTTCAACAAATTGCAGCCCAAAATTTTAACCAACCTAGTTAGTCTTTTCAGAGGGAAGACCTTCTGTCGTTTTTCAATATAATCGCAAGTCTAACGTATGGTGTATGCTTGGAGTAAGGGGTTGAAAAGCTGATGGAATGCTGTTAACTCTTAACCCTTTACCAGACGTAATGGCTAAAACCGGCCAACGCTGTTGACAAAATTCACCATTCTATTTGTATTAGTTTTTCATTTTTTTGTCACAAAAACAGCTAATGATCCCCTCATTGGAACGAGCTCAATGAGATCGTTCCAATCAGGGGTCATAAGCTAGGTTTTTGGTGCAAAAAATTAGTGCTTCAAGAATTTTATTTCCGTTTGTCATCTGCTTTTTCAGGGGTTAAGGACTTCACATAATTTTTTGACAAATTGCTCCAAAATATTACCAGTAAGTCTAGAGGTTTTACAGTAGTTTCTTGTCAAATCTTTGATAGTAACCATTTTATTGGTTGTGAAACCCACTATATTGGTTTTTTTAGCTCACCGAAGGGAGCTCAACTTATCACTTGCCGTCCGGCGTTGTCATGAACATTTTTCAAACAACTTCTCTGAAACCACTGGTCTGATTTTCACGAAACTTCATGTGGATGTTCATTACTATATGGCAATTCAGGTTTGTTCAAATGAAATGGCCACGTCCCTTGGGGGCTCTGTGTGGGGCATAACTCAGATAGCACCATATATGAATTATAGAAAAATTATTAAAAAATCTTCTTCTCCAGAACCAGTGGGCAGAATCATTTGATATTTGGTATACAGCATTATGGGGTGGATCTGATTCAAGTTTGTTCAAATTGGCCCCCTGGATTCATATTTGGGCTCACTATAGAAACCCAAATTCGAACTTAGTGCATTTCAGGCAAATTTCTTAAAAAATCTTCTTCTTCAGATCCAGCAGGCAGAATCTTTTGATATTTGGTATGCAACATTGTGGGGTGGATCTCTGATTGAAGTTTGTTCAAACCGGCCCCTTGGATTCACATTTGGGCTCAGTATAGAAGCCCGAATTCGAACTTAGTGCATTTCAGGCAAATTTCTTAAAAAATCTTCTTTTCCAGATCCAGCAGGCAGAATCTTTTGATATTTGGTATGCAACATTGTGGGGTGGATCTGATTTAAGTTTGTTCAAATCGGCCCCCTGGATTCATATTTGGGGTCACTTTCGAAGCTTGAATTGGAACTTAGTGCATTTCAGGCAAATTTCTTAAAAAAATCTTCTTCTCCAGATCCAGCAGGCAGAATCTTTTGATATTTGGTATGCAACATTGTGGGGTGGATCTGATTCAAGTTTGTTCAAATCGGCCCCCTGGGTTCATATTTGGGCTCAGTATAGGAGCCCAAATTTGAACTTGGTGCATTTCAGGCAAATTTCTTTAAAAATCTTCTCAAGATCCAGCAGGCAGAATCTTTGGATATTGGGTATGCAGCATGCTTAGGGAGGTGATTTTCAAGTTTGTTCAAGCCAAGTCCCTGGGTTCATATTTGGGCTCACTGTGGTAGCCCGAATTATAACTTAGATCAAAATGAGGAATTTTCTTTAAAAATCTTCTTCTTCAGATCCAGCAGTCAGAATGTTTTGATATTTGGTATGCAGCATCTTTAGGGGGTGGGGGGGGGGGGGGGGGATTCAAGTTTGTTCCAACCATGTCCCTAGGTCCATATTTGGGCTCACTGTGGGAGCCTGAATGATAACTTAGTTCAAAATGAGGAATTTTCTTTAAAAATCTTCTTCCTCAGATCCAGCAGTCGGAATGTTTTGATATTTGATATGCAGCATCCTTGGGGGGGGGGGGGGGGAGATTCAAGTTTGTTCAGGCTATATCCCTAGGTCCATTTTCGGGCTCACTGTGGGAGCTTGAATTGTAACTTAGTTCGAAATGAAGAATTTTCTTTAAAAATCTTCTTCTTCAGATCCAGCAGTCAGAATGTTTTGATATGTGGTGTGTAGCATCCTTAGGGGGGTGATATTCAAGTTTGTTAAAACCAAGTCCCTGGGTCCATATTTTGGCTCCCTGTGGGAGCCCGAATTATAACTTAGTCAACATGAGGAATTTTTCTTTAAAAGTCTTCTCCTTCAGATTCAGCAGTCAGAATGTTTTGATATTTGGCATGCAGCATCCTTAGGGGGTGAGATTCAAGTTTGTTCAAGCCAAGCCCCTGGGTTCATATTTGGGCTCACTGTGGGAGCCCGTATGATAACTTAGTTCAAAATGAGGAATTTTCTTTAAAAATCTTCTTCTTCAGATCCAGCAGATGAATGCTTTTGATATTTGGTATGCAGCATCCTTAGGGGGTAAGATTCAAGTTTGTTCAAGCCATGACCCTGGTTCCATAAAATTTGTCTCTCATGACTTCATTCCTTTGTAGTGTTGATGAACCATGTCTAACTGAATGTGACCCCAAATACTTCTTTGAACCACTTTGTTTGAATCACTTTGCCCAGTGAGCGATTAAGGCCCCTTGGGGCCTCTTCTTTTAATTGAATAACACCCTTAATTGAATACAACTTTCAAACACCAAACCATTTGCCGTACCTTAAGTAGCAGTGTGACTGGTAATTGCATACAGGTAACAGAGTAAATTTCTTTAAAGGCTATTAAAATACTTTCTTGTTTCTTAGGCATCGCCCTCATCATTGAAAATCTGCCTCATCAATCTTTTTTTTACTTGGAAATCTCGTCAATGATATTATTTTGCACTTGTAGGACTAAAAATTTAAACAACTATATCTTGTTGGACAAAGCACACTGACCTCTGTCAAACAAGATGTAGTTGATTATAATATGTAATGGCAGCATTTGAAATTTTTACCGCTGAAAACCTTGTTTGTCTCCACAAAATAGAGTAAGGAGTTAAATTAATAATTCAAATGATTTTCAGGTCTATTTTGTGGATCAACAAGAGAAAAAAAACTCTCCATGATAAAATTGAGGAGAAAATTGCTTGAGGAACAAGAATTTTTTTTAAACAGGCCTAATTGAAAAAAAAATTTATCTCAAAATAATCAAATTCTGTTGTTTGAATACTCTTGTTAATTGGATATTTTTCACATACAAAATGGCTATTCAATTAATAAGGTTCTATTGTTGTTGTTTTTGTTTTTTTTATGAACAGGAATACTTCTACTGATTCCATGTTGGGGCACTTGTTCTCCAACCACAAGGGTTGTCAAAATCTGAAATAAGCTTTTGAGTGTTATATTAACACCCTGGTTGGAAAGAACCTTCCAAGGTCTTTCTGAAACATGTTATATAACAACAGCCCATTTCTTTGTTGAAAAAATCTAGTCTTTCGGATATGTGGTACTCTGGGCTTGTCAAATCAGCCGTGGTACTGGAAGGAGTAAAAAAAAAAAAATCTCATAATTTTTTCCTCAGCAAATGGCCAAGGAGGGAGACTCTTTTGTTCTTTTTTCTGGGTTTCATAATTCATGAAAACAGTACAATGCTTAGAATATTTGTAATGTTTGCACTTGAGTGAATCATTGGTCATTTAATAGCTTTGTTTAACATGTTGTTTCCATCCTATTTATTACACATCAAAATTTGAAAAGTATTGGCTTTAGTCAGTGAAGATTTTGAATGATTAAAAATAAAAGAAGTAAAAAGAAATTGAGGAGGGAGTGGGCACACAGAATTTCAAATGACGAGAAAGGTGTCTGAGAAATGAGATTTTTATACCTCCACTCTTGAAGAGAATGGAGGATATACTAATTACATGCATCCGTCCGTCTGTGCATCCATCTGTGCATCCATCCATCTGTGCATCTGTCCATAGCGATATATCTTCCCAGTGAGGGGATGGAGTTAATTGAAATTTGGTATAAGGGATCCTTATGACAAGCCACTCCTGCATGTGTTATAAAAAAGTTGCCTACATTTTTTCAAAAAGAGTTATGGTACTTATTTGTTTTTAATTAATTTATGCTTCATCGGTTCAGCACTGCAGTGAGAGTATAATTGCATTCAGCGATAGCTCTTGTTTTAAAATACCAACTCTTAAATATTACTTTCTTCCACAGATTGCTAGCTCTGGAGTTGAACTCAGTAAAATATCAGAACTACATGATACTGACATTATGATTGAGGCAAGCCAGGAATATAAACTCCATGCTCCAGTTGCATCTGCTGCAAAAAAGCGAAAGTTAGAATCGATTTCAAGAAGCAAATATGATAAAGAGCTGAAACGCCTCTTTGAATGGTTTGAGAAGACAGAGTCTACATTAGAATTACTGACAAAAGATTCCTCATCACCCCAAGACCAGTTCACGGCAGAAGAACAATTGGTTCTTATTCAGGTAATCAACATTAACCCTTCTCTTTACCAAACACAACTGCAGGATGACATTTACAAAACAAATTTTTTAATAACTGAATTTTTTTTCATTGTTCGCCTCCAAAACATAGCTTATGACCCCTCTTTGGAACAAGTTTTACAAGCTTGTTCCAGTGAGGGCTCATAAGCAATGTTTTGGAACCAAAAATTTAAAAACATTAAAATTTGAATGGATGTTTTTGTGAATAACACTTGCCATCTGATGTATATATTTTTGTTATACTCATTTGTGATTGTAGGAGTCTGAGATTTTGCTTTTCTCAGTTATGGAATATATAGGGATTAGCAATTGGTTAAACTTGAATTTATACAAGTGTTGTGGTGATGATATAGCCAAAGATGCTGAAAGTGAGCTTAACCCTTTGAACACAGGTGTTGAAATATCAAAATGTCCAGAAGCAAATTTTTCCCATAATACCACAAGGAATTTGACCTATTTTATTTTGCTTGTAGAGCTGAGAGGTTAACTGCAAACACTCGGTTGGGTAAAACTACCGAACACTGCTACCACATCTGGCTATACAGATCCACATTTTCAGTTATTAACTTGAATAAAATTATTGAAACAATGATTACAAACTTGTTCTTTATTTATCAAAGTAACGGCAAATTGTTTGTTTGAGACAGGCAGTGCCACCATAAATGTTGTTGAAGAGTAACTTTAACGATGGAATATTTTTGCCATCGCATTCTGCAGCCATACTAATTTTTAGCTTAACTTGACAAAGTTAAGATAAGCTATGGCCATCATGCGTGCGGAAGTCTGTTCGTCTGTGAGTCTGTTAGTCTGTGAGTCTGTTCACATTTTCCTTTAGCACAGGCTACACTCCACAGTTCTTGTCTGATAGTCACAAAATTTCATTGCAGGTTTGGGGTCATGTCTAGATGAGAACGTGCCCTTTTGGTCGTGATCGATCAACTGGTATGGCTGCCCAAGCCCAAAACCCAAAAACCATTAGCACAGTCTACAGGTCGTATTTATGAAGGGATTTCATTGTAACTTGGTAGGATGCCTCTGTATAATGCCTAGATGAGAACGTCCCCTTTTGGGCATGATCTGTCAACCGTTATGGCTGCCTAAGCCCGAAACCCAAAAACGTTTAGCACAGTCAGCAGGTCATGTTTAATATGGAGGGATTTCATTGTAACTTGGTAGGATGACTCCTTATGATGTCTAGATGAGAATTTTCCCATTTGGGCGAGATCTGTCAACCGTGACGACTGCCCGAGCCAAAAACCCGAAAACCTTTAGCACAGTCTACAGGTCATATTTATTGAGGAATTTCATTGTAACTTGGTGGGTTGACTTCATATAATGTCAAGATGAGAAAGTCCCCATTTTTATACTGTACCAATGACCCAGACATAGCTGGTGCTAACTCTTAAAAATCTAGGGCCAAACACAAATTTTGCCCCCTAATCAGCAAAATTTGCATCTAAAACCAAAAGAAATCATGTCCTGGAGGACCTCCATACTTTGCCCTTACTGCACATGCGCAGTGTCAAGGACGTTCCGAAATTGGCGCCAATTATCATTCTCTGTTTGGCCCTTCATCAGTCAACATCTCACTGATCTTTGTGCTTGTAAATCTCAGTTTAAAGGATGCCAGACACGTAATTATTGGAGAAATGGTTATTCTAAGGAGGATATAGAAGGAGGAGAGGAAAAAGGAGTGACAAAAAATAATCAGGGCTGTACTTGAAATTTTTTATGAAATTATGTTAAGTTGCCTATTTTCGAGGCTTGGGCCTGTTGTTGTCATTCTTGCTATAAAGTTGCACTGCTTATTCAGTGTTTTCTCTCCCCTGGTCTTCTAAGTCCCCCCTTGCTATTCTCCCATGCTTTTGGCATATTTTTGAGAAAGATCATTTCTAAATTCTCTTGGGAGATTTAGCTTGGTTACAGAATGAATTCTGTTATTTTCCCATTGTTTACGTTTTCACCCATGGGTGTATAAACGTTGTGTTCTGCATCTACCATCTGATGTTCTGCAGATTATCCCCTGGGAGTCTCTGTTTTGCATCAGATAGTGTGTAATTTTGATGACTGATTTCGGGCCAGTATTGTCAGTGCCTGGAGTCATGTTTTCTGGTGTTTTTACACTGTTTGTTTACATTGGCAACAGTCTCTTTTGAGGGGGGCTGTTTGCCTTTGGAGTAGTTTATCTCACTATAAGATACATTATTATTATCCGTAAGTGTTGCATTAATTATTTAATATAATTTTATTTTTGACCACACTTAGCCATGGGATCCATTGGGGCTCAACGTTACTTTTCAGAAACTTGGGCTTCGCTGAAAAAATATTTTTCAAAAATTATTTTGATTTTCAATTGTTTTTTCAATATTAATGGATCATGTCATTATGTATCTTTGTGTTTAGGGGTTTGTGCGAGTACTAGGACTTGTTGTTCACTTTTCATAATGAAAGGATATTGTTCAAATTGTAATAGGAAGAAATCTTCCTCTGACTTTCGATCATTGTATTAATTGTAGTCAGTGTACTCGCACTAATCCCTGTTCAATATGTCAATATTGGGATGTCAAACATTGGTGACGTGTGTCACGATATGTTGTTAGTGGAGAAAGGGCTATGCCGGCTCTTTCTCCGCAGGGTCACTCTACTCTATCAGTTTCTATTTCAGAGGAACAAGAACAGGGTGATGTTTCCATGTTATCTTCCGCAAGTGCGCTTCCGTCGTCACAAATGAATACAGAGCTAGCGGCAAAAGTGCTCATGGACATAAGACAAATGTCGTCCGCTAGCGTCGTGTAGCGTCCATTCACCGAATGGTTCGGCAGCCGGGTTCGTCCGATGCGGTCCACGAGGAAATGTTGGGTGATGCGAGCACTATAAACATTCAACGTGCACACCCAGTGACGGCGGATAGTAGGAGAGGTCGGAGGAAGCCTTCGAGTCCGGTTCCTAGCTCGTCCAGGTCCAGCCGGGCCGCGAGCGAGAGAGGCCCCTCTCTCGTACAACAACATCTGGGACCAGATGTTGTGGTACAAAATGTGTCGCAAGCGGAGCACACGTCCGTCGCTCGGGACGCTCCGTTGTATAGGCAGTTCGCTGAGACTGCTCAGGCTTCTTCCTCTCACCAGCGCACACGACCGCACCATGGCTACGTGACCGCCGATATTCTACCAGCTTCGCCGATCAGGTATTCTTCGGCGACCAGGTCACGCCATCCGGTAGCCAGGGACACGAGGCCAGTTGACTCCGGACGTTCGCATAGGAAGAGTATGCAGGAGTCACCAGATGCGGAGCTGCCCTCGGCGAAGCAGCGAAAGACTGCGCCTCCGCAGGCCTCGATGTCGGACGTGCTTGTTCAAATAGCACAACTTATCGCAGCATCCCAGCAACAGACAGAAACGGTGTCGGATCGGGAATTATCCGACGGCGCTGGGTCGGTACGCTCCGCCGAAGCATCGGGTGCGGACAACCGGGAGCATCATGAGGTCCGACCGGATGGTGAAAGGGATACGGATGACTTGGAGCTATCCCTTTCGGAACAACATAAAGCTGCCGTGGACTTCATCCGGCGTTTTCTTCCTCAGGTTGTTCCGTCGGGCCAGACTGCTGCGGTACCGGACAAGAGAATTATAGCGTCATTGGACACTGATTTCTTTGAGCGGTTCAGGGACATCGCTCCCGAGTTTCCGTCTCAGTCCAATAATGTCACAAGAACATTTGAATTATTGAACGACGCTATATTCAAACTTGCTTCCAAAACAGGAAAAGCGGGTTTCTTGTCCGCCAATGCTCTTAACCTGCCTTTCATTAATGCAAGGAATAAATTCGATACGGCAAGACAGGGTATCCCGAGAGTTCCTCTGCGTATGGATGACGAGGCGGAAGAATTATCATTACCGTCGTCTACGTCTATTCCAACCGCGGTGTTGGAGACGACTATTTTGTCTAACAGAGCCAGTTTAGATGCTTTATCTTACGCAGACCATCTTACTAAGGTGTTATCACTGCGTCTTCAAGGGAAAGAATTCCAGGATATACAATCCTCTTTAAGACTTCTTTCAAGGGCAGTAGCTTATTCCACGTGTAACTCCGCCCTTTCAGTGGCAAACCTGGAGTTGGTTAGACGTGGCGCAGCCCTAGCTACATCCACACTCGTGGATAGTAAGGTGAAGAACTCTCTCAGAGTCGCTTCGGTCTCCGGAGAACTTCTCTTCGACGGCAAGCTTTCTGCAATTTACGATAAAATTACTAAGAAAGCTTCGGATTCTTTGCTGTTTAAATCTGCTTCTAAGAAGTCGGACACGGCAGATAAGAGTAAGACAGGCACTTCTGGGTCTAATGTGCCCAAGAGTGGTTCCTATAGAGGTTCCGGTGCATCCTCTTGGTCTTATTCAAGAGACCGTCAAGGCAGCGACTCACGTGCGGGACGTCCTTCGGGCCGGGACAACCGGTCGGACGCCCCGAGGTCGACGGGACGAGGTGCGGGTCGCAGAGGACGTTGTTTCTCCTCCCGCAGGCCTCGCAGGTCCAGGAGGTGATGGCTTCAACCTCTATCGCGTGCCGGTTGGCGGAAGGTTGTCGAGTTTTTCACAAGAGTGGGCGTCGATTACGGACGACCCTTGGGTGAGAGGGGTGATTTCGGAAGGTCTAAAGATATCCTTCAAGTGAAAGCCTCCATTAACTCGAAGTCCAAAATGGACTCAACTTCCGTCAAATCCGCAGAAAAGAGACGCTCTGTTATCAGAGGTGCAGTCTCTTTTAAGGAAGAACGCGGTAGAGGTCATAGAAAACCAGGAGACACCGGGATTCTACAGCCATCTGTTTCTGGTTCCGAAACCAGACGGCTCGTTCCGTCCAGTCATAGATTTGAGCTGGATAAACAAGCTGATCGTCGCTCCGAAGTTTTATATGGAGACCATTCGATCGGTCAGAGCGAGTATTCGGGTGAACGATTATGCAACAAGCATAGATCTCAAAGATGCGTACTTTCACGTCATGGTACATCCGACATTCAGAAAGTATCTACGCTTCGCAGTCCTAGGAGTGGTGTATCAATTCCGGGCGATGTGCTTCGGATTGAACCTAGCACCCTGGGCTTTCACTCGGGTAATGAACTCGGTAATGATGTATTTCCGAGCTCATTCGTCTGCGGTAACGTCGGCCTACCTGGACGACATTCTTCAGAGGTACGGCAACGAGTTAATGCTTCAGAACGATGTGCAGAATCTGCTTCTATTGCTCCGACGTCTCGGTTTTATAATAAACGAGGAGAAGTCGGATCTGGTGCCGTCCAAGTCATTCACACATCTGGGAATGAGCTTCGAGACGCACAACAATCTCGTTCGTCTGCTGTTAACCAGAGCTAAATTAGTCAGTTGTTACGCTCGCTATTGTCTGCACGCAGACAAAGTCACAGCGAGGGAGTTCATGAGACTGATAGGTCTGTGCGGAGCCGCTGCGGATCTCATTCCGATGGGGCGGTTACGCACGCGTCCTCTCCAAATTTTCTTGACTCAGAATTGGAGTGTGAAAATTCATTTGCTCGACATAGACTTTCTCTTGTCAGAAAAACGAGAGATTCAGACTTGGGCAAACATTCAGTGGTTAACTCAGGGAGTTCCGCTGCAGTTGCCGGATCCGAGTTTTACCATTATGACGGATGCCAGTCAAACAGGTTGGGGTGCATCATTGATCCCAACGGATTCGAGATGCCAGGGTCTTTGGGATCCGCAGTTCCAGGGCAAGCACATAAACATCAAGGAAATGATGTCAATTTGGCTTGCGTTACGTCATTGGATGGACATTATTCACAATGCTCATGTCCAAATCCTATCCGACAATACGACAGTAGTGGCGTATATACGGAATCAGGGAGGCACTCATTCAGTTCCGTTTTTCAATCTAACGGAAAGAATCCTTCTGTTTGCTCTAAAACATCAAGTTCTACTTTCGGTCCGTCATATACCGGGTCATCTGAACGTACTAGCAGACTCCCTTTCACGAAAGGGTCGCTTGTTGCCGTCGGAGTGGACTCTCAACAAACAAGTATTCAATCAGATTTGCTACCAATGGGAACGGCCAATGATAGACTTATTTGCGACACATCTCAACAATCAGTTGCAGACGTATGTGCATTTGCAGTAGACGCTCTGTCGATTCCTTGGGACGGAATGATAGGATATGCGTATCCTCCAGCGCCGTTAATTCAGCAAGTATTGCTAAAGATAAAACAATCTCTATGCAAGATTCTGTTGGTAGCATCTCTGTCTCCACAGAGACCGTGGATAAATCTACTCAAGTGTCTGTTGTGGGACCTACCGCGAAAGCTTCCTCCACGGGAGGATCTTCTTTCGCAGGGGAAACCGCGTCAACTTCATCACAACCCGCAAGGTCTCAACCTTCACGTTTTTCCGTTGTGCAGTCCTTCTTGCATGGCAAGCACTTTACAGGACGAGCAGTGGACGCGATTTCTAACTGTAGGAGGACCTCCTCTTCGCTAAACTATGCGGCTAAGTGGAAGGTTTTTCGTCGTTGGTGTAGGGATCATTCTGTTGATATTTTTGATCCCTCCATACCAGACATTGCAAACTTTCTAGTATACTTGTTTGACGAAATCAAACTGCAGCCTATTACTATTAAGGGTTATAGGTCTATGTTATCTGATACCTATGCACATCATAATAGTTTACAAATTGGATCTAATGTCTCTTTATCTAAGTTAGTTAGAAACTTCTCGATAAATAGACCCAGAACTCTTAGGTTAATTCCTAAGTGGAATTTAGCTTGGGTTCTTCTTAAACTGAAGGAAAAGCCATTTGAACCTCTTGGGACAGTAGATTTCAAATTCTTGTCTTATAAGACAGCTCTTCTCTTAGCTTTCTCTTCTGCTAGAAGAGTCAGTGAGCTTCATGCACTGTCGGTGGATGATTCTCACTATCGTAGTGTCGGGAACACTATCACCTTCACTACTAATGTGGGATTTTTAGCTAAGAATCAGGCTCCTAATAAATATCCGGAACCTATTGTTATTAAGGCCCTTCCGTCTTCAGACGGGCGTAGGCCTTTACTCTGTCCTGTTAGAGCATTACGTATCTATAAACAGAGATCTCAGTTTATCAGAAAGGGACGAAAATGTTTCTTTCTGTCTCTGATGCCTAATAGAAAGGACATTTCGGTCCATTCTATTGCTAGATGGATTCAATTAACTATCCGTACTGCTTATGAAAATTTATCTTCTTCTCAGCAGTCTGTGCTTAAGATTTCGGCTCATGAAGTAAGAGCTCTTTCTACATCTTGGGCTTACGGTGTGAAGCATTTGTATATGTCAAGTGTCAACGAGCGTTAATATACAATCCTCGGACACTTTTAAAGAATATAAAGAGTCTCAATTCTCTGGACTAACTTTATTTATTGGCTTACTTTAAAAATAATTAGTATAAAGGGTTATACTGGATGTTAATAGAGAACATGAATGTTATTGTGCTCAATTATGAAGGGTATTGTATCTTTCTAATTTAACATAAAATAAGAAAGATACATGTAAAGCCTAATACTCCTTTTCTCCTTGAGGGGTTGACTCTATATTATATAGTTGAGCTTATTGGATTTTCCTCTATGTCCTAGGCCCTCCAGCCTTTTTACTATTCAGCTATGTCTGGGTCATTGGTACAGTATAAAAATGTTAAAAAATTTATAGTAATTTATATATTTTTTATACTTACCAATGACCCAGACGGGGATGGCCCTCCCAGGAGTTGGGAACTCATACCTCCCCGCTGAGTACATAGCGCTGACCAGGCACTGCTTGTAAGAATGATAATTGGCGCCAATTTTGGAACGTCCTTGACACTGCGCATGCGCAGTAAGGGCAAAGTATGGAGGTCCTTCAGGACATGATTTCTTTTGGTTTTAGATGCAAATTTTGGGGATTGGGGGGCAAAATTTGTGTTTGACCCTAGATTTTTAAGAGTTAGCACCAGCTATGTCTGGGTCATTGGTAAGTATAAAAAATATATAAATTACTATAAATTTTTTAACTTTTGGACGTGATTGGGCAACTGTGACGGCTACAGTGGCCCGAAGCCCGAAAACCTTTAGCACAGTCTAAAGGTCATATTTATGAAGGGATTTCATTGTAACTTGGTAGGAAGACTCCAAATAATGTCTAGATGAGAACGTCCCATTTTGATCGCGATCATTCAGCCTTGATGGGTGCCCGAGCCCAAAAACCTTTAGCATAGGCAAAAGGTCATATTTATGGAAGGATTTCATTGTAACCTGTTAGGTTGACTCCATATAATGCCTAGATGATGACATCCCCTTTTGGTCGTGATTGGTCAACTGTAATGGCTACAGGTGCCCGAAGCCCGAAAACCTTGAGCACAATCTACAGGTCATATTTATGAAGGGATTTCATTGTAACTTTGTAGGATCACTCCAGATGATGCCCAGATGAGATTGTCCCCTTTGGTTGTGATCATTCAACCATGATGGTTGCCCGAGCCCGAAGCCCAAAAACCTTTTGCACAGTTTACAGGTCATATTTATGAAGGGGTTTCATTGTAACTTGGTAGGTTGACTTCATATAATATCTAGTTGAGAACATCCCCTTTTGGACACGATTGGGCAACTGTGACGGCTACAGGGGCCCGAAGCCTGAAAACCTTTAGAACAGTCTACAGGTCATAATTATGAAGGGATTTTATTGTAGCTTGTTAGGTTGACTCCATATAATGCCAAGATGATGACATCCCCTTTTGATCATGATTGGTCAACTGTGATGGCTACAGGTGCCCGAAGCCCAAAAATCTTGAGCACCATCTACAGGTCCTATTTATGAAGGGATTTCATTGTAACTTCGTAGGATCACTCCAGATGATGTCCAGATGAGAATGTCCCCTTTTGATTGCGATCATTCAACCATGATGGCTGCCTGAGCCCGAAGGCCGAATACCTTTAGCACAGTCTACAGGTCATATTTATGAAGGGATTTCATTGTAACTTGGTAGGTTTGACTTCATGTAATGTCTAGATGAGAACGTCCCCTTTTGGACATGATTGGGCAACTGTATCAGCTACAGGGGCCCGAGGCCCGAAAACCTTTAGAACAGTCTACGGGTGCTATTTATGAAGGGATTCCATTGTACCTTGGTAGGATGACTCCAAATAATGTCTAGATGAAAACGTCCCCTTTTGGTTGCAATCATTCAGCCTTGATGGCTGTCCGAGCCCAAAACCCCAAAACCTTTAGCATAGTCTGTAGGTCATATTTATGGAAGGATTTCATTGTAACCTGTTAGTTTGACTCCATATAATGCCTAGATAATGACATCCCCTTTTGGTCGTGATTGGTCAACTGTGATGGCTACAGTTGCCCGAAGCCCGAAAATCTTGAGGACAGTCTACAGGTCATATTTATGATGGGATTTCATTGTAACCTCGTAGAATCACTCCAGATGATGCCCAGATGAGAATGTCCCCTTTTGGTTGCGATCATTCAACCATGGTGGCTGCCCGAGCCCAAAGCCTGAATACCTTTAGCACAGTCTTCAGGTCATATTTATGAAGGGATTTCATTGTAACTTGGTAGGTTCACTTCATATAATGTCTAGATGAGAACAGCCCCTTTTGGACACCATTAGGCAACTAGGATAGCTACAGGGGCCTGAAGCCCTAAAACCTTTAGCACAGTCTACAGGTGATATTTATGAAGGGATTTCATTGTATCTTGGTAGGATGACTCCAAATAATGTCTAGATGAGAATGTCCCCTTTTGGTCACGATCATTCAGCCTTATTGGCTGCCCGAGCCCAAAACCCCAAAACCTTTAGCATAGTCTATAGGTCATATTTATGGAAGGATTTGGGAGCGCGGTGGCTCAGTTGGTAGAGGTGCAGGCTGCAAGCCGAGAGGTCCTCGGTTCAAATCCCACCTGCGGCAACCGCGTTGTGTCCTTGGGCAAGACACTTCATCTCCATTGCCCACGTGGGGCATGATGACGCTGTGTAGTAAGGCGTACTGCACGTCGATGGTGCGCATGTTTTCAAACAATCTAACCCTGCCTGTGCTGCAGTGCGGAGTTACGATGTTGGGGAGCTGGCAGCTGCTCGATATTGCTCGGTGGTTCTCTCTGGGTACTCCGGCTTCCTCCACCCGTAAAACTGTCACGGTCATGATTAGCCATTGTGCATAAATATGTGACCTTAAACACCAATAAATAAATAAATAATAATATATGGAAGGATTTCATTGTAACCTGTTAGTTTGACTCCATATAATGCCTAGATGATGACATCCCCTTTTGGTTGTGATTGGTCAGCTGTGACGGCTTCAGGGGCCCTTAGCCCTAAAACCTTGAGCACAGTCCACAGGTAATATTTATGAAAGGATTTCATTGTAACTTCGTAGGATCACTCCAGATGATGCCCAGATGAGAATGTCCCCTTTTGGTTGCGATCATTCAACCATGATGGCTGCCCGAGCCCAAAGCCGAAAAACCATTAGCACAGTCTACAGGTCATATTTATGAAGGGATTTCATTGTAACTTGGTAGGTTGACTTCATATAATGTCTACATGAGAACGTCCCCTTTGGACGCAATTGAGAAACTAACGGCTACAGGGGCCCGAAGCACGAAAACCTTTAGCACAGTCTACAGGCCATATTTATGAAGGGATTTCATTGTAACTTGTTAGGATGACTCGTTTTGGAATAATTTCACTGTAACTTGGTAACTTTCGTTGATATACGTTAACTGTCAGGGCCACATACATTAACTGTGAGGTCATATTAACCCACCCCTCAGCTCTTTAGTACAGTGTACACCTCATATTATTTTTATCAAAAACATAGCATACAGGGAACAGAAATGAACATATTCCCAATTATCACAATTCTTGTCTTATTTCAAAATCCTTTCATAAACATTGAACATTATCCTTTTTTAAGCTACAGTGTCATTGACTCTTTCATTGTAATCTCACCTTCTGTTTGACCCAGCCTTATGTACTTTTCTATAAAGCTGATTTTTCTCGATTTGTAAAAATATTTCTAAACTTTGTGTAAAAGAAAGCACATTTTTGCATTTTTTTAGGCCCCACTTCATGCACATGAACAAATATCCAAATCCATGTAGGGATAATTTCTCATTGAAAGCATTGATTGCTGTGAAAGTGACTGATAAACAGTAAATGTGAGAATATATTGTTTTCCAGGATACAGAAAATGATGTGAAGGCACACACAAAGAATATTTCGAATGTGTTGACACTTGGCAAAGATTTAGTGAATGAATCCAAATCTGGTAAGCTGGTCATTCAACAGACTAACTGTTCTTTGTATATCTCCTCACTGTTAAGCCAAGCATTAGCGAATACAATATTATACACTTATTGACTTTCCTTGAGGTTGATACAAGGAATTATCTACCCTTGGAAAGTAATATTCACCAAGGCCGTATTTTATTATTATGTCAGAAAAAAAATCATTTGCAAATCCCTTGCTTTATTACATATTTTTTGAAGAAAAAAACAGCATATTCATATGCAACAAAGTAAATTTAATTTCAACATATATATATAAGAAGCAATTTGCATTAACTTATTTGTTCATGTTGTAGTTAATTGTTATATTTCAACAGTTCCTGAATATTGGAATATTGAAATTAAAGGAAGGAGCATGTTGGAAATACCATTTCTATTTTTATCACAAACATGTATTTGAAATCATTATATCAACCTACCTGCACTATTTATAGACAATAATGACAGAGCGGTGAAATATCAACTTGATTTGGATAAAGATAGAATAGATCAGCAATACTGGAGTACATATATATCAACACTTCTTACAAGTGTTTTAGGCAATTAAATGACCAGATTTTTCTGTCAGATAATAAAATATTTTATTAACAAATTTTCTTTGTTTAAAAAAAACTTTTGTAGATGCTTCCCTTTCTTGAGGATGTTACCCTTTTAAAATCTCATTAACTTGGATATGTTTTTCACACATTAGTACAAGGGTGCTGCTTAGTACAAAAATTGATACCATTCAGAACCATTGGCCATTTTTTTTATTTCAATCAATGATACTAGTAAAGAGTTATAAGTTTTTTGGAAAAGATAGATGTTAACCCTCACCACACTGATGTTGCAGTATCAAAATTCCAACCTGCAATTTTTTCCCACTGTGCAACTAGGAATATAACTAATTCACTATTGTTTGACAGAGCTCATAGAGCTCTGTCAAACAATATTGAATTTGTTAAATTGCCAGCTGCATTGTGGGCAAAATTTGCTACACGGAATTTCACTATTTTGACATCAATGTGCAGAGTTTTAAGTAATTTATCTTGGCGATGCCTGACTGAAAAATCCCAACTTAACCTCAGATATTTGACATCGGGTCAGGAATGATTTTTTCATCATTTTCTCCACATTATACCTTTTGTGTTGTAACTCTGCCTTTTACCTAACCTGCCCAATCATCAGTGTTAGCTTTAACCATCTCTTGTCTCTGACTTCCATTGTTTGTTAGCTTTTGCATATTATTTTTATTCTTCTTCAGAACCACTGAGCCATATCCAACCAAACTTTGTGCAAATTATCTCTGGAGACACCCTTTCAAGTTTGTTCAATAGAAGTTACTAAGTCCCATGGGATGGGGCAATGCCTCCAAAACCCCCAAGTTCTTTCTCATTAATGAGTCAGAATGCCTTTAGATTCAGTAATCATCTACCTTTAAAGACAGAGATTCTAGTTTGTTCAAAGACCTTTTCTCTGAACACATTTGAGCTCATCCCAGGAGGTTCAAAATCCATGGGTCCTACCCAAATTTCAGTTTTCAAGATCAATAGGTCGATTTGAGACAGATTTGATATGCAGTATTGCTGGGTGCCGCTAACTCAATTTATGCCGCAAAACACTGTTTTGTAATAAAGGAAAACACTAAACAACCATTTCCTCATGAACTTCTTGCTGCATTGATTTGATATATGATATTCAGTCTCTTTTGATGGTGTCAATAGTTTGTTCCAAGAAAGTTTCTTTAGTAATATTTGGGTTGTGTTCCAGCAGAGGCACAATTCACATCCTCCATCTCCATTTCTTAACTTTTGCTTCCAGTTGTCTGATTTGATTCAAATTTGGCATACTGTATTATATGGAGAACAAACTTAATTCTAGCAAATGTTTCACATGATGTTCTGGTTTGCTGATGTTAGTGTCACATTATTGAAATCCTAATTACCCAGGCATGGTTTGCACTAGAAACTTCAAATTTGATACAAAGGTGGCTTATATACTACTAACTCAACTTGCAGAGGACATCTGCAATATTTCAACTTGGATAATTGAACATTTTTATACAACAACCAATGGCCCAGACTAGCTGATGCTAACTCTAAAATTAATCCAGGGCCAAACACAAATTTTGCCCCCCAATCCCCAAAATTTGCATGCAAAATCGAAACTTTCATGTCCGATCTGGCCCTCCATACTTTTGCGAAGTGCGCATGTGCAGTATCCAGGAAGACACCAAAATTGGCGCCAACCATCATTCTTTGTTTGTCCCTTCAGTCAGTAACAACAAACTGACATCTGTGCTTTTAAATCTCAGTTTTAATGATGCCAGACACAAAGCAATGGTAGAATTGGTGGATCCAAGGATACATTTGGATGATGGAAGGAAGCAACGGTGGTTGGAAGCATTTAAAGCTGTAACTTTAATTTTAATATAAATTATTTCTTGTTTCCCAATTTCGGGACATGGGCCTGACGTCATCATTTTTGCTAATGATTTTTCCACTGTTTGTGAAGTGTTCCTTCCCTATCCTTCCTTGAAGCCCCCCAGTTAAACTCCCAAGCTTTTTGGCTTATTTTATTGAAATTTTTTTACAAAATTTCTTGGGAGTTTGACGTGTTATACAGAATGTTTATTCTGTATTTCCCCATGGTTTACATCCTCACCCTAGGGGTGTTTAGGCATTTTGGGTCATGCATCATACATCCGATGTATTGTTTTTTCTTCTACTGAAGATCTTCGGGTCTTCTTATTCAGTGCCTGGGATCTTGTTTCCGGTTTTTCATCTGACGTTTACATTGACAACGTTGTATAAATATATGTAATTTCCTATTTAGTTCATGGTAGGATTGTAAGATACATTAAAATGTTCCGGTAGTGTAGCAATTAATTTTTGGAATTGTGTCCACATTTAGGCTCTATCGGGATACATTTGGGCTCTTTTCCCTCTGGGAACTTGCGCTCCTGTCAAAATTTTTCCAAAATTTTTTTTTTGGGAAATTAATTTTTCGATTTATATTTTGAATGTTTTTTATTATGTATCTTTTTCATATATTTATTTTGGAGTTGGTGGGAGTACTGTCGACTTTGTTTTGATTCATTATGAAAGCTTATTGCTCAAAATGCAAGGTGAGGAAGTCTTCCACGGATTTACATGCTTGTTGCCTTGCTTGTAGTCGATGTACTCCCACTAATTCTTGTCCAACCTGTGTCGGATGGGATGACAAATGTTGGAGATGGGTGTCACGCTACAAAGTTAGTGGCGAGAGGCCAATGCTGGTCCTCTCGCCACAAAGTCAATCAAGTTTCTCAGTTTCTTTTTCAGAGGAACAAGAACATGGTGATGTTTACGTGATGTCTAGAGATAGTGTGCTACCGTTGTCGCACTCAGATGAGCAAACAGAGCTAATTGCCAAGGTGCTCATCAATATTAGACAGGGCAAAAAGCCACTAGCCATTTTTTTTAGTCCCTTGTCGCCAGCCAGCTCGACCGGTGAAGCAGTTACTTTGTCTGTGGATACCATGATGCCGGGTGTGTCCATTGCGAGAGGAGTGGATTGGGTAGAGTGAGCACCTTAAAACATAAACAGGCTCACCCAGTGACGATGGACCAAAGAAAGAAGCCGGCAAGTACCGTGGGAAGCTCGGCGAGGTCTGAAAGGACTGCGAGCGAGAGAGGTCCCTCTCTCTCCCAGCAGCATCTGGGGCCAGAAGTTGTGATTAGAAACTTGCGTCAGTCGGAGCATACGTCCACGCCTTCCGTCCGGGATGCTCCATATTGTTCGCATCCGGCCTCTCCTGCAGTTACGGCTTCTACAACGTCATCTTCAAAGCACACACCACCGCACCTTAGCTACACGACTTCGGATATCCAGCCAAGGAGTTGGACCATCCGGTAGCTAAGGAGACGAGGCCTCATTTATCATGACGGCCGGAGAAAAGAGCCATCTCGGACACACCGTCCCAGGAGCAGCAGGCGGCCAAGAAACAGAAGACTGCTGCTCCTCAGGCCTCCATAATAGACTTACTGTCGCAGATTGCGCAGCTCATCACAGCATCCCAGCAAGTGTGGGAGCAGCCTACAGCAGTCTCAGAACCTGAGCTGTCGGATGGTGCTGGGTCGGTCCAGCATATTTCTTATGCAGATCACCATTCAAGAGCAGTGGCGCAATGTCTCAATGGGAAGGAATTTGAGGACGTTCGTACCTCTTTAAGAGTTCTTTCCAGGGCAATTATGTTTACCACATATAACTCCGCATTAACAGTGGCTGATTTGGAGTTAATCAGACATGATGGTGATCTTGCATCGTCATCTTTAATAGATGACAAGGTGAAAAACTCCGGTATCCAGACACACAATATTTGACAACAAGCTTTTATTGGTTTATGACCAAGCTACAAAGAAAGCGTCTAATACTCTGCTTCTAAAGTCAGCGTCTAATCGACCCGCTACAGCAGAAAAGAGTAAAGGAGGACGTCCCAGACAGAAATCGTCAAAAGGGGACTCCTCGCGAGGGTACAGAAAACCCTCCTATAATTACTCTAGGAATCGTCAATACAGCGACCCGGGAAGGGGCCGTAGGTCTGATCGTGACTACCGGTCAGACGCCCCTAATCCAGCTGGTTGAGGCTCTTCGTGAGGGGGACGTGGTTTCTCCTCCTGTAAGCCTCACAGGTCCTACAGGTGATGGTCAGGACCTCTATTGCTTGCCAGTTGGCGGAAGGTTATCAAGATTCGCAACAAACTGGATAACAATTACAGAAGACCGGTGGGTGAAAAGTGTGGTCTCGGACGGCCTACAGCTATCTTTCTGAGTGAAACCACCACTAACAAGGTGTCTGCGGTGGACAAATCTTCCATCAAATCCTTGCAAAAGAGCCTATCGGAGGAACAGACTCCCTTATCAAAGGAAGCAATAGAGGTCGTTGAGAATCAAAATTCTCCAGGATTCTACAGTCAGTTGTTTCTCGTACCAAATCCAGACGGCTCGTTCCGACCGGTAATAGACTTGAGCTGGATAAACAAGCTTATCGTAGCTCCAAAGTTCTATTTGGAGACCATTCGGTCAGTAAGGGTGAGCATTCAAGTGAACGACTGTGCGGCAAGCATAGATCTAAAGGATCCGTACTTTCATGTCCTGGTACATCCGGCATTCAGAAAGTACCTACGGTTCACCATTCAAGGGATAGTGTATCAGTTCCGAGTGACGTGCTTCGGTCTGAACGTGGCGCCCTGGGCTTTCACTCGAATAAGGAACTCGGTAATGTCTTACTTCCGAGCTCATTCGTCTGCGGTAATGTCGGCTTACTTGGACGACATTCTTCAGCAACAAAACTACTGTTCAGAGCGATGTTCAGAGTCTTCTTCTGTTGTTCCGACGTCTCAGCTTCATCGTAAATGAGAAGAAGTCGGATCTAGCTCCGTCCAAGTCATTCATTCACTTGGGTATGAGCTTCAAGACTCACAACAATCGGGTTCGTCTGCTGTTACCCAGAGTGAAATTAGTCAGTTATTATGCTTGCTTTTGTTTACACTCAGACGCATTAACAGCGAGGGAATTTATGCGACTGATGGGGTTGTGCGGAGCGACTGCAGATCTTATTCCGATGGGTTGTTTGCGCACACGTGCCCTCCAGATATTCTTTACTCAGAACTGGAGTGTGAAGACGCATTTACTCAAGACCAGTATTGTCTTAACGGACCTGGTAAAACAAAAGGTCCAGATTTGGGCAGATATTCAGTGCTTAACTCAGGGAATATTCCACTGCATCTGCCGGATCTGGCTTTCATGATTATGACCGATGCAAGTCAAACTGGTTGGGGCACGACCCTGAGCCCGACAGACTTGAAGTGTCAGGGTCTTTGGGACCCTCGGTTCCTAGAGAAACACATAAACATCAAAGAGATGATGTCAATATGGTTTGCGCTACAACAGTGGATTCACATTATGGCAGACGCTCATGTTCAGATATTGTCAGACAATTCGACAGTAGTAGCGTACATCAGGAACCAGGGAGGCACTCATTCAAATCTGTTATGCGAATTAACGGAGAAAATTCTTCGGTATGTTGTGAATCATCATGTTCAACTATCGGTCTGTCATATACCGGGTCGTCTGAATGTACTAGCAGACTCGCTCCCGCGGAAAGGTTGCCTGTTGCCATTGGAGTGGACACTCAACAAGCGGGTATTTAGACAGATTTGATACCAGTGGGATCGACCTATGATAGATTTTTTCGCGACACACCTCAACAATCAGTTGCAGACGTATGTGTCCCCATCTCCAGACCATTGAGCATATGCAGTAGATGCTCTGTCAATCTCATGGGACGGAATGATAGGATATGCGTATCCTCCAACTCCGTTGATTCAGCAGATTCTGTTAAAAATCAAACAGTCTCATTCCAAGATTCTGTAGCATCTCTGTCGTCACAGAAACCATGGATCAGTCTTCTCAGTTGTCTGTTATGGGACATTCCCCGGAAGCTTCCTCCACGAGAGGACCTTCTTTATCAGGGGAAGTCATGCACACTGCATCATAACCTTGAAGGTCTCAACCTTCACGTATTTCCGTTGTGCAGTCCTTCTTGCACGGCAAGCAATTTACAGGACGAGCAGTGGACGCAATTTCTAACTGCAGGAGGTCCTCCTCTTTACTGAATTACTCAGCAAAGTGGAAAGTTTTCTTCCGTTGGTGTAAGGATCAGTCGATAGACGTCTATGATCCGTCCATACCCGATATTGCCAACTTTCTGGTCTACCTGTTTGACGTTCTCAAACTGCAGCCTGTCACTATTAAGGGCTATAGGTCTATGTTATCGGACACTTACGCTCATCATGACAACTTGGCAATTGGATCTAATGCTTCATTATCCAAACTGGTTAGAAATTTCTCTATAAATAGACCTAGAACCCTCAGATTAATTCCTAAGTGGAATTTGGCTTGGGTTCTGTTGAAGCTTAAGGAAGCTCTGTTTGAGACAGTGGACGTTGTAGAGTTCAAATTCTTGACCTATAAAACAGCATTTCTCTTAGCCTTTGCATCCGCTAGAAGAGTTAGTGAACTTCATGCTTTATCTATTGACGAATCTCACTACCGTAGTGTGGGTAATACCATTACATTAACTACAGAAGTGGGATTTTTGGCTATGAACCAGGCTCCAGATAAATGGCCTATTACCAAACAGGCTCTGCCATCTACGGACAACCATAGACCTCTGCTGTGTCCAGTCAGGGCTATGCGCATATATAAACACCGATCTGAGTTTATAAGAAAAGGAAGAAAACGCTTCTTTCTTTCATTGATTCCTAACAGAAGAGATATTTCTGTTCATTCTATTGCTAGATGGATTCAGTTGGCAATTTGCATTGCCTATGAAAGTCTTTCTTCGGATCAGCGATCTGTAAATAAGATATCAGCGCATGAAGTTAGGGCGCTGTCCACTTCTTGGGCTTATTCTAGCAGTATAGCCATTACTGATCTCATGAAAGCTGCTTACTGGTCACAGCCTTCTACATTTACCAAGTTTTACCTTAGAAATTTAGAGTCCATCTCCGGTAATCTTAGATGTTTAGGTCCACTATCTGTTGCTCAGAAAGTCGTCCACTAAATGATTACATCTATAGTTATTTAGGCAACCCGTTCCAGCAGTGACACTGTTCCGCTGCCTTCTTCATTCTGTGGTCATGTACCTCATCTGGCTTTATAGTGAAAAGCAAGGGAAGACCTCCTCTGGTGTCAGTAGTCCCGAGTCGGTGCTGTGATGGTTTTAATGTGTAGCTCGGTGTGAAGCAAATAATATGTCTCATTCATGTATTGTTTTTAAAGTGTAGCTCACTGTGAAGCATTTGTTTATGTCACGTGTCAAACAGGCATTTAATATACAATCCTTGGACACTTTTAAATGAGTATAAAGAGTCTCATTCTCTGGACTGTCTTTATCTATTGGCTTCCCTTCACTGAATTAGCGTAATGGGTTATGCTGGCATTAAATGGAGAATTATATAATATATAATGCTCAATTACATTGTTGGTGTTATGTCTTTCTCGTTTTTCGCAAATGAGAAAGACATATATAATTCCTTTCTCTCCTATTCTTTAAGAAGTGATTGAGTAATTGGATTTTCCTCTATGTCCTAGGCCCTCCAGCCTTTTTACAGTTCAGCTAGTCTGGGCCATTGGTTGTTGTATAAAAATATAAATTCAAAGTAATTTGTATATTTTTTATACTTACCAATGGCCCAGACGGGGATGGCCTTCCCATGAGTGGGCACTCATACCACACTGCTGTTTACAACATTTAGCAGGCAATTTCTAGAAAGAATGATGATTGGCGCCAATTTCAGTGTCTCCTTGGATACTGCGCATGCGCAGTTTGCAAAAGTATGGAGGACCAGATAGGACATGAAATTTTTGGTTTTGCATGCAAATTTGGGGGACTGGGGGGCAAAATTTCTGTTTGGCCCTGGATTAATTTTAGAGTTAGCACCAGCTAGTATAAAAAATATACAAATTACTTTGAATTTATAATTTCCCATTATCATAAAAGCTAATAATCACTCCGAAAACAAGCTACATACATTTGTTCCAGTAAAGGGGTCATATGCTGCATATTGTTCCATTCTGTGATCCAAATTCGATGAGCAAATCCAAATTGGGGTAGGCATTTTTTATCAAAACCTACTTGCCCTGCAGGAGAGATGTCTCTAAAAACTTACTCTTCCTACATGACAATTCACATGTCCTATAAAAGTATAGAACATCAATATTGAAATCATCCTACTGCAGAAAGCTTACAAAACGTCATATACAGTGGAGCCCACTTAATTGTATACCTCTTAACCTATGAACCTAAGAGTCTGCTTTTCTGGCCCAGAAACATGATACTTCATAATTTCATCAAGTAGGATGGCTGCTAAGTGAATGTGTGTGATAGACCGATCAATATTTTCAATGTGCAACCCAAGGCAGCACTTTGAAAATATTAATTGGCCTACCCTCAAATAATGAATATGGACACTTCCAATTGCTGCCATTGAACTGACATGGCAGATACTACCAATGTTTGAAGGGTTAATTGAAAATCTTGTTAATATTGAATATAATGTCCCAACATGAGACTATTTACCACATCGTCAGTATACAGATTTGACCTGTGAATTGCATATAGCTTATAAAGTGAACTTCTGAAAATTAAATAAAGAATGTAGTGATATGTCAAAGCTTTTTACCTTTGACAGCTACTGAATTCCCTATATTTATAGACCTATTTTTCCTCAGTACATCCTGAATGGGCATTTAATCTATTTTATCCCATAAAAGGTTGTTTATTCGAACAATAAAAAGCCTTGGATAAATTTTTGCTTTATTCACCTAGTAGGGTAATAAATTTTCCCTGTAGGTTTCACACTGAAAGAATTTATTTCTAGAGTAGAGGCGGACTTGTTGACCGCTGACCTCTACCACATTCGTATAGCATAATTAACAGTTCAATTGTTGTTTTCTTTAAACCTTTTTGAAAGTATAATACATTGCCAGTAGACTATTCATTTATTAAAGTATTTTTGCAAGTTTAGCTCAAGTTTGTATGTGAATTATTTTTAGACAGAAATGTATCACTGCGCCTTTTTTATTTTTGGCAATTTTGCTTGTCATCGAATTGGACCTATGTGCTCCTCACTTCTCACTGTGTTTTGTAGCAAGTAACAGCATGATTTCACCGTGACTGCCCAGTAAAAGATTTATGGGATAAACAAAATAAACGTACTGTGTTTTCAAGCAGGGCTCAAATTAGTCTGAAAAAATTTTGAACAGCAATTTACTGTTCACCCTGGAAAATTGATTAGCAGTTGATTCAGAAGCACTGCAGACTGATAATTATTGAATAGCAAAATTCAGAAATTGCATAGCGAAATGCTATGCTAATCCAGTTATTTTGAGCCCTGTTTACAAATAAAAAAATTATTCTACTTTTAGAATTAAGAATGAAACCGACTTCCCAGAGGCTCGTCGGTCGTCGATTTCAATCTTAATCCTACTCGTAGAATAATTTTTATTTGAAAACACTATGCATTTATTCTATACATACCTTTTTGACAACTTTATGAGCTCTGTCAAACAAGATATTATAGAATAAATGCTCAGTTTATCACTTGAATGCAGAAAAATTATCAAACACCTGTTAATTGAATATTCCTGTTAATTACATATTTTTCCTTGGTAAAGTGGCTGTTCAATTAACTGGTTGAGTGCTAGAAGCAATTATCAAGGCTCTATTGAAAAGTGCTGAAACCCACTTTATTTATTTATTTATTAGGGTTTAATGTCACTTTTGACAGCCAGGGTCACCTCGTGTCCGACAGTTTTTTGGGTGGAGAAAGCTGGAGTACCTGGAGAGAACCACCAAGCAATGGCAAGCAACTGTGAGACTCCCCAACGTACTAACTCCGCACAAGCGGGGTTAGCATTGGTTGAAGACATGTGCCCCATTGGCCTGCTGTACACCTTAGTACACAGCACCCTGTCCCCTCAAGTGGGCAATCGAGATGAAAAGCCTTTTCCAAGGACACAATACAGTTACCCCTGAACGGGATCGAACCATCGACCTTTCGGTTTGAAGTCCAATGCCAAACCACTGAGCCACTGCGATCCCTTCACTCTGTATAGACAAGTTTGTTGTTGGGTCAGCAGTAGAAAAAAAAAATTTAATTAGTTTTGTCATAATTTATTGAAGCATGCCAACTGGCACTCTCCAAAAAATTATAACAAAACAATTATTTATGAACCAAATATTGCTAAACTAATGCTCCTCTTGTTGGTAATGTGATATGTTTCAAAAATAATAGTCACGTTACAAATGACCATTGAAAAATAATTTAGCACTCTATCAGTTGACAGGGCTTTACTGTATCTCAGGTTGATAGCTTTTTTTTGCACAGATGACAGTAATCTTGGACAGAACATTTGATGGCTCAGTAGTTTACTGTTGTTTTGGTTTGGGAATGTTTTAGTCTTCATAATAATTTTCTTCCAAGGGTGCAGAAAATTGGCTGACAGTGGTGGAAAATGTCAGGAAAAAGTATGGAACTTTTTTTATGATAAGTGTATAAGGCCCCTACAAAGTAGATATTCTGTTTCTCAGGCCATTTTTTTGTAAAATTGCATGTTGGCGTGCATTTTTTTAATTTTATTTTTGTAATTATTTCTTTGCCATCAAAAGTTCATGTTCTTGGTTTGTTTTATGTTTTAGGCCACATAATCTACAGAATAGCAAGGGTGGTGGTGTATTTCATCCCTTGAGTGCAATAGGGGTTTGCAATGCTAAGGCATTGCAAAGCCATGTTGCACTCAGGGTACAAATTTATCAATTTTATTAACTTAGGTAAAATATCAGACATACACCATTTAATTTTTTTTTTAAAGTTTGCATTGGTTATAAAAAGAGAGCATGTGGCAGCCAAAAGGACTATGCAGGAGAGCCTGAGAAACAGATGTTTAACATTTTTAGGTCTAAAATGTGTTGCAAGTTATTTCAGTTTCTAAACATGTTATTCTTGTATTATTTCTATTATCTGCAGTTGGAGAACCTTCCGAAACTATCTCCAATTCCATGAAGGAACTTGAGAATAGGTGGGGAAGATTGACCAGGTTACTTCATGACACTCAACAGAAGGTGGACATAAACATTGAAACAAAGAAATTCTATCATGAGCTGAACACATTACAGGAACTATTAACAACATATGAGAAGTGGATTACAAGTGTAGAAAAAATCAGTGCTGAAGCCATTGATATAAACAAGCAACTTGAACAGTGCAGGGTGAGTCTACATAACATGTGGATTGTTTGTTGGTTTATTGCAGTTTTAGGACACTTTAAACAGTGAGGGTCCTATCGTGTCAGAAACAGGTGGTGGATAAAAAGTGCTTAACTCTTTACCCAATGAACACAATATCAAAATTTGTTATTTTAATTTTTTTTTACAATTTTCTCAGAATATTTCAAGAAAACCATATCAAGTGTCCCCCTCATTGGAACAAGGTTACTTTCAGGAAATAATTTTTTTTCAGTCTATTGTATGCTTTACCTTGAACCAAAAAAATGTCAATACAAAATATCTCATATTAGGGCCCAATGTTCCATGTATTTTGATAGTTTGATTTCACCAGAAGGGCATTTCTTTATCTACTTCATCAGTTTCTGATCATAAATTCTTCACTTCATGGAATTCATAGATTTATTTTTTTATTTGACACTCAATTAAGCAGGTTGGAGAGGTAGGGAAGTGAGATAAAAGCCTGTTTTACGAGGGTCAGCCCCCTTCTGTAGTGCCACCCTTGCTCTCGGTTCATGAGCCTCAGTCTGTAAAATGTCGGTGAACTCAGTGTGAAGCCAACAAGGCATGTTTTAAGGCATTTTCAGTGGCCACATACTGGGCATTTTTTCTGTTTGAAATATACAATGGGTGGAAGTACATGTAAGTGGGTATTTGACACCCCCCACCCACCCACCCACCCTCCCCACCCCCCCCCCCCCCCCAAAAAAAAAAAAATAAATAAATAAAAACAAATTCTCTCTGTGTCGTTTTCTGTGTCCCTGCCAGGACACAAATGTGACATGTTCTCACCCACTCCCACCCTCAAAAAATATATATATACTACTCAAAGTTTGCTAAGCACCAAGTACATCCAACTACCTGTTTTACGTTTTAGTTGAAATATTGTAATGAAAAGTGTATATATTTTTTATTTAATTATATCTTTAATGATTTAAGTACAGAAATTAAGATTTTATTTTTGTTTGACATTATGTTTTAGCTTTTGAATACGATAACCATGGAAAATGGATATTTTTGGTAAAAGAGGAAATTTTTCAGTATGCCAAAAAGTTGACTGAGCGAACTGGTATGGGTTCAATATCGAGTATGAGACCCTTTACTGTTAATTACAGCTTGACAACGCCTTCTCATGCTCCCAATCAGGTTCCTGGTGGTCCTTTGTGGGATGTTGTTCCATTCTTGGACCAGCATGGCACCAAGCTCCTGGACACTTCTTGGCTGGACAACACGGGCTGAAATTGCAAGCTGCAACTCATTCCAGACATGTTCAATTGGATTGAGGTCAGGGGATCTTGCTGGCCAGTCCATACGCTCAATCCCCTCCCTCTGTCGGTACTCCCCGACAGCATGGGCAACATGAGGATGGGCATTATCATCCATCAGAATGAATCTATCACCCACTGCACCTGCATACAATCTGATGTGGACATCCATGATCTCATCAATATATTGTTGTGTGGTCAATGTACCACGTTCAAGGACACAGCTCTGTATGTCCATCCCAGCTGATGCCACCCCAGATCATGATTGACCCTCCACCATAGCGGTCATGCTCAGCAGTGTTGGCTGCATGGAATCGCTCTCCTGGTCTTCCTCATACCATAGAATGCCAATCTGTGTGGTCTAGGCAGTACCTTGACTCATCTGTAAAAAGGACAGGTCGCCAATCTTCTCTGGTCCATCCAACGTGATCCATGGCCCAATCATATCGTGCCTGACGGTGGTTCTAGGACAGCGGAATGCGAATACATGGTCTTCTCGATCGGAGACCACCTTTGTGCAACCTTGTCCGGATAGTCTGCATTGAAACATTTACCCCGGATTCATTCTGAAGGTCACTGCGAAGCTGCATTGCTGTGGCAAAGCGGTTCCTATGGGCCTGAATGATCAAAAACCAGTCTTCAGCTGCAGATGTTGCCCTCTCACTGCCACCACCATGTTGTCTTACTGGTGTGCCATACTGCTGAAATCTTGCCCAGGCTCTGGTGATCACTGTATGGTGCACACCTAGGGCTTCACCAACCTGACGATGGGTAGCCCCTTGCTCCACCATCCCTACAGCCCACCACATTTCTGCTTCAGACAAATGTCTTCTTACATTTGCATTTGCCATATTCAATCATTAAATCACAAGGGTTTGTGTTGAAATGAAGATTGAATACTCTACACACATCATGTACATGGAGACAGTACACGAAAACATCATGAAAATCAAGGGGTACATGCTTTCCATGACTATCAAGAAAAGTCTGCCTGTCAAGAGAGCTAATGGAGAGCTAATGGAAACACTGGGGACCATCTCAATACATTCCTCAATCATATCCACCAAAAATATCGCAAATATGTCACAAGCAAATTTCACATTGAGGTGTCAAATATTTGGTGCTTAGCAAACTTTGAGTAGTATATATATATATGCATATAAATATGCATATAAATAAATAAAAAAAAAAATAGTTTAAATTTAAAAAAAAATAAAAATAAAATAAAAACGTGCATGTCTATGTAAGTGCCTCCCAAATGTTCATTTATCATTTTCTTGTCTGACATTGTTTTCAGTTTTGTTATGAAGCTTAAGATCAACAGTGTTTGTAGTTTGGCCAACCTTCTGTGTGTTTATTGACAGAAGTTGGTGTTAAAAAGCTTCTCCAAATATCAATGGTAA
Organism: Pictodentalium vernedei; assembly: GCA_031216915.1. NCBI lineage: Eukaryota > Metazoa > Mollusca > Scaphopoda > Dentaliida > Dentaliidae > Pictodentalium > Pictodentalium vernedei. The sequence continues at coordinate 690,494,141 of CM062296.1, read as the reverse complement.
TATTTGAACTCCTGTTCATGACCATTTGCTCATTTGATTATGAAATTACCGACACATAATCAAAAGACTTCAGAGGGTGATTGATAGAAAAAAAGAGACAGAAATACCTTCAAGGAAGTTTGGGGACTAAAACAAGGAGTCGACTGGAAGCAGTTTCGGGAAAAACTAAAACCAAATCTTGAATGTATACCTAGGGATGCAAATGTCCAGAGTATTTCAGATGGCATAGTAAATAGCCTAACAGAGGCAGGGAAGGAGTGTATAGGAAGGGTGAGGGTCCCAACGAGAGAGCTTGGATACAGGGTTAACGAGGGACTGAAAAAGGCTATAAAAGAAAGGAAGGTAAAATGCGCTGCTTACAGAAGAAGTAGGAAGCTTCAAGGGGTGGATAACAATGACACGAGACTAATGAAAGGAGAATATGAACTGGCACGGAAAAAGGTGAATGAGATAAAGGATAATAATAGGAAGGAGCGCAATTGCAGTCTTGCCAGAACAATAAAGAAATCGGGGGGTTCGAGCTCAAACGTATTTTGGAACTGGGTAAATAAACGGGGGAAAAGTAGTGTGCAGAGTATCAAAGTGGATGGGGAAAGTACAGAAGATAAAGGCCGTATCGCTTCAGAGTTAGTCAAGCACTGGGAAAAGATAAACGATAGGCGATGGGGCAGTGGGTCCCCACCAAAAAGAAATACACTGGTGGAGGAGAACCTATCCAATCGTGTATGTAGCGAAAAAACGGCAGAAGAAGTGCGGAACGTGGTCTCGAAATTAAAAAATGGTAAAGCGGGAGGGACTGATGAAATTCCGAACAAATTCCTCAAAAATGGAGGGGAGGCACTTATTAAAGTCCTGACAAACCTTTTCAACCTGGCTCTGCGAAAGCAAGAGGTCCCCAGAGAGTGGAGGGAAAGTAAGGTGTCGTTCATACACAAAAAGGGGGATAAGGAAGTTCTAGATAACTATAGGGGGATATCAGTTAGTAGTAACATCGGAAAAGTATTCTGTAAGGTCATATACGGTAGACTAGAGGAAGTTATAGAAGAGAAAGGTTTTTTAGGAGAAATTCAAAATGGTTTCAGGAAAGGACGAAGAGTCACTGATCACCTATTTACACTCACCCAACTGATAGAATCAACAAAGGCTGAAAAGAAAAAGATGTTTCTGGCATTTCTAGATGTGAAAAAAGCGTACGACCGAGTGTGGAGGGAAGGTATGTGGCGCAAGCTCGAGGGCATCGGACTGGGGGGTGACTTTGTGGGAATCATGAAAGCACTGTATACAGATGTGCAAAGCCAACTCAGTCTAGGGAGTATCACTACAAAACGAGTCCCTATGGATATAGGCCTCAAGCAGGGGTGTATCTTTTCACCGATTTTGTTTGCATTGTATGTTAAAGATTTAGGGGACGAACTATTTCAGAGTGCGGAGGGGGTAAATGTTGGAGACATAAAGATACCAGGCTTATTCTTTGCGGACGACATGGTGTTAATGTCTAGAACTGAACAGGGGCTAGAGAAACTGCTGGAAATTGTTGGTAGATATGGGAACACTTGGCGGCTCGAACTAAATGAAAATAAAAGCAAGGTAATACCCGTTGGACGCAAGGTAGATATGACGAAGAGATGGAGAGTGGGGGAGTTCTCAATCCCCGAAGGGGAAAGCAAACAAATCACTGTAGGAGAAACGGGAGAGTATGAGTATCTAGGGGTAAGCATAAATATAACGGGAAGAGGGGTGTACAGAAATTACTCAGCCAAACTGATTCTGAAGGGGAAAAGAATTCTGAACCAACTAAAACTTTTAGGGAAAAATAGTTTCAATAAGGTCTTTGTGGGGAAAACACTGTGGGAGAGGGTGGGTTTACCAAGTATAACGTATGGCACGGACGTGATTCCATTAAACCAAACCGTTATTAAGAAGTTGGAAAGTACTCAGAATGATGCCGGCAGATGGATAACAGGGTCGAGTAATGCTGCAGCTTTGGAAGCAGTAAGGGGGGAGCTTGGGTGGATGAAAATCAAGGACAGGGTAGATTTGGGAAAACTGTGTTACTTTAACTACTTGAGAAACCTGCCTGACAACCGGTGGTGTAAATTGATGCTCGATACCATTTGGAATTCTAATATAGAAACGGGGTGGTCAAAACATGTGAGGGAACTAATGGACAATTACTCTATAGAGGTCACAAACATAGAAGTAGGAATGAAAGAAGGCAAAAGGTTTGTCAAAGAGAGAGTCATGGAAGACTGCAATCGAAACTGGCGAGCAGGGGTTAGCGTGAAAAGATCACTGCAGGGGTTACAATATAAAGAAAAGCCAGCTTTTGAGAAGTACCTAGATGGCACCTTTGGAGGGTCACTGCTGTTCAAACTGAGATCAAGATCACTGGAGCTTCGGGGAAAAATTGGGAGAGATGGGGAAAAGGGATGCCAAATGTGCCACTCTGGAGTAGTGGAGACCCTGGAACATTTTCTCTTGAAATGCCCACAGTATATACCTCATAGAATAAAATTTACTGGAAGAATAACGCAGAAGTGGGGTGAAGAAACAAAGGATAGATGGCTGAAGGGGGACACGAGGGAGAGGGTAGGAATGCTTATTGAAGAAATTGAAAAAGAGGAAGTGAGGGACACTATTAAGCAGTTTATATCTGAATGCTGGGAGGAGAGGAGGGGAAGAGGGGGTGGGGTGCAGGGGGAATGATGGCCTTCTCTTATGAGGACCGCGACGAATCAGCGGCTGGCCAAAGAGTTATTATTATTATTAGAAAAAAATTCAATGTTGAATTTCGTGAACAGTGCTACTTGCTTATACAGTAGAAAAGGGTTTAACCCTTTGAGACTTTAATTATCCTGAAGTTCAAGTGTCACTGGGAATTCAGCTTCTTCAACGTTTTTCAAAATGCGGTGTCAAACGTCAGAAAGTACAAATAACAAGATATTTTCACATTAGTGATTAACTGGTTGAGGGCTAGATTATTTTTGGTGATCTGAATTTGTTATTCAAAAGTAGTTTTATTACAAATTATTGGAGAGTGCCCACAAATGCTCTCCAATAATTTGTAATAAAACAAATTTATATAAACAAAATATTCTTTGTGTTTGACTAAATATGAAATATACGCAAGGAAATTTTGGCTTTTGCTCTGGTATCCTCATTTTTTGAAAGCCATGATAGTGGCTTCTAGAACTCAACCAGTTAAGAAGTCTTGACAGCAGGATTATATTAGTATATGAAGTTGCGATAACATTAGGCTCAACGGTGGCACTGAGCACTATTCGGGAGAAAATATGAATTGAGGTTAAAACTTTAAAAAATCGAAAAATACTAACAAAACAAATGATCACAAAGTATCAACGTGCTGTTTGATTCCATACGTCATAAGACGTACAAAAGTATCAAAGGGTTAAAGGAAGAGGTTGTTGCACATCAAGGAAACATGATAAAAAAGAAATATGATAAAAAATTAAGAAGCCCCAACAGCATGGACATATTGCCTTCATTTCCACTGTAGTGGGGGCGTTGTGATAACTGGTTCTCGCTGATCACCGAAGTTAAGCAAAATCAAGCCCGGTTAGTCCTTGGATGGGTGACCGTCTGGACGATCGATTTGGACTCCTGTGTTGTGTCCTAAATGCCCCCCTCCCCAAATTTCAGTCATCCCCCATGTTAACCCATATAGGGAACATCAGACAAGAAATTTTAATATCTAGATATTTATACATGTAAGATGTATGAGGGGTGCATAATAGCAAATTTATATGTGAATCTCAAATTTCAAAATTTTCCCCCAGGAAGACCCCATGGGCCCCATTCAATCAGAAGGGGACACCTCCTCATGCTCACCCCTATCTTGCTGCTGCATGGCTCGGATGATGCCACACATCATATTCTGTATGTCCCCCCCCCCCCCCTAGATATTACTCTTGCCTCCTAACTTTGATATCCTGCACAGGTGGCATCATTAAATGTACAATAGAAACTTGTGATCTACATGTAATTATACTGAGCATCGATATTCACTAAAAATAGGGCCGGGGAGAAGAAATTCGGACCCCTGGGGTTGGTTCTGTGATGCCCCCCCCCCCCCCCCCCCCCCTTTTGAAAGTGTCGGGACACTGATGCAGATGCTGAAGGCATAAATGATGACAGGTGGGTTGGGGGAGGGGGTTCTCCCCCAACAAAAATTTGAAATCAGTTATTAAATGGAGACTTCTGGAGGCTTTTGGGATGAAAAATCACATTATTTTTTTTCTAAATGTAAGTAATGCCGAGAACTCATCTTCCCCTTATTCCACGTGTACTCTAATGTCTGGCTCTATTTTCAGCATAATGAAGAAACACTTGGACACCAGTCTTTCGGACGTTTTCAAAGAGATTAGTAAAACAGCCTCTAAGTTATATAATACTCAAATATCTCAAACGCTATTAGAAGCGGCCGTCAACAGAATATAATTATGTAACAATATTACAAATAGTAATTAAACTTAGTACAGTTATTCCTAAACCATTCATGGATACACTAAAAATAATTCAGTGGAACGCTCGAAGCGTTAACTGCAAAAGCTCACAGATGTCCGATTACTTCACAAACGTAGATGTAATTGGTATCAGCGAAACATGGTTAAAGCCAAGTAAGACATTTTTGCTAAGTGGATTCAACATCATTAGACGAGACCGTCCCACACAACATGGAGGCGGAGTCGCTCTCCTCATAAGGCAGGACTTAAAATATAAAACGATATCAAGCGATCATCTCAACGCAGAGGTGATTGCCGCTGAGATTGAACTAGATCATAAAAAAGTTGCCGTAATCTCATATTATAATGAACCGAAAAAAACAGTTGACAGCAAAGTCTTTGAATTCTTTGTGAAAAATCACAAACATTGTATTTTCTTAGGTGATTTCAATGCCAAACATCAGGTTTTCGGATGCAATAAAACGGAGCCCAATGGCGACGCTCTCTTCAATATCATCGAACAATTTGATCTTTTTGTATTAAATAATGACCACGACATTACTCACGTCAGTAACAACACCCTCCACCAATCCGACATCCTTGACCTAATTATAACCAGTAAATCACTAACTAATCAAATGCAAGACATATATGTGGGGGACGATGATTTAGGTAGCGACCACCTGCCTGTTCATGCTACATTACACGGTTGCAGCGGACCCGCAAGATACCCCACATTGAGGAGGAGGAATCTATCCAAAATTGACTGGGACCTCTTCAGAAAAATAATTCAGGTTAAAATAAACAAAAACGACCCAATGAATACCTGCGAGCTCGAGCAAGCATGTACCAATCTCAGTGAAGTCATTAACAACACTCTTGATGAAATTTGTTCCAAACAGACAGTTAAACCGCGGGCCAACAGAATAACTGAAACCACACTCCAAATAATAAAACAAAAAAGAAAGGCCTTCCGTGCATACAAATCAGAAAAACTTCCAACTAAAAAGGTCGAACTTAAAGCCGTGTATAATCGCCTCCACGGCGAAGTTAAAAAAGCGATAGCAAACGACAATCGCGTGAGATGGGAAAAAGCAACGGAAAATCTAAATGGACTCAGGGAGACTAAAAAGTTTTGGGATACTTTTAAAACCCTTACTGGACAAAAACATAAAGACGCCAACAGTAAGGCACTAAAGATCAACGATGAACTATGGCCCTGGATGACAAGGCGAAGGCTAGCGCCTTTGCTGAGCTCCTTAAGAAATATCATCGTCCACATGAGGGCGATAGGTTTGATGACGAGTTCAAAGAAAAAGTAAACAAATTTGTTCAAGACAACAAGACAACGTTTAACGTTGCCAACTTCAGCCAAATGCCCGAGGACGGGGATGGCCATGAACTCACGGAACCGATAAGCAAAGAAGAAGTGGCTAACACAATTAAAAAATGTAAGTCTTCTTCTTCCCCAGGAGGGGACAAGGTCTCATACAAAATCCTGAAACAATGTCCCAACACTTTTTTCGGTAGACTCACTAACCTCCTAAACTGCTGTCTCTCTAGTGGATACTTCCCAAAATGTTGGAAAGTAGCTACAGGAGTCATGATACCCAAACCCGACAAGGATTTGAGCAACCCAACTAATTACCGCCCAATCAGCCTACTTAGCTGTATTGGAAAAATTTTCAAACGGATTCTCACAACTAGACTCCGCAGCCATCTCAAATCAATCAGCTTTTTCAATAAGTGGCAAAGGGCATACAGGAGCCAAAGAGAGGGAATCGAGCATGTTTATAGACTGGTAGATTATATGAAAACGGTTTTCAGTCAAAATGAAATAGGAACCGCGCTATTACTCGACGTAGAAAAAGCATTTGACTCTGTCTGGCACAATGGCATGAGATACAAACTAGCTAAAATGGGGCTACCTACCAAAATTCTAAGGATCATATCATCATTTTTATCTGATCGAAAAATCAAAGTGAAGGTCAACCGCGAAGTGTCAGCCGAGGTAAAACTCGAAGCAGGCACTCCACAGGGTTCGGTCCTCAGCCCGCTTCTATTTATAAAATATGTGAATGACATTGACAAACTAGGGAAGAACCATGTTGAACTATCTCAATTCTCAGACGACAAAGGAATATGGACGGCCAGTAAGTCTGGAAACATAATACAAAACCGCCTGCAGGATACCATCCGCGACCTGCAAGACTGGTGCGCTCTGTGGCGCATCAAGCTAAATGCCACGAAAACACAAAGAATTACATTCTATAAAAAACAAAGGAAAAAGCCTGTCCCCAATATTGAGCTTAAGCTTTACGATCATAAACTTGAAGCTAGTAATGAGGCAAAGTTTCTGGGATTCAACCTGGATAGCAGTCTCAATCTAAACAATCACATAAACTCAGTCTCCGTCAAAGCCACTAAACGCATCAATTTCCTGAAAATGATTAGAGGTAAAAATTGGGGAGCCAATAAAGAAACTCTCCTCAATCTTTACAAATCATATATATGCCCAGTACTAGAGTATGGGGCCATAATAACAAGTGACCTGAATAAAACCAACATTGAAAAACTACAACGGGTCCAAAATCATGCCTTGCGCGTGGCTCTGCGCAAGCCCACGTGGACATCGATAAAACAACTTCACGAGATAGCAAAAATAGACACTATAGCAATGCGCTTAAAAGATCTTCAAAGCAAAACTCTAAATAGACTTCAAGACAGCGAATTAATAATAGAACTCAATGCGCATCGCGTCCTCAATAGGAAAACTAAATAATCTGGGGCATGTCTATCGAAAGGGTTAAAGATTACATCATTGTGATGGGGTGAGCCAGGCACTCTGTGATCTAAATTTAGAACTGGCTGTGGGTGACACGATACGCACGAAAGCTTGCCTCTGTTACCAGTGGGAGTTGCAAACAGCGAGGAAAATCTCCACCTGCTGCCGGGTCTCCCCTCCCTGAGATATAAATCTTGGGGAAAAAATGCTGGCTTCCCCATCCAAAAGGACAGGAAAGTTGTAAATTAAAAACCGAATTGCTCTAATTTCCTGCTCTCTATCTTTTCTACCTCCTCTATCTCATCAGACACACGACCAAACTGAATGACAAACTATGAGGGATTGAAACAATCCTCAAGCAAAGATGTGCAGAAAACCTAACAGACCAAGGCAAGGATTGAAACAATCTTGCCAGCAAACAGCCCTTTTAAGGGCTTTTTTTTTTCTTTTTTTTTTTTTTGTGGGTGGGAGGGAGGGGGGGGGGGGGTGGGTGTTGGAGGTCATTTGGAATTCCCGAAGGATAACCAGATACCTCAAAATCACATACGGCATCCTATCTCCCAGAAGGCTTGATGGATGACTCCCGTTTTTTTCAAACTAAAATGTTGGAGCTTTCTCCATTCCTTTTTTGTAACCGCTATGGTCATATACTGGGGCCGCTACCAAACCGGCGTTGCTGTTTGGTTTTCTTTTTAGCTCACCTGACTTTCAGTCAGGAGAGCTATAGTGATCACTCACCGTCCGGCGTCCGTCGTCCGTGAACATGGTGTTTGCGTCTTCTCCTCCCAAACCGCTGAACCAATTTAATTGATATTTGAGATAATAGTTTGTTATGACATCGCAATTTGATTTTGTTCAAATCAAGTTGCCTCGCCCGTGGGTAGGGCCACACCCAAAAAGTGTGCTGAAATCTTAAAAAATCTTCTTCTCATGAACCAGCAGTAGCAGAGACTTGATATTTGGTGTGCAGCTTCCTTTTGAGGTGTAGACTCAGATTTGTTCAAGAGAAGTTTGTGGGGCTATACTTGGCGTCGTTATGGGAGGGGCAAAATTTTTGGCCCCGCCCAAAATTTCTATTTTCCAAACCGAGAGGCTGATTTGAACCAAATTTTATGTGAGGGCTTATTGGGTCATAAGTACCTACTTTATGCTGATTTTTTTTTTCCCGTAGCCCCATGGGAACCGCAGGAGCTAAAAATAGAAAAAAATTAAAACGCCCATATCTCCAAAACTGCACGGCACCGAGAATTTTTATTTGGTGTGAAGCTTCCTTAGGACCAACAGAAAGAATTGGTAAAAAAAAATTGCCATCGGTTTTATCATAGGGTACAGTTTCGGGACTTTGAAAAAGTGCTGAGTCAGCACTTTTTAACACTGTAGGCAATGGGAAAAACATTAAAAAATCTTCTTCTCCAGATCCAGCAGGCAGAATCTTTTGATATTTGGTATGCAACATTGGAGGGTGGATCTGATTCAAGTTTGTTCAAATCGGCCCCCTGGGTTCATATTTGGGCTCAGTATAGGAGCCCGATTTCGAACTTAGTGCATTTCAGGCAAATTTCTTAAAAAATCTTCTTCTCTAGATCCAGCAGGCAGAATGTTTTGATATTTGGTATGCAACATTGTGGGGTGGATCTGATTCTAGTTTGTTCAAATTGGCCCCCTGGGTTTATATTTGGGCTCAGTATAGGAGCCCAAATTTGAACTTACTGCATTTCAGGCAAATTTCTTTGAAAATCTTCTTCTCCAGATCCAGCAGGCAGAATCTTTTGATATTTGGTATGCAACATTGTGGGGTGGATCTGATTCAAGTTTGTTCAAATTGGCCCCTTGGGTTTATATTTGGGCTCAGTATAGGAGCCCAAATTTGAACTTAGTGCATTTCAGGCAAATTTCTTTCAAAATCTTCTTCTCAAGATCCAGCAGGCAGAATCTTTTGATATTGGGTATGCAACATTGTGGGGGTGGATCTGATTCAAGTTTGTTCAAATCGGCTCCCTGGGTTTATATTTGGGCTCAGTATAGGAGCCCAAATTTGAACTTAGTGCTTTTCAGGCAAATTTCTTAAAAAATCTTCTTCTCCAGATCCAGCAGGCAGAATCTTGTAATATTTGGTATGCAACATTGTGGGGTGGATCTGATTCTATTTTGTTAAAATCGGCTCCCTAGATTCATATTTGGGCTCACTATAGAAGCTCGAATTCGAACTTAGTGCATTTCAGGCAAATTTCTTCAAAAATCTTCTTCTCCAGATCCTGCAGGCAGAATCTTTTGATATTTGGTATGCAACATTGTGGGGTGGATCTGATTCCAGTTTGTTCAAATCGGCCACCTGGATTCATATTTCGGCTCAGTATAGAAGCCCAAATTTGAACTTAGTGCATTTCAGGCAAATTTCTTTGAAAATCTTCTTCTCAAGATCCAGCAGGCAGAATCTTGTGATATTTGGTATGCAGCATCCTTAGGGGGGTGAGATTCAAGTTTGTTCAAGCCATGTCCCTAGGTTCATATTTGGGCTCACTGTGGGAGCTTGAATTGTAACTTTGTTCGAAATGAGGAATTTTCTTAAAAAATCTTCTTCTTCAGATCCAGCAGTCGGAATGGTTTGATATGTGGTGAGTAGCATCCTTGGGGGGGGGGGGGGATTCAAGTGTGTTAAAGCCAAGTCCATGGGTCCATATTTGGGCTCCCTGTGGGAGCCCAAATTATAACTTAGTCAATATGAGGAATTTTTCTTTAAAAATCTTCTTCTTCAGATTCAGCAGTTGGAATGTTTTGATATTTGGCATGGAGCAACCTTAGGGGGCTGAGGTTCAAGTTTGTTCAAGCCAAGTCCCTTGGTTCATATTTGGGCTCACTATGGGAGCCTGAATGACAACTTAGTTCAAAATGAGGAATTTTCTTTAAAATCTTCAGATCCAGCAGATGAATGCTTTTGATATTTTTTATGCAGCATCCTTAGGGGGGTAAGATTCAAGTTTGTTCAAGCTATGTCCCTAGGTCCATATTTGGGCTGATTGTGGGAGCTCGAATTGTAACTTGGTTCAAAATGAGGAATTTTCTTTAAAAATCTTCTTCTTCAGATCCAGCAGTCGGAATGTTTTGATATTTGGTGTGCAGAATCCTTAGGGGTGTGAGATTCAGGTTTGTTAAAGCCAAGTCCCTGGGTTCATATATGGGCTCCCTGTGGGAGCCTGAATTATGACTTAGTTCAATATGAGGAATATTCTTTAAAAATCTTTTTTTAGATCCACTGGTCAGAATATTTGGATATTTGGTTTCAGCTTTTCTTAGGAGGAGCAGATGCAACTTGTGGAAATCAATTCTCTGGGTTGATATTTAGGCTACCATGTCAGGTGAGCGCCCTCAGGCCCCCTGGGGCCTCTTGTTTCCAACATTATATTCTGGCTCGCCACCATGGTGGGACTCAAACCTCTACCATCGCCAAGCTGGAACCGAATAGAGCCCACTCTCTAATAGTCTTAATGGCGTTGAGGGTTTGGTCTTTGACAATCTATCACTCAAATGCAAACTGCCGGGAATTCTAACCGCGTGCATACCCCTTCAGACCCCATCTGAGGCAATAGGAAAGCTAGGCGTGTGTGATCCTAGATCCAAGTGAAATAAAATAAGGCTAACCGGGTCGCAAGGGATTTGTAAATCCCACATCGTCCCTGCGTGCCTTCGGCGCGCTGAAACCTTTCATTCATTCATTCATTATTTTTTTGCCGTGAAAATGACATTTATAGCTGGAGAGGGGTGTGTCAATCGCCTGATTGATCCAACGGCTGGTCATTATTTAATAAGAAAAACACAATTGTTTTCTGTTGAATTTGTGATCTACATGTGGTTATAGTTATGATTATGTCAAAATAATAATAAAAATAATTGAAAATGTTGATCCCAGTCTCTTGTTTTTCCTCAACCATGTCATGTGCAGAGGTGTTAAAACAGATGTTTGTTTGGAGGAGAAAAGCTTCTGTTGCTATGTCGTGCCATCAAAATGTTATTTCACACTTTGTACAAGTAGTAGTTAATTTTAATCTACATGTACTTTAATTAATCACTTCAATCATGAAAAGTTTAATTGCATAGCCCTACAAGTGTGGAGAGTGTCGATTTTACTCAGTGTCGTAAACTGACATCACCTTGCTCACTAGTTGTGTGCTGTTGGTGCTTTTGTGACACATGAGGCATTTCGCTACCACTTTCAGCAAACAACATGTTCGTCACTTATACCACAGGTATGATTCATTTTTAGCTCATCTTGACAGCGTCAAGTATGAGCTATTGAGATGGGTTGTGATCTGTTATCCATCTGTTCATCCGTATGTCTGTCCATCCATAATTCCTTTAGCACACCCTACAGGCCACAGCTCTCACCCGATCAGTTCCAAATTTCATATGTGGCTTTGGGGTAATGTGTAGATGGGAGCTATCAATTTTTTTAGCTCACCTGAGCGAAGCTCAAGGGGAGCTTTACTGATCACTTTCCATCTGTCGTCCGTCGTAAACTTTAGGAAACCAAGTTCTCCAAAACCACTAGCCCAATTTTATTCAAATATTGGGTAAATGTTCATTACCTAATACCAATTCAGATTTGTTCAAAGGAAGTTGCCCCTCTCCCTGGGTGGTGCCATGCCCCCAAGGGGCACCAAAATCTATAAAAATCTTCTTCTCATGAACCGGCAGTAGCAGAGACTTGATATTTGGTGTGCAGCTTCCTTTTGAGGTGTAGACTCAGATTTGTTCAAGAGAAGTTTGAGGAGCTATATTTGCCTTCGTTATGGGAGGGTCAAGAATTTTTGCCCCACCCAAAATTTCTATTTTCCAAACCGAGAGGCAGATTCGAACCAAATTTGATATGTGGGCTTATAGGGTCATAAGTACTTAACTTATGCAAAAAATGTTTTCCCGTTGCCCCATGGGAACCGCAGGAGCTAAAAATAGACAAAAAAAATTAAAATGCCCATATCTCCAAAACTACATGGCACTGAGAATTCTTATTTGGTGTGAAGCTTCCTTAGGACCAACAGAATGGAATGGTAAAAAAAAAATTGCTATCGGTTTTATCATGGGGAACTTTTTTGAAAAAGTGCTGAGTCTGCATTTTTAAACACTGTGGGTAATGGGAAAAACATTTAAGACTACTTTTCTCCCAAACCACTGCTCTAAAAGCTTTCAGTTTCACATATATCATCTTTGGAAGATTGTTTCACATGTTTATTGAAATCACTTCCCTTGGTCCATATTTGGGCTCTCTATGGGAGCCCAAATGTTTAAATTAGTGCAGTCTGAGGAATATTCTTTAAAAATCTTCTTCAGATCTACCAATAAGAATCTTTTGATATTTGTTATGCAGCATGCTTAGGGGAGTGAGATTCAAGTTTGTTCAAGCCATGTCCCCAGGTCCATATTTGGGCTCACTGTGGGAGCTCGAATTGTAACTTAGTTCAAAATGAGGAATTTTCTTAAAAAATCTTCTTCTTCAGATCCAGCAGTCGGAATGTTTTGATATTTGGTGTGCAGCATCTTCAAGGGGGTGTGATTCAACTTTGTTCAAGCCATGTCCCTAGGTCCATATTTGGGCTCACTGTGGGATCCTGAATTATAACTTAGTTCAATATGAGGAATATTCTTCAAAAATCTTCTTCTTCACATCTGCCAGTCAGAATCTTTTGATATTTGGAAAACGGCTTCCCACTGGAGGTGAGATTCAAGTTTGTTCAAGCCAAGTCCCTGGGTTCATATATGGGCTTCCTATGGGAGCCCGAATTATAACTTAGCTCAATATGAGGAATATTCTTTAAAAAAATTTTTTTTTCAGATCCACTGGTCTGAATCTTTGGATATTTGGTATAAGCTTTTCTAAGGAGGGGCAGATGCATCTTGTTGAAATCAATTCCCTGGGGTTTATATTTAGGCTGCCATGTCAGGCGAGTGCCCTCGGGCCCCCTGGGGCCTCTTGTTTTAAATTTTATTGAAAAACATGACCGCCATTGGACGTCTTGGATATAAATTGCCAAACAATTTCTTTTGCACACCCTACAGGTCGCAGCTCTCTCCCAATCAGTCCAAATTTCATTTATAGCTTTGGGGCAATGTCTAGATGGGAGCTATCAAATTTTTCCAAATTTCGTTAAAAATATAGCCACCAGTCGCCATCTTAGATTGGGCATACAAATATTGTCAACAATTCCAGTAGCACACCCTACAGGCCGCATCTCCCAACCAATCTTTTTCAGATTTCATGTGTAGATTTGGTGTGATGTCTAGGTGGGAGTTATTGAATTTTTCTAAAATTTGTTGAAATACATTGCTTCTTTCTCTTGAACAGCTCAAAATCTTTACATTGCCAGATTTTGTAAAGAGTGCCCTCCAAATGCAGCCTTCTACATGCAAATGTTATGAAATCTGTGGCAGGTGACCAAGATATCTAAATCCTCTGTCAATTCTACAAAATGTTCTTTATTTATATACGCCTTGCTATGTCTTCAAATACATTTTCTGTTACCTACCTCTCCTCCATTTTGTGCATGCAGAGTTAACTCACAAAGCAGTGGGGTGGGTGGGTGTGCTGGATTTCCCAGGATGTTGAATCAGAATGACAGGCATGTTTGCAGATAAACTCGATGTGATGTTTTACAGGTCAAAATTGTTGAATGGTGAATACTCTTCTTTTGTCAGTCAAGACAGTCAATGTAAAAACATGAGAAATGGATTTAAATAAAAACAACACAAATGATTTCAGTGTGTATTTACTTTTTAGTATTATGAACTTTTCATTCTGGGTTTTATATTTGGCAATTTTGTCCATTCTGCATTTATTTTCAAAAGACCGGTCTGACTGTAAATTGCTTAGCAGAGTGTCCCAATACACACGTTACCATGCAAATGTAGTATATCTTGTTCTGGATACATGTTATTTATTGAAATAACAGTGTCATATTTTCAGGGCCATGCTATTGGGAATTAATTTTACTGATTTTCTTACCAAGTAAGAAAATCAGTAAACTTCCTAAAAGTGCACTCCATAGTCCCCTTTGAAAAATGTCTGCATAAATTCCAAATGTTGTGTGAAATTCAAAAATAGAAAGACCACTTTAACCCCTTGCATGCTGCTGGCGGATATTCCTACCTAGGACAGAATTTCTCTTGCCACTGAAATAAGTGTAATTTTAGAACTTTTAATCAAATTTTTCCCCTGGAAATTTATCAGACTTTTTCATTATTGATTTGTTGATATAAATTTAAATGAATTTTTCATCAAATCTAGTCATGGCTGCTTCACAGCAGCCATGACTAAATTTGATGAAAAATATCCTGAAAATACTCAGCAGGTTAAGAGTTAACCCTATACCTAATGGAACAGCCACACCTGGAAGGTGCCATTCACAAAAGACGCCATTCAAATTTAATTAATTTTCCAACTTTTGAAGCCAAAACACAGCTTATGATCCTTCATTTGAATGATCTGTTTGAGCTCATTTCAATGAGGAGTGGTAAAACTGTGTATTTGGGTTTAAAAATAATAAAACTGAACATGTTATGAAAGTATTGTCTGCTAATCATGTTAGGAAAAAAGTTGAAGGTAGCCAAGACTTAACTAGCAAAAGACTTGAGTTCTGTTCCCAGTGGGTGAATAAGTCTGTTCTATACTGCCAATAAGGGTTTATCTTAAAATTCATGGATGGGGCATTTGTTATGCGCCTGACCTCTGAAAGAGGATTTGGCGGTATCTAGCTAGTGGAGACCTCCGTCCCTCTGTCCGTACAAATATTTTAGATTGTAATTTCAAAGCCATCAGTCGGATTAGAATCTCCTTTGGTATGCTGATAGACCCTCATGGGAGAACAGAGTTCACTGAGGAAAGAGTTCCATCCTATAATTTTTCCCAGAGTTATTGTCCTTTTTCACTTTTTTGACTTAGAAAATTTTTCACCATGGTGTTATGACACTGCTGGGGGTATATGACACACTTTGCATTGCTTTCGTTTATCTGGTGTGCACTCTGAGTAAGCAGAATGTCAGAAAGTGATGTTTTGCTGTAGATATTCATATTTATTATATGTTAGCCTGTGAATTATCGCAGATTATCTAAAAGATATTTCTTGATATCCATCCATTCAATGGATATTGAGGAATATCCCTCAGTAGGTTCCTAAATGGCGTCACACTACACCACATCACGTTGCCTTGAAGGAACGATCACCTGATCTTTGTTATTGTTTTGAAACGTATGCATTTGAGGTCAAATTGGGCTGAATATTGTGCAATAAAATGTCTTATAACATATAATAAAAAGGACAGTCTACTCTATTTTAGTCAGTATCTGGAATTATCTCATGAGTGTGGACCTGAAAGTTTTATTTTTCATGAGCGCTTGCACAAGTGAAAAATAATATTTTCATATCCAAACGATGAATTTTTTCAGTAGCTTCCTAACTGGCGTTATGCTTCGGCGCATGACATCACCTTGAACGTCGCCTTGAAGGAACGATCAGCAGCTTTTTAGCTCCACCTGAAAAAGTCAGCAGAGCTTTTCTGATATTGAGTTGTCCGTAGTCCGTCCGTCCATCTGTCGTCCGGCGTCAACATTTTGTTTGTCCGAGCCATAATTTCTTTACCACTGGATATTTTTTAACAAAACTTTATAACAGTATGTATTGTCAATAGGCAGTGTGCCATCAATCACAATAAGGTCTGTATCCATCAAGGTCAAGGTCACAGGCAACATGGTAAAGGTAACACTCAGGAAAACGTCAACATTTTGTTTGTCCGAGCCATAATTTCTTTACCACTGGATATTTTTTAACAGAACTTTATAACAGTATGTATTGTCACTAGGCAGTGTGCCATCAATCATAATAAGGTATGTATCCATCAACATTACCTGGTCAAAGTAACACCAATGTATTTGCCATATTTTATTATGTTTTCAATTTTTGTCTAATAAACAAAGCTAATGAGCCTTCATTGAACAAGCTCAACAAACTTGTTCCAATGAGGGGCCTTAAGCTATGTTTTTGAGACAAAAAATTATGATGTTGTCTTCTATCTGTGTTGGGTAAAGAGTTGTCAGAATCAGAGATTGGGGATCAAATGTTACCCTGTATATGGCTGTTGTATATGGCTGTCCCTGAAAGTAGTTACCCTGGGTGGAGCTATCTTGGCCAAGAGACGTCTTGTTTTGTTATTGTCTTGAAACTGTTTGCAGTCGAATTGGGCTGAATATTGTGGAGTAAAATGTCTTGTAGAATATAATAAAAAGAAAATCTATGCTGTTTTAGTGAATATTGGGAATTATCTCATTCGTTCAGACCTGAAAGTATTATATTTTTATACTGTACCAATGACCCAGACATAGCTGGTGCTAACTCTTAAAATATAGGGCCAAACACAAATTTTGCCCCCCAATCCCCAAAATTTGCATCTAAAACCAAAGAAAACATGTCCTGAATGGCCCTCCACACTACACCTCTACTGCGCATGCGCAGTGTCAAGGACGTTCCGAAATTGGCGCCATTAATTATTCTAAGTTTGGCCCTTCATCAGTTAACATCTGACTGATCTTTGTGCTTGTAAATCTCAGTTTAAATGATGCCAGACACATAAATATTAGTGAAATGGTGATTCTAAGGAGGATAGAGAAGGAGGAGAGGGAAAATGTGTGACAGAATATTATCAGGGCTGTAACTTAAAATTTTTTAATGAAATTATGTTAAGTTACCTATTTTCGAGGCAGCAGCCATTTTGTTGTCATCCTGATTATTTAGTTACACTGATTTTTCAGTGTTTTCCTCTCTCCCTGTCCTTTAAGTCCCCCCTTGCTATTCTCCCATGCTTTTGGCATAGTTTTTGTAATTATTATTACTAAATTTTCTTGGGAGTTTTAGCTGAATAACAGAATGAATTCTGTTCTTTTCCCCATGTTTACGTCTTCACCTACGGGTGGTTAGGTGTTGTGTTCTGCATCTACCATCTGATGTTCTGCAGTTTCTTCCCTGGAAGTCTCTGTTTTGCATCAGATAGTGTATTTTTGGTAACTGATTCTGGGCCTGGGTGCCTGGAGTCTTATTTTAGTGTTTTTACATTCATTATTTACATTTACAAGAGCCCTCTGTGTGAGGGGGGGATTTCTTGAAAATAATATCTTGATGTTATTTTAATCATAACCAGATACATTATTATTGTTCGTAAGTGTTGAATAAATTGTTTAAAATATTTTTAAAATTTTTGTCCACACTTAGGCTTGGGATCCATTGGGGCTCAACGTTACTTTTCAGAAACTTGGGCTGTTCTGAAAAAATATTTTTTCAAAATATTTTGATTTCAATTATTTTTTCTATATTAATGGATCATATTATTATTATGTATTTTGATTGCCAGGGGTTAGTGCGAGTACCAGGACTTGTTTTCTTTTCACATTGAAAGGATATTGATCAATTGTAATAAGAGGAGGTCTTCCTCTGACTTTTATAATCATTCTATATGTGGTCAGTGTACTCGCATTAACTCCTGTTCTGTATCGTATGATTTCGATGACAATATGGGAAGCGTATGTCACGGTATGTTAGTGGGGAATTGGACACTCTGGTCCTTTCCCTGCAGGGTCACTCTACTTTATCAATTTCTATTTCAGACGATCAAGATTAGGGTGATGCATCTGTGATGTCTTCCAACAGTGTGCCTCCGTCGTCACAATTAATGAAGGGCTAGCGGAAAAGTGCTCATGTAAATACGCCAATTGCCTAAGAGGACCCTAGTAGGTTCGACGGCCTTTGACGTCCGCTAGCTCGCCCGGTGTAGCGTCCATTCATCGAATGGTTTGGCAGCCGGGTTCGTCCGTTGCGGTCTAGAAGGAATTTTGGGGTGATGCGAGCACTATAAATCAACCAAATGCGCACCCAGTGACGGCGGATCAGAGGGAGAACGGAGGAAGCCTTTTAGTCTGGTTCATAGCTCGTTCTGGTCCATCCGGACAGCGAGCGAGAGAGGCCCCTCTCTCGTACAACAACATCTGGCCCCAGATGTTGTGGTACAAAATGTTTCGCATTCGGAGCATACGTCCGTCGCTCGGGACGCTCCGACATATAGTCAGTCCGGAGTAGACTGTCAATAAGGCTTCCTCATTCTCATGGTAGCGCACACGACCGCTCTTGGCTACGTGACCTCGGATATCCAGTCAGCTTCGCCAGTCAGAGAATCATCGGCGACCAGGTCACACCATCCGGTAGCAAGGGACACGAGGCCTGCAGACTCCGGACGTTCGCATAGGAAGTGTGCGGGAGTCAACGTACACGGAGCTTCCGGCGGCAATGCATCGTAAGACCGCTACTGCACAGGCCTCGGGAACGGACGTGCTTTCCTAAATAGCACAGTTTATCGCAGCATCCCAGCATCAACTGAATCTGTCGCATATTTTTTATCCGACGATGCTGGGTCGGGACGCTCCGCGGAAGTGGGTACGGACGTCCGAAAATTTCATCCGGTCCGACGGGATACCGAAAGGGATTTGGGGGATTTCGAGCTTTCCCTTTCGGAACAACATATGCTGTTGTGTATGTCATCTGACTTGGTCTTCTACAGCTTCTTTCGTCGGACCAGAATGCTGCGATGCCGGATAAGAAACTGATAGCGTCGGTGGACTTAGAAATTTTTGGTTGGGTTCAGGGACATCGTCCCTCAGTTCCGACATAGTCCAATAATGTCACACAAACTTTCGAATTATTGAACGACGCTATATATATTATTATTATATGCTTGCTATAACCAAGCATTTCTGGTTTCTTGTTCGCAAAGTTACGGAGATGTCTTTCAAAAGTGTGCCTCTGTCGTCATAGTTAATGAAGAGCTAGCGGCAATAAGTGCTCATGGAATATGTCTATCGCCTAAGAGATCCCTTGTAGGATCGACGGAGTGACATTCGCTAGCTCACCCGGTGTAGCGTGCATTCATCGAATGGTTCGGCTGCCGGGTTCGTCCGTTGCGGTCTAGGAAGGAGATTTAGGTGATGCGAGCACTTTAATTACTTTAGTACTCACCCAGTGACGGCAGATTGAGGACAGATCGGAGGAAGCCTGTTAGTCCAGTTCCTGGCTTGTCCAGGTCCGTCCCGGCTGTGAGCGAGAGAGGTCCCTCTCTCGTCCAACAACATAGGGGACCGCATGTTGTGGTTCAGATATTTTACATTCGGAGCATATGTCTGTCGGTCGGGACGCTCCGTTATATTGACAGTCCGAGAGACTGTCCATAATGCTTCCTCATCCTCACAGCAGGGCACACGACCGCACATTGGCTACGTGACCTCGAGTATCCAATCAGTTTCGTCATTCAGTGATTCCACGGCGAATAGGTCACGCCATCCGGTAGCCAAGGGACACGAGGCCTATACACTCCGTTCGCTCGCATATTGGTAGTATGCACGGGGTAACGATCATGGAGCTTCCAGCGGCAATGCATTGTAGGACCGCTTCTCCTCAGGCCTCAGTGACGGACGTGCTATCCGAGTTAGCACAGTTGTTTCGCAGCATCCCAGCAATCGACAGTTTCTTGGTCGAATCAGGAATTATCCGACGGCGCTGGGTCGGTGCGGTCCGCGGTTGCATCAGGTACGGACGACCGAACGCTTTATAGGGTCCGACAGGATGGCGAAAGGGATTCGAAAGATTTCGAGTTTTCCCTTTCGTAGTATCGGAAGCTGCCATTCATATCTTCTGGCATTATCTTCCAGTGATTGTTATTTCGGACTACATTGCTGCGATGTTGGATAAGAGACTTATAGCGTCATTGGACACAGAATTTTGGATTGGTTCAGGGACATTGTCCCTGACTTACCAACGCAGTCCAATAATTTCATTACAACATGTGTTTTATTTTTCGACGCTATATATGCATACAAGCCTGCTACCAAGCATGATAGTTTAGTTTCTTGTCCGCGTTGCTCATTTCTGCCGTTTTATCATTTATACGAATAGTTTATTTTGGCAGAGCAGGGCATACCGAGAGTTCATATGCGTCTAGACGGCGTGGTTAAAGACTGGAAATATTCTTTTTCGCCGTCTATGTCTTTTCCAACCTCAATGTTGGAAACAACAATGATGTCTAGTAGACTTAACTAGACGCTTTATCATACGTAATCCACCTTACTGAGGCGTTATCATTACGTCTTCAAGAAAAGATTTACGGGATATTATTCTCAATGTGATTTCTTTTGAGGGCAGTAGTTTGTTCACGTATAACTCCGCCCTTCAATGGCTGATTGGAGTTGGTTAGACGTGACGCAGCCCTAGCTACATCCACGCGCGTGGATAGTAAGGTTAAGAACTCTCTCAGAGTCGCTTCGTTCTCGGAGAAGCTTCTCTTCGACGGCAACTTTTCAGCAATCCATGAATTGCTCGATTTACACGTTCTCTTGTCTATCTAGTGTTACAAGAGATTCAGACTGGGGCAAACATTCGGTGGTTGACTCAGAGAGTGCCACTGCAGTTGCCGGACCCGAGTGTTGCAGTTATGACGGTTGCCAGTCAAACAGATTGGGATATAATATTGATCCCAACGGATTCGAAGTGCCAGGGTCTTTGGGTTCCGCAGTCTCTAAGCAACCAATTATCTTCCGCGGAATAATGTTTTTTAGGCTTGCTTTATGTCATTGCATGAACATTATTCAGAAACGCATGTCCAAATCCTGTCCGTTAATTCGACAGTAGTGGCGTATCTCCGGAACCAGGGAGGCACTCATTCGTTTCCGTTATTCTATTTAATGGAAAGAATCCGTCTGTTGGTTATAGTACACCAAGTTCTGTTTCGGTCCGTCATATTCTAGGTCGTCTGATTGTTTTACCGGACTCCCGTTCACTTAGGGGTCGCTTGTTGCTGTCAGAATGGACTCTCTACAAACAAGTATTCAATCAGATTTGCTATCTATGGGAGCGCCCAATGATGATTTATTTACGACACAGCTTGCTAATCAATTGCAGACGTATGTGTTGGCTTGTCCGGATCTCTGAGCTAATGTTGTTAACGCTCTATTGATCTAATAGGACGGAATGGTAGGATACGCGTATCCTCCGGCGCTGTTGTTTCAGCAGGTATTGCTAAGATAAACAACCACAATACATTTCTGTTGGTAGCATCTCTATCTTCACAGAGACCGTGGGTAATTTACTCTGTTGTCTACTGTGGGACTTAACGTGAAATCTTCCTCAATGAGAGGATCTTTTTTCACTGGGTAAATCGTGTCATCTTTATCACAACCCGCAAGGTCGCAACCTTCACGTATTCCGTTGTGTGGTCCGTATTGCATTGTAAGCATTGTACTGGACGAGCTTTGGACGCGATTTCTTACTATAGGAGATCCTCTTCTTCGCTATTCTATGCGGCTAAAGTGGAGGCTCTTCCGTCATTGGTGTAGGGATCATTATGTTCATATTGTTGATCCCTCCATTCTACTCATTGCTACTTTTTAGTATACTTGTTTGACAAGATCTACTGCAGCCTGTTATTATTAAGGTTATAGGTTTATGTTACCTCATACCTATGCACTCTAGGATAGTTTACAATTGAGTCTTATGTCTCTTTATCTAAGTCAGTTAGTAACTTTTTGATAAATAGACTTAGAATCTTTAGATTAAATTCCTATATGGAATTTAACTTCGGTTCTTATTTAGCTAAGTAATCATTTGAGCCTCTGGAAACAGTAGTTTTCAAATTCTGACCTTTTAGACAGTAATTCTGTTGGTTTCTCTTTTACTGAAGAGTCAGTGAGTTTCATGCACTATCGATGGATGATTTTTACTTTTGTCGTTTCGGAATCACTACTTCCTTTACTATTTAGGTTGGATTTTTGCATAAGAGTTAGGCTCCTAATATCCGGAACCTATTGTTATTAAGGTCCTTCCGTCTTCGTACGGGCATAGGCCTTTACTCTCTCCGGTTGGAGTTTATGTATTTATAAACAGATATCTGTTTATTACTACGGGCGTAAGCTTCTTCTGTCTTTGATGCCTAATAGAAGGACGTTACGCTCCATTCTATTGCTAATGGATTCTATTAACTATCGGTACTGCTTATGGTATATCATTGACTCAGCAGTTGTGCTTAAGATTTCGGCTCATGAAGTAAGAGTTCTTCTACATCTTGGGCTTACATTAATAGTGTCGCTATTATAGATTTTTGAAGGTTCTCATTGCGCTCAGCCATCCACATTCATGAATTTTTATCTCAGAAATATCGAGTCCATTTCTGGAGGCCTCTATTGTTAGGTCTATTATCTACTGCTCAGAATGTCATTCACTTAACAGTTGCTACTATAGCTAGGTAGGCTGTCTGTTTCGGCAGTGACTCCGTTCTGCTGCCCTCTTCGCTCTGGGCTATTTGACCCAGGGCAAGACGTGGGGGCACGATGACGCCGTGTACTAAGGCGTACTGCACGTCGATGGTGCGCATGTCTTCAACCAATCTAACCCTGCCTGTGCTGCAGTGCGGAGTTACGATGTTGGGGAGCTGGCAGCTGCTCGTCGTTGCTCGGTGGTTCTCTCCGGGTACTCCGGCTTCCTCCACCCGTAAAACTGTCACGGTCATGATTAGCCATTGTGCATAAATATGTGACCTTAAACACCAATAAATAAATAAATATGACCCAGGGCAAGAAAAAGGGGGGGGGGGTGTTCCCTTGGGTCACCTGTTTTACTATGAAAACAAGGGGATACCTCCTCCGGAGTTAGTAATTCTGAGCTGTTATTGGGATGGTTGTTTAGTGAGAAGTTTATGTTTTAAAAATTCATTCAAGTCTTAGTTTTTGAAGTATAGCTTTTGAATATTGCATGTGTCAACAGACATGATTATGCAATCCTCAGACTCTTTTAAGGAGTATAAGAGTCTCTATTCTCTAGACTTACATTTGTACTTTATTTATTGGCTTACTTTAAAAATTATTAGTATAAGGATTATATTGGATATTAATAGAGTACATGGATGTATGATGCTCAATTTTGGAAGGTGTTGTATCTTTCCAATTTATCATAAATAAGAAAGATACATGTAAGGCCTATTACTTCTTTTTCCCTAGAGGGGATGACTCTATTTTATATTATTGAGCGTATTCCATCTTGCTCTATGTCCTTGGCCCTCCAGCCTTTTTACTATTCAGCTATGTCTGGGTCATTGGTACAGTATAAAAATGTTAAAAAATTTATAGTAATTTCTATATTTTTTATACTTACCAATGACCCAGACGGGGATGGCCCTCCCAGGAGTTGGGAACTCTTGCCTCCCCGCTGAGTACATAGCGCTTACCAGGCACTGGTTATTAGAATGATTAATGGCGCCAATTTCGGAACGTCCTTGACACTGCGCATGCGCAGTAGAGGTGTAGTGTGGAGGGCCATTCAGGACATGTTTTCTTTGGTTTTAGATGCAAATTTTGGGGATTGGGGGGCAAAATTTGTGTTTGGCCCTATATTTTAAGAGTTAGCACCAGCTATGTCTGGGTCATTGGTAAGTATAAAAAATATAGAAATTACTATAAATTTTTTAACTTTTCACTCTCGCAAGAGCTTGTGAAAAATAAAAATTTCAGGTCCACACTCATGAGATAATTCCCAATATTCACTAAAACAGCTTAGATATCCTCTATTCTCTGGTGGTAACCCAATCTTCCCCCACATTTTGGACTGTTTCCTTTCTTCATTTAGCTTGGTCCAAAGGCTAAATAATAAGAATCGGTGCTGAGAAAAAATTGTAGCTGGAAAAAATATTTTTCATGTGCAACTTAATTCTTTGTTTGTAGGTGAAATTAAAAGCCATGAAATCACATGAAGAACGGGTTGACAAACTCAACATACAGGCGAGATCACTAATGAAACTTGGATTTTCAGCGAGAATAAAGTCAGATGTGGAAACATTTAATGTGAGATGGGATACTGCCTATATTAATATAGGTAAGTAAATGTTTATTGTATAAAGAATAAGTTTTATTATTACAAACTTCTAAACTAAAGACAAGCACTCCACATTCTTTTTTTGCCTGAATTGTTCAATCGGTCACTTTGTTAAGCTTTTAACTAATCAGATAGATATGAAACACCAGCAATAACTCAGTTCTTCTTCTAAATCATAGCTGAGGACACCTCATTGGAAATATTTATTTATTTATTGGTGTTTAAGGTCACATACTTATGCACAATGGCTAATTGTGATCGTGACAGTTTTATGGGAGGAGGAAGCCAGAGTACCCGGAGAGAATCACCGAGCATCGATGAGCAACTGTCAGCTCATCAACATTCTAACTCTGTACAAGCTCCGCTCAAGCAGGGTTACAGCAGTGGAAGACGTGCTCCATCGACGGGCAGTACGCCTTAGTACACGGCATCATCGTTTCCCCATGTAGGCAACCAGGATAAAGTGCCTTGCCCAAGGACAAAATGCGGGTCGTCCCGGACCGGGATCCTCATTGGAATAAGTGGGTTTAACTTATTCCACTGTGCTATATCTTAGTTGAAAAAAAATAAACCTTTTAAAGTCATTGATGTGCTGTTGATACTTTTTTTCTGAGAATTGGCAAAGAGGTTAACTGTATTACCATTTTTCATTTCATTGAATACAACAGGGTGCCATTAGGCCTAAAAAAATTAAAAATCTGTTTCTGTGGCCCTCCCGCATGGTCCTTTTGGCTGCTGCATGATCTCTTTTTATAACCAATGTAAACTTAAAAAAAATAAAAATTAAATGGTTTATGTCTGATATTTTACCCAAGTTAAAAAAATTGATAAATTTGTCCATTGAGTGCAAGAAAGCTTTGCAATGCTTTAGCATTGCAAAGCCTTCTTGCTCTCAAGGGACAAAATACACCACCCCCATGCTATTCCATAGATTATGGGGCCTAAAACATAAACCAAAAACATGAACTTTTGATGGCAAAGAAATAATTACAGAAATAAAAAATAAAATAAAAAAACAGAAGATTTACTTTGAGTAGGGACTCCAAAATTATGGATGTCCTCAACTGATGCAGTTCTAAGTATTTTATTCAAAGGTCATTTGTAATATGAGTATTTTTTCAAAGATATCCTGCAAGCCAGCAAGGGGAGCCTTGGTGTTACAAGACATTGTTCACAAATAACTGTTTGTAAGGCACTCGCTAATAAATCGTAACAAAACAATTTAATATAAGCATTTTCTTTCTTTTGCTTAGCAACCAGCAAACCAGTGCAAACATAAAGTCCCCAAGGGGCTTAAAGCACCTTTCAGAAGAGCCAGGATAGTGGCTTTTTGCACTCAACTGGTTAAATTTGAAAATAAAATTTTTCAAGCCTTGAAAGACCCTAAATTACTTAAGGACCTTGAAATGTCTTGAAGATTATCTCTTGGATTGTAGGATAACAAGAAAAATTTGCTCTTTCTTTTCTTATCAACCTACTCACAATTGTTTACTACAGGCTTGCACTACAGTGGAAGTCCCAACTCGGATAAAATACTCTCTATTTTTGTCTTTCCCAAGCAAGTTGGGAAAGAAAAGTGGTGCAAAAGCACCAATAAAAATAAGCCAAAACTGGGTCGAGTGCAACCGGCGCAGACCCAGTACGGGTCGCTCTCTCCCAAGTACAACTCCACAACTTCCGTTGCCAGTGCGCATATACCGTCTCTAAAGACTCATTCTTTTTGATATCCGCTTCATGTCGAGATGTTTTTGCACGCTTATCAGTGTTCCACCAGCTCGATGTTTGATGATTCCTGATTCATTATACCACAGTGTATCCTTTGTATTCTCAGGAACAGTGTTTTATATTCTCTTTTTTCTATTATATGTCCATAATGTATATTTATTTGCTCTCTCTCGGGTCGCGCGCGATTTTCGCGGGCCACGCGGTTCGGACTTAAATTTTCACAATTATTGTTCATGCTTTTTTTGCAAATTTTTCTAATTGTGTTAGAGTTAGGTGTCAGCGGGGTACCACTCCTGCAGTGTTTCTTCTTTCTGTTGAGAGTAGTCTTCATGTTGGGTGGTTCCCGGTCGACCGTCTGGGGTCTTTGTTTCTGTCACCTTTCTCTCTTTGGGGGTGTTCTGTTTTCTGATCTCACCTTCTCTGCTCCTCTCACCTCTTTCATGCCTAGGACAATTCCTTGTGGGCAGTGTCTGCTGCCTAAGCATGTGGACGATGTACATTCGTCTTGTTCCTCCTGTAATGGGTGTTCGGCCGAGCGGCCGTGTGGTGTCTGTGGAACATGGTCTTCCACCTTTTGGGCGTCTGTAAATCGTGTCGTTCATTCTCGTGGCCGTGCCTCCCGCTCCCGCGGGAAAGGAGAACGTGGTCGTTCGGGGCCTCCCGAGCCGACTTTGTCTGGTGAGAGTTATTCCTCCTCCGTGGGGGATGTGCAGTCTTTTCCTGTGGTGGATACTGCGGGAGCCGTTGAGTGTTCTGGTGTAGAGATGCCTGGTTCCGGGACTACGGTCCCCCTCCAGTCGACATCTGAGGCTGTCACTAGGGTTGTGACTCCTCCTTCGGAGCCGAGCCGGTGTGCTCTCTCCATTATTTCACCAGCCTCAACGACTCTCGACGTATCTACTACTGCTGCTGGTCCGTCTGCTTCGTTGTCTGTTTCAGCCGGCCTCGGCTTTTCGCTGCAGGGGACTGCAGAACTGTCCGATACTGTAGACGTGGGATATCGGCCCCAGCCTTCCCTGACTTCAACTCGGCGAAGTCGGAAGGGGCTGCCGGCCGAGCCCATCGCTGTGGTCTCGTCGCCGTCGAGTACCACAGTTGTGTCTTTGGATTCGGATGTTCGTAGTGGAAACACTATGAACTCCGTGGCGTTTCCGTCCACTCACTCTGGTCACACGACCAGTTTTGGGGGACCAACGCCTTTTGTGCAGCCTGGACCTTCTGCCCCGCAGAGGTCCGCGGTGACTCTCATGAGTTCTCGCAATATTGATCCTCGGGGTGCATCGTACCCCTATACACGTCTGCCTTCAGATGTTTCGGCTGCCGCCCGTCGTCCCACGTCGGGAGTTTTGGAGGATCGTGACCCTTCGCTGGTTAAGAGGGTCAGAGGTGAAGCCACTTTGCTGGTTCGCTCCCCTGTCGAACCGGTCGGTACAGGCAGTGAGCTTAGGGAGGCCCTCTCCTTACTCACTCGGGTTCTCTCAAAGAGCCTTCCTGTTGCTTCCAGCGAGGCTATGGGTGGTTTCCAGGCGCCTCCTATGGCGCCGCCTCCCGGGATTGGAAACAGGCCGGTTTCCGATTCCTCTGGTGTCCCGACACCATGGGAGGCGTCGGCTGGTTTGCCCACGATGGGCTATGTGTCTTCCGACTCTGGGGAGGAGTCCGACATGCTTGAGGTCGAGGGCCAGCAGTCTTCGGACTTGGGGGCGGCTCTTGACTTTGTGTTTGGGTTTCTGCCTGAGCTCAAACCTGCTAACCAGCCGACAGTGTCAGCCTGGCCGCGATCATCGGTCGCGCGCCAACAGCCTATGGAGCAACCTGCTTCTGGGCGCCTTCGACCGTGCCAGTCGGTACAGGTGGTTGAAGCTTTTTCAGCATTGGATGCCAAGCTGAATTCCAAGGCTTTGAAGACTTCGTTCTTCACCAGGGTTGACACCTTTTTGCCTCCTGTGCGTTATCGTTCCTACGATTCCGCCAATCCGTCAGTCTGCCAGACTTTGACGGTTCTGGATCAGGACTCCACTTCCCTCGGGCTTTCCAAGCCCAAGTCTGCCGTCATTCCAATGACGACTCTGGAGTCCACGTTGGGCTTATCTAGAGAGATGCTTGGCATGCTTTCTCTCTCAGATCACGTCGTCTCAGCTTTGGCTGCTTATCTGCCTCCAGATAAGTTTGACGAGGTACAGGCTCCTTTGCATGTGCTGTCCAAGGCGCTTATGCACCTTACTCACACGCATGCCTGTAACACGGCCAATTTGGAATTAGTTCGAAGGGACGCTGTGCTGGACACAGGACGATCCCTTCCCGAGGAGCAGCGTGCTACTCTTCGATCTGCTTCTTTGGCAGGTCCGCAACTTTTCCATGGTTCCGTGTCGACGGTCCGGGATGACGTCCTACGTCATTCCAAAGATCAGCTGCTGTTTCGTCAGCTTGATCAGCCTTCTCGGGGAGGCAAGGGTCGTTCCAAGCCTAACAAGTACCCTTCTGCTTCCTCTGTGAAGCAAAAGGCTGGTCCTTCTGCCGCCGCCGCCTCTGCTTCTTACTCACGGGGTAAAGGTAGAGGTCGGCAGAATCGAGGGAAGTCTCAAGATTCTTCATTTAGCAGAGGAGGTGGTTTCTCCTCTCGCGGGCCTCATCGGGGCTCGAAATGAAGGTCCTCACCTCGACTCGTCCCAGGTTGGAGGAAGGATAGCAGAGTTTGCAGACCATTGGACCACCATCACATCCGATCCATGGGTGTTAGATGTTGTTCGGTCCGGGCTGCGCATATCCTTCCGATGGCACCCCACTCTGTCAAGGGTGCCTCTTCCAACCACAGTTCCTTCAGACGTTTTACGTCGGGAACTTTTGTCCACGGAGATTGCCGATCTCCTGGCAAAGGGGGCGATCGAGGTCGTCAAGAACGTTCAGTCAGTGGGTTTCTATTCCCGCCTGTTCTTGGTGCCGAAGAAGGACGGCCGACTCCGACCGGTTATCGATCTGAGCATCCTGAACCAGTCTATCATTGCTCCCAAGTTCAGCATGGAGACTTTCAGGTCGGTCCGCCAATCAATTCACCAGGGAGATTTCGCAGCCAGCATCGACCTGCGAGACGCTTACTTCCACGTTCCGATGCATCGGGCGTCACGGAAGTATCTCAGGTTCGCTTTTCTGGGGCGAGTTTACCAGTTCAAGGCCATGCCTTTCGGCCTCAACCTGGCTCCTTGGGCGTTCACCAGACTGATGTCGCATGTGATAGCGTTCCATCGCACACAGTCCAGGGTGACTACTTCGGCATATCTGGACGATATCCTCCAGAGGCATTCCAATGCTGCCTTACTGGAATCGGATGTCGCCACTCTGTTGAGCTTGCTCACGTCGCTAGGATTCAGAGTCAACGAGGAGAAGTCGGACCTGGTCCCTTCTCAGTCGTTTTGTCATCTGGGGATGTCTTTCCAAACCAAATTCAATTTGGTGGCTGTTCCCCAGGCCAAGGCTGTGATTCTCTCAGCTTTTGCTCTGACTCTGTCCCAGTCCAGGTCCGCGACCGCTCGGAGTTTTCTCCGGCTGATCGGTCTCTGCGGTTCGGTGACGGATCTCATTCCTCTAGGTCGGCTGCGTGTCAGACCTCTCCAACACTTTCTGCTCAGTCGTTGGAGACCGAATGTAGATTCTCTGGATCAGGTGCTTCCGTTTCCGGACTCTCTGTATCCTCACCTTCTTCCCTGGACAGATGTTCAGTGGATTACGCAGGGTGTTCCGCTGGACTTACCCACGTCCGATCGCGTTCTGATGGCAGATGCCAGCGATCTCGGATGGGGTGCGACGTTGGATCCTCTCGGTCTTTCCCTACACGGGATGTGGGACCAGGATCAAGCAGCTCTACACATCAACCAGAAGGAGCTTCTTCTGAGTTTCAGGCAGTGGATCCCTCACTTGTTGAATTGCCAGGTCCTTCTACTATCCGACAATTCGACAGTGGTTGCTTACATTCGGAACCAGGGCGGCACGCACTCGCTTCCGATGTACGAGTTAGCTCGGGATCTTTTACTGCTCGCTCAGGAGGTTCACGCCGGGGTGGTTGTTCGTCACATTCCCAGTCGTCTGAACGTCCTAGCCGACTCCCTGTCCCGACAGGGCAGGGTTATTTCCACCGAGTGGATGCTTCACAGGGCAGTGTTCCAGTCGCTTTGCGATCTCTGGGGACGTCCCCACATCGATCTCTTTGCGACTCGTTGGAACCATCAGGTGGACACTTTCGTGTCCCCGTGTCCAGATCCTCTGGCTTTTGCCGTGGACGCTCTGTCACTCGATTGGAACGGTCTAGTCGGCTACGCCTTCCCGCCGGTTCCGATTCTTCCTCAGGTTCTCGCCAAAATTCGAACCTGCAGTTGTCGAATCATTCTGATCGCTCCCCTGTCGCCTCAGCGGGTGTGGATCAATCAGCTCCGCTCGCTGATGGCGGCGGTTCCGGCATGTCTCCCGCTACATCGCGACCTTCTTTGTCAAGGTCGCCCGAGGAGGTTTCACGTCGACCCGACTTCATTGTGCCTTCACGCATATCTTTTGTCAGGTCCTGTCTCCTCCGTAGAGGTTTTTCGAGACGAGCAGTGGAGTGCATTTCTTCTTCAAGGAGGCACTCCACTGGTTTAGCTTATGCAGCTAAATGGAAGGTCTTCTGTCGATGGTGTGCTGATCACTCTGTTGATTCTGCCAATCCTTCGATTTCACAGATTGCGGAGTGTCTGGTATATCTGTTTGATTCTCGGGGTCTCCAGCCTGTTACCATCAAGGGTTACAGGTCTATGCTTTCAGAGACTTTTTCTTATGTGGGGAAGCGTCGTATCGGCACTAATCCTTACCTCTCCAAGCTTGTTCGGCACTTTTCTTTGAAAAGGCCTCGGACTTTGCAGCTTACTCCACGATGGAATCTTTCGTGGGTGGTGCTTTGCTTGGGGGGGGGCGCCGTTCGAACCTTTATCCCAGGTGGATATGCATTTTCTCACATATAAGACGGCTTTTCTGATGGCATTTGCTTCGGCCAGACGGGTTAGTGAGCTTCACGCCCTCTCGGTTGACCCGGCCTTTTTTAGGAGTTCTCCCAACAGTGTTACTTTTACCACTGATTGCTCCTTTTTGGCTAAGAATCAGTTACCAGATACTACTCCTCCTCCTATCTGTATCAGGGCTCTTCCCTCTGTTGAGGGTACTCGCCCTTTGCTCTGTCCGGTCCGTGCTATTCGCATTTATCTTGATCGGACACGCTTCATACGGAAGGGCAGAAAACGGTTTTTTCTGTCTCTCATTCCGGGTCGACAGAAGATCTCTCCTCAATCCATTTCTCGATGGATTTGTCTTGCTATTCGTACGGCTTATAGTCGTTTAGCAGCTGGCGATTGTATTACCAATCGTATTTCTGCCCACGAGGTGCGGGCACTGTCTACCTCTTGGGCTTATTCTAACTCCGTCAAGTTGTCGGATGTTATGCAGGCAGCCTACTGGAGAAATGCTTCTACTTTCTCCACCTTTTATTTACGCCAGTTGCAGGAGCAGTCGGAGGACCTTTTTGCCTTGGGTCCTCTTTCTTCTGCTCAGGCTGTTGTCTGCCATAGCCATTAGGCTTCTTGAAGGTCAGTTTCAGCCTTGTGCTGTTACTGCCCTTTTTTCTGTCTGTGTGTCACACAGGCTCATATGTCTCTTTTCATTGTCCTTTACCAATGATTGCGACATTATGGTTGATAAGCCTCGGGACCTCTTCCTTCTGCTTCTCGGTTCCAGTGCACTAGGGTTATGTGGGGGTTGGTTATGCGATTCCCTCCAGCCTTTTGTCTATTCAGCCTGTAGTAAACAATTGTGAGTAGGTTGATAAGAAATCTAAATTTTATAGTAAATTTCCTTTCTTATTATACCTACCACAATTGTTTACATGGAGGCCCTCCCGTCTTCTTTACGGGTAAAGAACCTTTCCTCCCCGCTGATCACATAACTCTAACGTTTACGGATTCAAAAAGAATGAGTCTTTAGAGACGGTATATGCGCACTGGCAACGGAAGTCGTGGAGTTGTACTTGGGAGAGAGCGTCCCGTACTGGGTCTGCGCCGGTTGCACTCGACCCAGTTTTGGCTTATTTTTATTGGTGCTTTTGCACCACTTTTCTTTCCCAACTTGCTTGGGAAAGACAAAAATAGAGAGTATTTTATCCGAGTTGGGACTTCCACTGTAGTGCAAGCCTGTAGTAAACAATTGTGGTAGGTATAATAAGAAAGGAAATTTACTATAAAATTTAGATTTTCTTTCATTTTCAATAGTAACCCATGACATTGAGTCACAGAAAGCTCTTATGAAAGGTATTTCAAGAATCAACATCAGAAACTCTCATCATCTGTACAAGAAAAACTGAAATAGTTATTCTGTTAGGGTACTAACTCCTTGAAGAGACCTGAATTTTAAAACTAAAAATCCAGGCCCTTGAAAGTGTTCGAAAAAAGAAATGAAAGTCCTTGAAAAATATATTCAGGTAACTGCTTGGCTCAGTTTGGCTAAAATGTACTTTAGGATATGGTATTGGTATATTGTTGTTAGTAAGAAACAGTGTCTGGTATTATTGGTTTGAACACATATATAAGGCCAAATAAAAGAAATACCAATGATTCTCAAGCAATTCATTTTTTTTTTGCAGGGTTTGGGGGAGGGGGGCAAGGGGGCAGATTTGTTTTTAGCTCACCTATCCTAAAAGGCCATGTGAGCTTTTCACATCACTTGACGTCCGGCGTCCGTCGTCCTTAAACTTTTCACCTTCTTCTTTGTAACCGCTGAGCTGGTGTGAACCAAACTTGGCAGGAATGGTCTGGGGGAGGTCTTCTACAAACGATCCTCATTTTGGTCTCGTCGGATGAAAAACATGGCTTCCAGAGGCATTCTTTGATTCTGGTTGGTGGATTTTCAAAAATCTTCTCCTCTGAAACGGCCAAACGGAGTTTTCAATGAGGGATTGTCCGAGAATCAAAACCATTTTTTGGCGTAAGATACATTAACTGGTATCTTTACAAACATCAGAGAAGATCAAATTAATTTCATGGAAAAGTCCTTGAAAACTCTCTGTAAAAGTCCTTGAAAGCACTGGATTTTTTTTCTCTCTCTTATGGGTGTATGAACCATGTCTATGGGTTATCCTACAACTTATTTTTACTGATACAGTGGATCCCTCTTAATTGGATATCTCTTAACTGAATAACCCTATTAATTGAATATAATTTCCTAACACAAAACCATTTACCATACCTCCAGTACAAATTTGACCTGTTCATTGAATGTATGTTATAGAATAAACTCCTGTTAATTGAATAAAAAATCTTGTAACCTGTCGAAAATTACCCTGACTCACCCCAGTTTTCCTTTATTTATAGACCTATTTGGCCTCAGTACATCCAATACAGACATTCAAGGTAGAATAAATGCTAAGTTTATCTCTAGAATACAGGAAAGTGACACAATCCCTGTTAATTGAATACTCCTGTTAATTGAATAATTTTCATTGTCAAAGTGGCTTTTCAATTAACAGGGTTCCACTGTATTGACTGTGGCATCTCAAAATTTGATAGCTCATCTATTTTTCTCTCTTCTTGAAATATTGTGATACTGAGTTTGATACCATCCTTGAAAATATGGTTGAAAGAGCCTTGTAAATCTTGGAATTCACTTGAAAATCCTTGAATTCATTCTTCACCAAAGTGCAGGAATCCTGTACAATTCCTATTAACTCCCCTAAGAATTGTTGGGTTAGCCAAGGCGCTTTCCTTTCATCTGTAGAGTTGGCTTCCTCCCTTTAATTATAGTTGTGCTTTGCAAATTGAAACCAAACATAACATGTAGAGCAAGTATAATGAGGGAAGAACCCTATTTATTTTGGGGTCATTATACCAAAGGTCAAAGTCACAGTGGCTTTTAACTTGAAAATTTTCCTGGTTTCCACTCTCTAATTAAGGTTTCACTGGACTAATCGATACAAAACTCAACAGTGACCTTAACTTGCAATTGGTTTCTGCTTGATAATTTTAGATATTGGTGAGGTTGCTTTATCAGGGTGGTTTTGGGGGTGGATTAGCCACCCCTGACAGCCAGCTCTAGTTGATCATAGCTTTTCCCAAAATAATTTGAACAATGTAGTTTCCTTCCCATCCTTAACTCTTGAATTTTGATGGATAGTGGTCATTTACCATTGACGAACCTAAATATATACAGATTATCATGATAATGTGCACGTCCTGTGATTTGTATCAGATTCGAGGTGGTGTCCAGAATGGAATCTCAATGAGCCGGTCATTGTAGGTGAGTTGTGATCCCATTCTTGGACACCAGCGAGAATCTGATGCAAATCACAGGACAGGCACATTATCATGATAATTCATTTATCTAACAATACTGTCACATAAACAGATTAAATCTTAAATTATTGTTTTGGGACATAATGTTGGGCGCATATGTAAATGCACTGTATGGGTTACGACAAAATAATACATTAATTAAATTCCATATTCCCCATGTTTTGCCAGTCAGATTTGACAATCTTTCAGAACTAACTCGACACAAAGGTTGTTCATTGTATCCACATTTCAACAGAGTAGAATGCTGTTTACATCTTAACAGAATTTCCACCCATATAAATAGCAACAACTAATGCACGATCTCTCCAAAGTGAGATCGACCATTAGTTGTTGCTCTTCATTTTGACGGAAATTCTGTTAAAACGTTAACAGCATGGCTGGCATTGTAAAAACAGAGAAGACGGGAAAGAATCATAACTCTTTTTTTCCTGTTGGTTACCAGCATATTTTATAAGGTAACCTTATAACAGGTTATGGGGTAAGCTCTTTTTTTGCAGGCCAATGTTATAAAGACAAAAATTTAAAAAATGACGAAATTGAAGGACGATTTATGTGTATAGTGCTGGCTGGATTTGACCATTACGTTAGGTAAAGGGTTAAAATTGATCAACTATTTGGTAACATTCTGTTTTGAAAAGCCTTGATTAATCTCTTGTATTGAATAGTGTAATTGATGTAGGTGGTAGGAATTCCAGTGGCATGTTCAGTTTCCATAATTGGTTCAGGATGTTTTATTCTTGTTTATTTAATATTTATTATGACTTTTTATGTAAATTGGTTTGCTAGCCATAGAGTTGATAAAAATTTTTTAGACGCTTTGCATTATGGGTTATATGTTATGTTAATTTGATTTGTGAATGTTTTAGCATCATATGCTCATAAAGTTCTTGAAAAATATTCTTTCAGCAATTTAATGTTTCAATATATCTGACATCAGTTTCTTTGCATAACCTAACTGATTAATGAAAAATGTGATATGTCACGCAAAGGTGTCCAATCATAGAAACAGAGAGAAAATTTATTTTTTCTCAATTTTTACATGTTCATGTATATATTGAGTATTTGCATTGTAGATGCCTGAAGGTTCCAAACCACCTTGAATTTTCTTAAATTTAAAAAAATTGTATCCCTGAGAGTCTTCAGTTTGATATTTTATGGGAAAAGAGTTCCTTAGCTCCTTGCATTTACATTTTTTTTTTCTTTGTTTTCTGGTATATTCAGTATTGACCAAGTTGTGGAATGTGATTAAAGATTGTTTAAGTTATCACCTTTATTTATTATTAAACCCCTTCCAAACAGAATGGCCAAAACTGAATTGTACTTTCACAAAACTGACCATTCACATTCAGACAGTTTGCATCTAAGTACTTAATTCTACGAACTGCACCTCAGAAGAAATCAGCGACACTTGTCTTTTTCAAATTTCCCGGATGCATAGAATTAAGAAAGGATGCTGGTTTTGTTTACATTGGCATGGCGGGGGTTCGAACAAAAACTAGCAAACTGTGAATGGTCACATTGGCATGGCGGTGGTTCGAACCCCCGCCATGCCAATGTGACCATTCACAGTTTGCTAGTTTTTTAAAGGGTTAATCCCTCACCCAATGCACAAGGTATCAAACTTTATTTTAAATTTTTTTCTCAGGCCTGCGCGCATGGTAATTTTTGGTGCGCATGCAACCTTTTTATGACATCAAAAAATCTTTTAAAAAAATTGAGATATTGTGCTCATTTTGGTAAATCGATATCGATGCATTCGCAAATTTTAAATTAACACACTTCAAGATTTTTCTACATCATACTTTAATAAAGTGGGTGGGTTTTAGCAATATTCACGACAGAAAGTGTTTTATTCTGTAAAAAGTAAGTCATAATGACAGCAAGAAGGAAGGTGTCTTTCAGTCAGACAACAAACAGTCACAAAGGGGAACGGTCGATTCGCACCACGTTTGATTCGCACCAACCCTCAGAAAGTCTGCAAAGTCAGGTGCTATGTTGAATGGAACACAGTCTCCTGGCATTTATTTTTAGTAATATTTGTATTGTAAATGGCCGTCAATTGGGAATTTGTGTACTGTTTTTTGAAACCGTTACGAGTTTCCCAATTAATTTAAATAAATGCATTTGAGATGCAGGATAATTGGATAACTAATAGTAACCATTGCTTGATATAAAAGTAACAGTCATAGTTGAAAATAAATCGCATATAGGCAGGTATGTGCGGTCGAATTGATTAATAAAAACACACAAACTTTCGTTTTGTATTTCATTTTCAGATTTCCGAAAAATACGATTTATGGATGAACTGCCCGTTCAAATGGGTTGTGATAATTTTAAATATAATGGGGAAAAATTGCGATTCATGATTTTATTAGGCAGGTTGTGAAAGGATTTTTTTTTTTTTGGTAAAATAAATCTGTGAAAGTTGGCACTTCGACATTTGATTTGTCCCAGAGACGTTTCGTCCTGTGTCATAATTTTCACGTTTCACTGAAAAAACAAACATTCAAACCCCACTTCATTTATGACCCAACACCCCTACGGTGAATAACCAATATATTTGCGAAATTTGCTTGGTCCACCAGGCGTTTGCGTGGGGGTTGAATTACCACAAACAACCTCTCGGGGAGAAAATAAAAAGAAAAAAAAAAGACAGCCCGCCCGCCCGCATGCTTTTTTAGAAAAAAATGGCCTGAGAAACAGACAATCAACTTTGTATGGCCTTACCAGGGGAAAATTTGATTGAATGTGCCCAAATCATACTTATTTTGGTGGCAGGAAAAATCCTATTGTAGGTAGAAATATCCGCCTGCAAGCATTCAAGGAGTTAAACACCAATAAATAAATAAATTCTAAATAAACTTGTTAGTGGTTAACTTAAATGACATTCCAAATATCACTCTAAACCCAAAATATTTTCCGTTCATTTTGCATTTGACAATGTTACAATTTCCATTTTAACCCATTATCTAACACATGTTCCTGAGGAAATGACAAATATTTTTTCCAGAATGTCTAACAGTTACATTTTTTCTTCGAAGCTACTGCTTTTTATCCCTCATTGTAATGAGCAAGATGTACTCTTTCCAAAGAGGAATCTAAAGTTGTGGTGGAAAAGAAAAAACTAGTATTGGTCGTTATTAGCTCACCTGACTGAAAGTCAAGATGAGCTATAGTGATCACTCACCGTCTGTCATCCAGCATCCGTTGTCCGTTCACATGGTGTTTGCACTTGCCCCTCCTAAACCGCGTAAGGGAATATCCACCCAAATTCTTTAAAAATCTTCTTCTCATGAACCAGTGGGTGTGGGTACATTGACTTGATATTTGGTATGAAGCTTTCTTTTAAGGTGTAGAATCAAATTTGTTCAAACAAAGTTTGTGGATCAATATTTGCCATTGTAAAGGGAGGGGCAAATTTTTAGGCCCCACCCGAAATTTCTATTTTCTGAACCGATGGTCCAATTTGGACCAACTTTGATATGTGGTATTATTGAGTCATAAGTACTTGATTCACGCAAAAACACAAAAAAATTTCCCCTGTCCCTGTTCCCACAGTTCCATATTTCCCAAACCACATGGAACAGAGAGCTGTTATTTGGTATGAAGCAATCTCAGGACCAGTAGAATTGAATGGTAAAAAAAACTGCCATCCGTATTGCCAGGGTGCTCTATGGGGGGTGGGGGGGAGGGGTGGTGTTGAGGGTGGGAGGGGGGGCATCAAAAAAATGCTGAGTCAGCATATTTGCAAAAATTAAAAAAAACATTTTTCTCCACAACCATTGATAGAATCTTTTGATATTTGGTATACAGCATCCATAGGGGGGTCAGATACATGTTAAAATGAAGCCCCTTTGTTCACACTTGGGCTCAATACAGGAGCTCAAATTTTTAACTTAGGGCAATATGAAAAATTATCTTTAAAAATCTTCTTCTTCAGGTCCACCAGTCAGAATGCTTTCATATTTGGTATGCAATATCTTTATGGGGGTCAGATTCAAGTTTGTTCAAATTGAGTGCCTGGGCTAATATTTGGGCTCCCCATGGGTGCCCGAATTTTAACTTACTGCAATATGAGGGAATTTCTTTAAAAATCTTCTTCAGATCCACCAGAATGCTTTCATATTTATACATATATCTCTATGGCAGGGGCAGGGGGTGGGGGTGGGGGGTCACATTCTAATTAGTTAAAATTGAGACCCTGGGTTCATATTTGGGCTTCCTTTATGAGCCCTAAATTTAACTTGGTGCAATATGATGGAATTTCTTTAAAAATATTCTTCTTCAGATTCACCAGTTAGAATCCTTTCATATTTAGTATACAACATCTCTAGGTAGGTCAGATTCAAGTTTGTTCAAAGCGGGTCCCTGTGTTAATATTATAGGAGCCCGAATTTCAACTCAGTACAATATGAGGGAATTTCTTTAAAAGTCTTCTTCTCCAGAACCATCTCTTAGAATGTTTTGATATTTTGTATACAACATCTCTTGGGGGGGGGGGGGGGGGGGGGGGGGGGGGGGGGGGGGGAGTGGGGGGGGGGGGGGGCAGATTCAAATCTGTTCAAATCGAGACCCTGAGTTAATATTTGGGCTTTTTTATGGGAGTCTGAATTTTAACTTAGTGCAATATGAGGGAATTTCTTTAAAAATCATCTTCTCCAGATCCACCAGTCAGAATGCTTTTGTATTTGGTATATGACATCTGTGAGGGAGAGGGGGGATTCAAGTTTGTTCAAATCGGGTCCCTGGGTTAATATTTTTGGGCCCCCTATGGTAGCACGAATATCAACTTAGTGCAATATGAGGGCTTTTTTATGGGTGTCTGAATTTTAACTTAGTGCAATATGAGGGAATTTCTTTAAAAATCATCTTCTCCAGATCCACCAGTTAGAATGCTTTTGTATTTGGTATATGACATCTGTGAGGGAGAGGGGGGATTCAAGTTTGTTCAAATCGGGTCCCTGGGTTAATATTTTTGGGCCCCCTATGGTAGCACGAATATCAACTTAGTGCAATATGAGGGCTTTTTTATGGGTGTCTGAATTTTAACTTAGTGCAATATGAGGGAATTTCTTTAAAAATCATCTTCTCCAGATCCACCAGTTAGAATGCTTTTGTATTTGGTATATGACATCTGTGAGGGAGAGGGGGGATTCAAGTTTGTTCAAATCGGGTCCCTGGGTTAATATTTTTGGGCCCCCTATGGTAGCACGAATATCAACTTAGTGCAATATGAGGGAATTTCTTTAAAAATCATCTTTTCCAGATCCACCAGTCAGACTGCTTTAGTATTTGATATACAATATCTGTGGGGGGGGGGGGGGGGGGGGGGGGGGGGGGGGGGGGGGAGTCAAGTTTGTTGCAATTGGGTCCCTGGGTTAATATTTGGGCCCTGTATGGTAGCCCGAATTTCAAATTAGTGACATATGAGGAAATTTCTTTAAAAATCTTCTCCTTCAGATCCCCCAGTCAGAATTCTTTCACATTTGGTATACAGCATCCTGGTGGTGGAAGGGAAGGGCTCAGACTCAAGTTTGTTCAAGTTAAGTTCCTAGGTTAATATTTGGACTGCTAAGCTTTGAATTACTGGAAATCGGGGCATTATTTCTGTGGAAGCATTCCTGTACTAGAAAAAAAATCATCTGGCATGGACAAGAGGGTTATAAAGAATTAAATAACTTCATTTCTCTGTAGTGTTAACCAGCTATACAACTATTGTCAGGTGCGTGCCTCAGACTCTATGGGGCCTCTTGTTCAATACAGCCCTGGATGGATTTAGACCATTTGTTAGGTATTGGGTTATGTGTTTAATGTTCATTATATTGTTACCCATCCATTTGTCGTTATCCATCATTATCCATTTTTGTTTCATTTCACGTATTAACAGAGGAACTAGTTAGTAAGTATATGTCTCCCCAGTGTTTGATGACTAAACCAGAGCTTCAAATGTGTAGATTAGATTATTTTTAAAATGTTACTGTGCTAATACCAAACTTAAAACATGTTGTGCAATATTAACGGTTCTAACCATGTGCCTTCTTTACATTTTCAGGCGTCAGTAACTTAAAACATCCTTCCGCATCCCTTTGCTTTGCTCATTTCTTTGCTATCAGGACAACAGAGATTGCTGACTGAGTCTGAACATTTTTTTATCAAACCGAAGTGTCAGCCCTTCATTTGAATGAGCTCGATGATGGGTCATAAGCTGTTGTTTGGAAGAGAAGTGTGAAGAAATAAGCAAATTTAATAAACGCACCCGATATATACAAATTTTGTCATTTGAATAAATTTTTTTTTCAAATTTAAAAAAAAATTCATCTGACCTACATACATCTGAATTGTATATGACAAAAAAGGGTTAAAATTAATTTTCTATCTATTTGTGCAATTGAAAGTTTTACTAGCATCTATATGTATGATGGTCCACAAATTTTAAAGAAAAGTTTCAGGCTGTAATAAGGGAACTTAATGTGTGTGTTATACAGGGTGGTGGAGGTGGGGGGCAGTTAATATTGGGGTGGTATTTATTAAATTTGGGAAGCTCAATGATTTGGTAATCAAAAACTAAATCCTAAAAAACAAGGTGAGAACTTTGCTTTGCCCTGTTTACATTTTGTTATTGGGTCAAGGAACACCAAAGTTTTACAGGTTCTACATTGGAAGTTGGCCCATCCCAGTCCTTCGCAGAGACAGTGACGAGGGGAGTTGTACCCATTGGCACTTGCAAATTGCATTTAATAAGTGTGTGAGAAAAATTTATAGAGTGTTTACTTTTAACTATCCACCAAAACATACATCAAACACAGAAAAACAGTAGAATACAGCATTTATAATTTGACATGATTATATAATGACAGGTTGATCGGTTGGTATAGTTAGTGCAGACAGCTGTTATCCAGTCATATTACCCAATTTTAGGCCACACAAAGTAGAGCTTCTGTTTCTCAGGCCATTATTTGTGAAATTGCATGCGGGCGAGCGGTTTTTTATTTTATTTTTTATTTCAGTAATTACTTCTCAGCCATCAAAAGTTCATGTTCTTGGTTCAAATTTTAGGCCTCATAATCTACAGAATAGCATGGGTGGTGGTGTATTTCATCCCTTGAGTGCAAGAAGGCTTTGCAATGCTAAAGCATTGCAAAGCCTTCTTGCACTCAAGGGACAAATTCATCAATTTTTTTAACTTGGGTAAAATATCAGACATAAATCATTTAATTTTAATTTTTTTAAAGTTTAAATTGGTTATAAAAAGAGAGCATGCGGCAGCCAAAAGGACCATGCGGGAGGGCCGGAGAAACAGATTTTTTATTTTTTTAGGCCTTACCTTATTTATTATTTTGGTGATAATTTAAAACTACACATTCTCATCATATAGTTGCAAGGTTCCTGTGGGACCTTGGATTCAAGGAAAGACCTTGAATCTGACTACAGGTCATTCAAGTCCTTGACGTCCTGAAAAATATGTCAGGAGGCCTTGAAAAGCCTTGGATATTCACAAAATAAAAATACTGACGAAGCATGTAATCATAACTACACAGTTTTATATGCCATAGTTTGTGATGGCAGAGTCCTAACTAAGACCCTCTGGTCATTACTCCCTCCTCCCACTCCCCTTAACGGCCTTGAATAGCCTTGAATTTTATTAGTCCTTGCCTGCAGGAACCCTGAGTTGTAAATGAGGAGTTATATTTTTATACTAATAACCAATGGCCCAGACTAAGCTAGTGCTACTCGATATAATTCAGGGCCAAACACAAATTTTGAACCCCCAATCCCCAAAATTTGCATACAAAACCGAAAAATTGAAGTCCTATCTGGTCCTCCATAACCAGGAATGTACCGAAATTGGCGCAAAGCATCATTCTTTGTTTGGCCTAAGTCAGTAAATAATGATCTGACATCTGTGCTTTAAATCTCCTTTTTTGAGGATGCCATGCACAAATCATTGAAAGAACTGATAGATTCAAGGCTATAAATGGGTGATGGAAGTGAACAACGGTGGTTTGAGACGTTCAGGGCTGTAACTTTACAATAATTATAAAAATTATTTCATGTTTCCCATTTTCGGGACATGTGCCTGACGTCATCATTCTTGCTGATGATTTACCTAGTGTTTGTTAAGTGTTC
Source organism: Pictodentalium vernedei (assembly GCA_031216915.1). Taxonomy (NCBI): domain Eukaryota; kingdom Metazoa; phylum Mollusca; class Scaphopoda; order Dentaliida; family Dentaliidae; genus Pictodentalium; species Pictodentalium vernedei. The sequence goes on along the minus strand of CM062296.1, from coordinate 690,451,741 downwards.
CTTCCCTATCCTTCCATGAACCCTCCTGTTAAACTCCTAAGCTTTTTGGCTGTTTTTATTGAAATTTTTTTATTAAATTTCATGGGAGTTTAACGTGTGTTACAGAATGTTTATTCTGTTTATCCCCATGGTTACGTCCTCACCCTAGGGGTGTTGGGTCGTTTTGGTCTTGCATCTTCTATCCGATGTATCGTTTTTTCTTCATATGAAGATCTAGCTTTGCATGTGGTAGCATTTAAATCGGTTACTGACTTTGGGCCTTTTTGTGTGCCTGTTGTCTTGTTTCCGTTTTTTTCTATTGACGTTGTTTACATTTGGCAATGCCCTTAACATGTTGTATTTAGTATTATAATACTTTAGAATTACTCTAGGATACATTGATTATGATTCCGGTAGTGTAGCTCAAAATAAATTGACGTTTGTCCACACTTAATCTCTCTATCGGGATGCCCTTGGGCGCATGATGTTCCCTTTTTTAAAAAAAAAAATTCGAATTTTTTTTTTATAATTGTTTCAAAATTAATTTGATTGCTATTTTCATTTATCCTTATCATGTATTTTTGAAGTTGAATTTGTAGGAGTGCTATCGACTTTCTTTTGGATTCATTCATTGGGACATTCAGAGAAGAGATCTACGTCCGGATCTCCATCCCAGGAGCAGCAAGCGGCAAAAAGACCGCTGCTCTTCAAGCCTCTGTAACAAACTTGCTGTCACAAATTGCGCAGCTCATCACAGCTTCCCAGCAAGTGCATGCGCAGCCTTCTGCAGACTCCCATGGTGAGCTGTCGGACGGTGCTGGGTCGGTCCGATCATCTGTACATTCAGATGCTGTTGACGAAAATTCTCAGCTGAATCAGTTGGATGGTGAAAGGGAGAAGGAGGAGGATTACCCTTCCCTTTCGGAACAACATATGGTAGCGATGAATTTCATTCATAAATACTATCCTGACCTTGTTCCACCTGATCAGCAAGCTGCATCTGCTAGGCAGAAACTGCTGTCGTCTCTAGACAGAGATGTTGTGCAAAGGAAAGATGATGTTCTTTCCTTCCCGGTACAATCTTGGCAGGTGTCGGAGGCCTTCGGCCACATTAACGATGCCATATTCAATCTAGCAAGTACGAATTGCATCTTCAATCAGTACATCGTTTACTGGATCACGTTATTTTAAAATGGTTGGAGAAGATGTTCAGAGAGCTCCTCTGCATCTGGATGAGCAGGCTGCGGTTTTGGATACATCCTTGCCTACATCATTCAATTTATGCTCGGATGTGATGGAATCTTCTATTTCATCTAATAGAGTGATTCTGGATGCTATGTCCTACGCACCAGGGCTCTGGCGCAGCGTCTAAATGGAAAGGAATTTGAGGATGTTAGTTCCTCACTAAGAGTTCTTTCCAGGGCAGTCATGTATGCCATGTACCACTCCGCCCTTTCAGTGGCAAATTTGGAGATGGTTAGATGTGATGCAGCCCTCTCTGGACACTCACTGTTTGACGACAAGCTTTCCTTAGTCTATGAACAAGCTACCAAAAAAGCTTCCAGCACACTGCTACTGAGATCAGCGTCTCAACAACATGCATCAGCTGGCCGGAGAAGGCGAGGTCGTTCCAGTTCCCAATCATCAAAAGGGAGCTCCTTGCGAGGGTCTAACAAACCCTCTTACAGTTACTCCAGAGGTCGTCATTATAGTGACTCGGGGAAAGGGGCGCAAGTCTTATCAAGACTATAAGTCAGATGCCCCTAGGCCGACGGGATGAGATTCTTCGTGGGAAGATGTAATTTCTCCTCCCGCAAGCCTCGCAAGTCATACAGGTGATGGTCTAGACCTCTGTTTCTTTTCAGTTGGCGGAAGGTTATCAAACTTCGCGAAAAACTGGATGGAAATTACGGATGATCAGTGGGTGAGAAATGTAGTCTCGGCAGGCCTAAAGCTATAATTCCGAGCAAAGCCCCCGCTTACAAGAAGTCCGCGTTGGACAAATCTTCCGGCGAATTCTTCCAGAAAAGAGTCTCTCCTTGCGGAGGTACAGGCTCTCCTATCAAAGAAAGTAATAGAGGTCATCGAGAATCAAAATTCTCCAGGTTCTTTACAGTCACCTGTTTCTCGTACCGAAGCCAGATCTCTCGTTCCGACCGGTAATAGACTTGAGCTGGATAAACAAATTGATCATAGCTCTGAAGTTCTATATGGAAACCATTCGGTCGGTAAGAGCGAGCATTCGAGTGGACGACTATGCGGCAAGCATAGATCTAAAGGATGCATACTTTCATGTCCCGGCATTCAGAAAGTACCTGCGTTTTGACATTCAAGGAGAGGTTTATCAGTTCAGAGCGATGTGCTTCGGTCTGAACCTGGCTCCTTGGGCTTTCACTCGAATAATGAACTCGGTAATGTCATATTTACGAGCTCATTAGGCTGTGGTAATGTCGGCTTACTTGGCAACAGAATTATTCTTCAGAACGATGTACAGAGTCTGCTTCAGTTGTTCCGACATACCGGTTTCATAGTAAACAAGAAAAAGTCGGATCTAGCTCCGTCCAAGTCCGTCATTCACTTGGGAATGAGCTTCAAGACTCACAACAATCTGGTTCATCTGCCATTACTCAGAGCGAAATTAGTCAGTTGTTATGCTCGCTTTTGTCTAAACTCTCCCGCAGTCACTGTACGCGTCCCCTCCAGATTTTCTTTACTGAGAACTGGAGTGTGAAGACGCATTCGCTCGAAACTCAGATTGTTTTAACAGACCTAGTAAACAAAAGGTTCAGATTTGGGCGGATCTCCAGTGGTTGACTCAGGGAGTTCCACTTCAGCTGCTGGATCCGGTCTTCACGATTATGACGGATCTGAGTCAGACCGTCTAGCGTGCGTCCCTAAGACTTGAAGTGTTAGGGTCTTTGGGACCCTCGGTTCCTAGAGAAGCAAATAAAAATCAAGGAGATGATGTCTATCTATCTAGCACTACAGCATTGGATTGCTCAAATAGTGAATGTCCATGTTCAGATTCCGTCGGACAACTCGACGGTAGTGGCTTATCTCGGGAACCAGGGAGGCACTCATTTGATTCCGTTATGCGAATTAACGGAGAAGATTCTCCTATTCGCTCTGAGTCATCACATTCATCTCTCAGTCCGTCATATACCGATCATCTGAACATACTAGCAGACTCGCTCTCTCGAAAAGGTCGCCTGTTACCATCGGAGTGCACTCTCAACAAGCAAGTATTCAGTCAGATCTGCTACCAGTGGGATCGTCCCATGATAGATCTTTTTGCGACACACCTGAACAATCAATTACCGACATTCTTGTCGCCATGCCTAGATCATTGAGTGAAAGCAGTAGACACTCTATTGATCTCATGGGACGGAATAATAGGACATGCATATCCTCCTGCTCCATTGATTCAGCAGATTCTGTTAAAAATCAAACAGTCTGACCGCAAAATCCTGCTAGTAGCACCTCTGTCGTCACAGAAACCCTGGATCAGTCTTCTCAGGTGTCTGTTATGGGACATTCCCCGGAAGCTTCGTCCAAGAAAGGACCTTCTGTATCATGGGAAGTTCCCCGAACTGCATCACAACCCGGAAGGTCTCAACCTTTTACAGGACGAGCAATGGACGCAATTTCTAACTGTGGGAGGACCTCCTCTTTGTTGAATTATGCAGCGAAGTGGATGATTTTCTTCCGTTGGTGTATGGACCAGTCTGTAGACATTTATATCCATCCATTTCTCAGATTGCCAATTTCCTGGTCTACGTGTTTGATGTATTAAACTTGCAGCCTGTCACAATTAAGGGCTACAGGTCTATGTTATCATACACTTATGCTCATCATGATAACTTGGCTATTGGATCGGATTCTTCTTTGTCCATGCTAGTTAGAAATTTCTCTATTAATAGACCTAGAACCCTCAGATTAATTATACCCCCGCAAACAAAGTTTGGGTGGTATATAGGAATCACCCTGTCCATCTGTCTGTCTGTCCGTCTGTCCATCCTTATAAGCGCAACTCCTCCTAAACTGTTTGAAGAATTTTCATAAAACTTTACACAATGGAAGAACTCCATATGAAGATGTGCATGAACCAATATAATTCCATTCTGACATTTCCAAGGGGAGATAATCTAACTTATACATTTTAGGCGCGGGGGGGGGGGGGGGGGGGTATCACTTTGTGAGCTTGATCACAGTACCTCTAGTTCGTAAATGGAATTTGGCCTGGGTTCTGCTGAAGCTTCAAGAAGCTCCGTTTGAGCCATTTGATGATGTAGAGTTCAAATTCTTGACCTATAAAACGGCCTTTCTCTTAGTCTTTGCATCTGCCAGAAGAGTTGGTGAACTTCATGCATTATCTGTTGATGATTCCCATTACCGTAGTGTGGGTAATTCTGTTACCCTCACTATGGAAGTGGGATTCTTGGCTAAGAATCAGATTCCGGATAAGCGGGCGGAGCCTATTATCATTAAGGCTTTACCGTCCTCGGACAACCGTAGACCTTTGCTGTGTCCAGTAAGAGCAATGCGCATTTATAAACATCGATCAGATTTTATTAGAAAGGGAAGAAAACGTTTCTTCCTTTCTTTTGTTCCTAACAGAAAAGATATTTCTTTTCATTCCATAGCAGATGGATTCAGCTGGCAATACGTATTGCCTATGAAAGTCTATCTTCGAATCAACGTTCTGTCAACAAGATTTCAGAACATGAGATTAGAGAACTGTCTGCTTCTTGAGCTTATTCTAACAGTATAGCCATTACTGATCTTATGAAGGCTGCCTACTGGATGCAGCCCTCTTCATTTACCAAGTTTTACTTTAGAAATTTAGAGTCTATCTCTGGTGACCTTAGATCTTTAGGTCCTCTTTCTGTTGCTCAGAATGTCGTCCATTTATCTTACATCTAGAAGATGTCTTAGGCAGTCTGCTCAAGCACTGAAGCCATTCCGCTGCTCTCTTTATTGTGAGGAATTGTCCCTTATGGACGGTTTTTCCCTTATATTATCTGGCTTTATAGTGAAAAGCAAGGGAATACCTCCTCCAGAGACAGTATTCCAGCATCAGCGCTGGGTGGTTTTAATGTGTAGCTCGGTGTGAAGCAATAACTATGTCACATTTATGTACTGTTTTTAAAGTGTAGCTCACTGTGAAGCATTTGTATCTGTCACGTGTCAAACAAGTGTTTCTATACAATCCTCGGACACTTTTAAATTAGTATAAAGCGTCTCATTCTCTGGACTAGCTTTATAATTGGTTTCCTTCACTGAATTAGTATAAAGGGTTATTCTGGCATTGAATGGAGAAATTATGTTATTCTCAATTACATTGTTGGTGTTATGTCATTCTCTTTTTTTCGATATGAGAAGGACATGTAATTCCTCTGTCTTCTCCTATTCTCCTGTAGGAGCTATTCTTTATTGAAGTAATTGAGAGATTGGATTTTCCTCTAAGTCCTAGGTCCTCCAGCCTTTTTTCTATTCAGCTAAGTTTGGGCCATTGGTTATTAGTATAAAAATATGATAAATTTAAAGTAACTTGTATATTTTTAGTCGAGTTGTGACGAAGTCAAACTCGACTTATAGTTTGGTGAATGGCGGGCGGGCGTCCGGGCGGGCGGACGGGCGGGCGGGCGTAAACAATTGGTTTCCGGATGATAACTTGATAATGGTTCAAGCCATGTTCATGAAACTTCATAGGTAGGTATTAATTTTGGACATGTTTGGTCAAAGGTCAAGGTCACAGTGACCTTGAACATAGTAAATTGTAAACAATTGGTTTCCGGATGATAACTTGACTACGGTTCAACCCACATTCATGAAACTTCATATGTAAGTTGGCCTTCGTGAGAGGAAGAACCCTATTTATTTTTGACTCACTAGGTCAAAGGTCAAGGTCACAGTGACCCTGAACATAGTAAATCAAAACAATTGGTTTCTGGATGATAAGTTGATTATGGTTTGACCCATGTTCATGATACTTCATAGTTAGGTTGGCATCAGTGAGAGGAAGAACCCTATTTATCTTGGACTCGCTTGGTGAAAGGTCAAGGTCACAGTGACCTTCAACATAGTAAATCATAAACAATAGGTTTCTGGATGTTAACTTGATAATGTTTTGACCCACGTTCATGAAACTTCATAGGTAGGTTGGCATCAGTGAGAGGAAGAACCCTATTTATTTTGGACTTGCTAGGTGAAAGGTCAAGGTCACAGTGACCTTCAACATACTAAATCATAAATAATTGGTTTCCGGACGATAACTTGATAATGGTTTGACCCACATTCATGAAACTTCATAGGTAGGTTGGCCTAGGTGAGTGAAAGACCCCTATTTATTTTGGACTCACTAGGTCCTTGAACATAATAAATCGTAAACAATTGGTTTCCAGATGATAATTTGACAATGGTTCCACCTACGTTCATGAAACTTCATAGGTAGGTTGGCATTGGTGCAAGAAAGAGCCCTATTTATTTCGGAATCACTAGGTCAAAGGTCAAGTCCACAATGACCCTTCTTCACATAGTAAATTGTAAATAATTGGTTTCCGGACGATAAGTTGATAATGATTAAACCTACTTTAGTGCTGTCACAACTCGACATTGGATCAGTGATCCTATCGGCATTTTTTTTATACTTACCAATGGCCCAGACGGGGATGGCCCTCCCATAAGTGGGCACTCATACCTCCCCTCTGATTATAACATTTAGTAGGCACTATAGAAAGAATGATGCTTGGCGCCAATTTTGGTACCTTCCTGGTTACTGCGCATGTGCAGTAAACAAAAGTATGGAGGACCAGATAGGACTTCAATTTTTCTGTTTTGTACACAAATTTGGGGGATTGGGGAGGGGTTCAAAATTTGTGTTTGGCCCTGAATTATATCGAGTTTGCACCAGCTAAGTCTGGGCCATTGGTAAGTATAAAAAATATACAAATTAATTTAAATTTGTCATTTTCATGTTACTAAAATTGCCATTTCCTGATATTAATAGATTTACGTGATGGAAAAACATCTGCACTGACATGGAAGTTTGACTTTGCATGCAGATATGGTTAGAAAATCATTTTGGAAAGACACTTGTCAAACTTGACTTACTTTTTGTTGTTATCAATTTTGGGTCAAAATACCGTTCATATTCCAGCATGGTCTAATGGATATTAACCCTCCAAGACCAAATTCCTGCACTGTTCTTGCAGCCAAACACAGGCACCAGCATACATTCTTTGGTAACACCTGAAAGTTACATTCCAAATACTTTTGCAGTTGGCAAGTATTGGTTGCCTGAATGGGCAGCTAAGGCATGTCTTGATAACTGAAAAGCTGCAGGATGTAGACTGTCAAAGTACAGCAAAAACGTATAACAATATCCAGACCTAGAAGGTTCAATGTTTAACCCTTTACCTAACCTGAAAAGCAGACCCTTGCAAAAAAAAAATTGTGAATAACTAATGTTTTTCATTTTTTGTCTCAAAAACATAGGTTATGACCCCTCGATGAGCTCGTTCCAACGAGAAGTCATAACCTATGTTTTTATGACAAAAAATGAAAAAATAATGAAAATTAATTGGCGATTTTTGAGAATAGCGCTAGCCGGTTTCAGCCATTACATTAGGTAAAGGGTTAAAATGATCTTTTTGCCTCTATTTCAACAATATTAAGATTATAGCTTTTCTCCAGAGGCTTAGGTAGAGTGCTTTCCAGCAGGATAGTCACTGGTAGGTTATGTAATAATAGTTACTGGTACCCATGGTGACAGAAGTTAACACTTTTGAATAAGTCTTTGGAAATGGTCACATGAGACAAGGTTTTATGTAATTCTGACAAATGCATGTTTTCTTGTCATGAAAGTATGACGATACACAGTAGTTGAGAGAAATAAATTTAAACCCTGTTTAGTATTGAAATATATTGTGTTTGCACTTGCATCCTATATCATGAGAACATGTTGACTTTCTTTGGAAATTCTGCACCAAAAGTACACACTGCTATCACTTGCTGTAGAATTATGAGTCAGTTTTTGCACTAACTTTCCAGTGCTTTCCATGTGACATTTTTTTGAGCTTATTCAGTCCAGTTTTGCCCTATGGTGTCACCTAATTCACCAAGAAATTTTACTTTGTTTTCCCAAGTTTGCTTGAAAAATTTCAGTGAAAAATATTAAATCACCAATCCAGTTTTGAGAATTTGTTGGTACGGATTGTATTTTCCATTTATAAATAATATGCCCATCATTTTTCTTCATTTGTCTTAAATGTTTACATAAAAAATACATAACATCCCTTGGAAGCAAAATATGCCATCCAAGCGTGAATATAATCTGTCATTTGCAAAATGGGGTCCCCAGAGGGTGAATTTGCTGATGCTATCCCATACAGTGGGCCAATTTATCCGCTAGGTATATCTTTCTGTTTTGGCTTGAGACCTTGATTCAGATTGAGGTTCACTGAGGGTAAATTTTGTGATGCTACCCTGCTGTCACTCTCTGGGGACCTCATTTTGCAGATGACAGTCTGCTTATTTCAGGCTTGATGCCAACTGCAATGCTTTAGAACGAAAAGGTGCCAACTACAATGCTTTAGCATTTCACCCTTTTCTCTCTCAAAAGATGACAATGTAGTTTTGTCTGTCTTTCAATTTGTTGATGACTTTTTGCGCTAAATTGTTCACAATATCTCATGAGCTAAACATATTAGTATTATGAGTCCTACAAGAGTTCACTTATGTGTTCTTGACTTACTTATTTTTTAATTATTAGAAAAAAAATAACTTGACATGGGATAAATTCATTTTGGCCTGCTTGTTTTTGTGTTTGTGTTTTATTTATGTGCAACATTATGTTTTCCAGCAATATTTATTTTGATTGTATTTTGTTGTTTCATCTCCTTATTTGCATGTTTATTTCTTATCCTTTAAGGGCCTAGGAAATTTTACGGAATTTCCACCACTTTGTGATTAAAGAGTGGGTTCTTGTCAAGTCTGGGTTGCTTATAAAGGCAGTCAAAAACTTGGCTGGGAAACATGGCAAAGGTAATGTTGTCTACAGAACTTTTCTGTTTGCCATAGCCTTCACAAATAAACTTCAGTATCAGTATCTAAAATAATCTCAAAGTACCGACATTCGGGACTACATAAATATATCCTTTTAAAAATTATCTCAAAATGGAGGTATGCATAGACCTTGACAGATTCTTCAAAATGATTCTTATTTCTGGTTAAAAATAATTCACTGGTATCGAGAAGTGCTCAATGATAAAGATTTAATAGGAGATAGACAGATTCAGAAACCATTGATGAGTGATATCTTTGAATGACTTTCACTGAATCTTTCATTTTTGGTGAATTTGCACTGTTGAAAGCTCTCTGCCAAAGGCCTTCATCAGTTTTGCTAGCTTTAGAAAATACTACATATTCGGTTGAATGCAAATTTCACAATGAAGGCACAGAAAGAACGTAAGACGTGGAATCACCCTTTACGTAATTCTAGCATCAGAGAATGTAATTTCTGTTGTTCCTCGTGTTAAATCCAGCCCCTTCCACGTTTCCATTTTCATACACCAGTAATCTTCACGTATGAGTCTGAATTGCTTACCCCCATTTACTTTTTGAAGAATACTGAAGTAAGCATCTTTCAATGAATGTCCTGGTCTGGAAAAGTGATTGTAACTGGGCATATGGTCGTGCAACCTAATGTCCCTGAAGTGTTTATTTAATTTGTCGTGAGCCATCCTCTCAGTCTCTCTGATGTATATGGCTGACCCACAAACCTTGCATACCGAACAATAAATTAAATTCTCAGTTTTACAGTTCACCTTTTTACACACATTAAAAGTGTTGGTATGAGACATATTACTTACGGAGTCAAAAGTTTTGTTTCTGTGGACAAGAACTGCTTAAGCCAATATCATAATTCATTATTTTGACAGAAAGTAGATTTATTTTTAAATAATCTTTTTTTACATCATCTGTTTTTAGCTTAACTTGACAAAGTCAAGATAAGCTATTGTCATCACACGTATGGAAGTCTGTTAGTCTGTGAGTCTCTTCACATTTTCCTTTAGCAGAGGCTACATCCCATAGTTCTTTCCGATCGTCATAAAATTTCACATGCAGGTTTGGGGTCATGTCTAGATAACAACGTCCCCTATTGGTCACGATCGGTCAACTGTGATAGCTGCCTGAGCCGAAAACCTGAAACTTTTAGCACAATGTGCAGGTCGTATTTATGAAGGGATTTCATTGTAACTTGGTAGGATGACTCTGTATAATGTCTAGATGAGAAAGTCCCCTTTTGGTCATGATCTGTCAACCATGATGGCTGGCCAAGCCCAAAACCCAAAAGCTTTTAGCACAGTCTACAAGTTGCATTTAATATGGAAGGATTTCATTGTAACTTGGTAGAATGACTCCGTATGATGTCTAGATGGGAACTTCCCCATTTGGTTGCGATCTGTCAACCATGATGGCTGCATGAGCCCAAAACCTAAAAACCTTTCGCACAGTCTACATTTCGTATGTATGGAGGGATTTCATTGTAACTTGGTAGGATGACTCCATATAATTTCTAGATGAGAATGTCCCCTTTTGATTGCGATCGGTCAACTGTGATGGCTATAGGGGCCTGAAGCCCAAAAACCTTTAGCACAGACTACAGGTCGTATTTATGAAGGGATTTCATTGTAACTTTGTAGGATGACTCAGTATAATGTCTAGATGAGGATGCCCCTTTTCGTGGCGATGGGTCAAACGTAATGGCTACACAGGCCCGAAAACCTTTAGCACAGTCTGCAGGCCTAATTTATGAAAGGATTTCTTTGTAACTTGATAGGATGACTCGTTTTGGATTAATTTCACTGTAATAACTTGGTAACTTTGGTTGACATACATTAACTGTGAGGGCCACATTAACCCACCCCTCAGTTATTTTTATTGAAAACATATTAAACAGGGAACAGAAATTAACATATTCTCAATTATCACAATTCTTGTCATATTTCATAATCCTTTCATAAACATTGAACATTATCCTTTTCATCAAACACAACACACAGTCAAGTTAAGCTACAGTGTCATTGACACTTTCATTTTTTTTTTTACTGTTATTTTGGTATTATTCAAAATATTATATTATATGATGACCTGGCTTGAGAGGATCATTGTAAATTGTCTCCACAAGGAATCATTGTTGCTTGAGGCATCAGGTGACTGAGACAGTGCTTCCAAGGGGAGACATTCCATTATGTTCCCCTCAATCTAGGTCATCATTATTTTTACCTGTGTTGCCAGCGGCAGAGCAGGTTTAGTAACCGCTCGACTCGTCCATCCGTCAGTCCATCCATCAGTCCGTCCAAAACACTTCTTCCATCAAAGGTTTCTTGGCTTCTATGAAAGGGAATGATTTTATATTTGGTCTGCTGCTTCATAATGATGAGTTGTATCGTGTATCTAATTTTCAGATCTGCCGTGCAGCCACTTCCTGTTTCCCGATACTTTGAAGTCTGTTCATCTCTGTAATCAATTGCATGCAGCGACGCAGGTCCAGACCCGGTATTGGTCTTGGCTTGTTATTATACCAAATAAACATGCTTTTTGCCAGAATATCAAGCTTTGATCCACACCCAATAGTGCGCTATATATTTCAATTCAAATTTGGTTTAATATTTTAAACAAATAGTATTCATTCAGTTCGCATCTATTTAATTTAATTTAATTTAAGTTGCATGACTGAAGTAAAACTGTTGGCTATTTCATCACAAAACAGATGGAACCTTTTCCTCATGCATTTCTGGGTGTTTTGGTCGCAGCAAGTAACATTGCAACAAATGGTGCCCAACAATGTCACACAACAGGGTAACGTGAAATGATTAATAGCAGAGGATAGGAAAATAGCATTGTGTTTTATCATGAAGGATAATAAAAGCAAATAGTCACCTTTTGTCAGTGTTGTATTATGTGTGTTTCAAGACACAGCAACAATTGTAAATATACTGAAGTTCATACCAATTCAATTTTGAGATGATGTGTAATGTAATGTATAATTTAGACATAATTATATTGTCAACTTTATCAGCCTTTCACCTAATACAACTTGCGACAACTAAGGAGGACACTCTCAAAAGAAAAATTCAGTTAATAAAAATTTTCATTTTTTTGCCTCAACATAGTGATGACTCATTCCATTGAAGGTCCATAAGCTACATAAGGATGATTTACAAGTTTCCTCAAATCAAACCCCTGGGGTCATATCTAGAGGTTTCAAAGGACCCCAAGATTTAATTAATGTGGGTAATTGGGAATACAACACAAAAAATCTTCTCCTAAACCACTGATGTGAATGCTTCCACCTTTGACACATACCATACTTGTGATAATGATGGTTATTCAAGCCCCTAGGGTCATATTTAGAGATGTTACGGAACCCAACATTTCAATACTGTAATACTGTGGGTAAAGGACATGACGTTATAAAAATCGTCTTCTTCTAAACCACTCTGTGAAATGCTCCCATGCAAGTTTGTAAAGATGATTTATAAATTTGCTCATAGGTCCATATGACCATATTCAGGGGTGTATCTCGCACCCCCCCCCCCCCCCCCCCCCCACGAATAGAACGCAGTGGCTAAAGGAGGAAAAATTAAAACTCTTTCACAAATCACTGTTTCAGATGCTTTACTGTTATGTTAGATATATACCATCACCATATGTATGATTTACAGGTTTATTCTTAACAAGCCCATGGACCCTGGGTTTTAACACTGGGTAATAGAGAAAATGTAAAAAAAAAATATTCTTCTCCCAAAAAGAGATGGACAATATACTGGGATACCGAAAATCCGAACAAAACCAATCATTGAACACTGAAACTGTCTGCATTTTCAAATTTTTCTACATTTCCTATTTATAAGACCTTGTTGGGGCTTTATAGCAGCTGAAGTGTTCATTTTCATGTTCACATCCATTTGCCTTCAGAAACAGTGATAATTCAACTTGTTGATAATGGTTACCTGTGACTGGAATTATGGATCTGAGGATCGTATAATAACAGGACTGTGCTTTATATATTCTCGTTATTATTTTCAACCACATTTTCATTGTATTTTATATATTCTCCGGGTTCGCGTGCGACTTTTGCGTACCGTGCAGTTCGGACATAAAATTTTTCGGTTGATAAATTTATTTTATCCTTTTGGATATTATTATTATTATGTATTGGAGTTAGGTGTCAATGGGGGGCTGTATGGACAGGATTTCTCCTCTCCGTTGAGGTCTCTGGTTTTTGGTCCCTGTCGGCTGTCTGGGTTCAGTTGTGTTCCCTCCGGTCCTTTTTTCTGCCACCTTTCTCTCGTAGTTGGAGGTGTTCTTCTACTTTCTACATCTGTTGAGTTCACCTTTTTCTTCTACTGCTCTCACCTCTGTTATGCCCAGGACTGTTCCTTCAGGGCAATGCCTTTTGCCCAAGCATGTGATGCGTTTTCATGACTGTTCCTCCCACACCCGCGGGGAGGGAGAACACTGTCATTCGGGGGCCTCCTGACACGACCACGTCTGATGAGAGTTATACCTCCTCCGTGGGGGATGTGCAGTCTTTTTCTGTGGTGGATACTGCGAGAGCTGTTGAGTTGTTGTTGTTTGGTGAAGAGATGCCTTGTTCCGGGACTGTGGTCCCTCTCCAGTTTTCTCATTGGATTCGGATGTTCATGGTGGGGCCACCATGAACTCTGTGGCATTCCGTCCACGCACTCTGGTCCCATGGCCAGTTTTGTGGGACCGCCTTTTGTGCAGCCTGGACCTTCTGTCCCTCAGAGGTCGGCGGCGACTCTCCTGAGTTCCCGCTCTGTAGATCCTCGGGGTATGTCATACCCCTATACACAACAGCCTTCAGATGTTTCAGCTGCCTGTTTCGGGTGTATTTGAGGATCGTGACTCTTCGCTGGTTAAAAGGGTCAGGAGTGAAGCCACTTTGCTGGTTCATTCCCATGTCAAAACCGGGTGACACAGGCCGTGAGCTTAGGGAGGCCCCTCCTTGCTCACTCAGGTTCTTTCCAAGAGCCTTCCCGTTGCTTCCACCAAGGCTACTAGTGGTTTCCAGGCACTGCTTCCTGGGATAGGAAGCAGGCCGCTTTCTGATTCCTTAGTTGTGCCTGCCCCAGGGAAGCATCGGCTGGTTTGCCCATGATGGGCTATGTGTCTTCCGACTCAGAGGATGACTCTGACATACCTGACGTCGAGAGCCAACAGTCTTCTGACTTGGGGGCAGCTCTTGACTTTGTGTTTGGGTTCCTTCCAGATCTCAAACCGTCAAACCAGCCGACAGTGTCAGCCAGGCCACGATCATTGGTCGCATGCCTACAGCCTATGGAGCAACCTGCTTCTGGGCGTCTTCGACCGTGCCAGTCGGTACAGGTGGTTGAAGCATTTTCAGCTTTGGACTCTAAGCTGAGTTCCAAGGCTTTGAAGACTTCTTTCTTCACCAGAGTTGACACTTTTTGGCCCCCAGTGCATTATCGTTCCTACGATTCCGCCAATCCGTCAGTCTGCCTGACATTGACAGTCTTGGATCAGGACTCCACCTCCCTCGGGCTTTCCAAACCCAAGTCGGCCGTTATTCCTATGGTGACTCTGGAGTCCCTATTGGGCTTATCGAGAGAGATGCTGGGCATGCTTTCTCTCTCGGATCACGTTGTCTCTGCTTTAGCTTCTTATCTGCCTCCAGATAAGTTTGATGATGTACCGGCTCCTTTGTGTGTGCTTTCCAAGGCGCTCATGCACATGCATGCCTGTAACACAGCTAACTTGGAATTAGTTTGCAGGGACGCTGTGTTGGACACACGCCATTCCCTTCCTGAGGGGCAGTGCGCTGCTTTTCGATCTGCTTCTTTGGCGGGTCCGCAACTATTCCATGGTTCCGTGGCAATGGTCCGGGATGACGTCCTACATCATTCCATAGATCAGCTGCTGCTTCGTCAGCTCGATCAGCCTTCTTCTGGAGGCAGGGGCCGTCCAAAGCCTAACAAGCGCCCTTCTGCTTCCTCTGTGAAGCCAAGGGCTGATCCTCCTGCCGCCGTTTCTACTTACTGACTTGGTAAGGGTAAGCGTTGGCAGGCGAGAAGGAGGACTCAGGATTCTTCATATAGTAGAGGAGGTGTTTCTCCTCTCACAGGCCTCGCTTAGGCTCGAACTGAAGGTCCTCACCTCGATTCGTCCCCGGTTGAGGCATCCAACTCTGTCGAGAGTGCCTCTTCCTCTTCTAAAGTTCCTTTAGACGTTACACGTTGGGAACTTTTGATCACGGAGATAGACAATCTCCTGTCAAAGGGGGCGATCGAGGTTGACAAGAACATTCATTCAGTGGGATTTTATTCCCACCTGTTCTTGGTGCCGAAGAAGGACGGCTGACTCCGACCGGTTATCGATCTGAGTATCCTGAACCAGTCTATCATTGCTCCCAAGTTCAGCATGGAGACTTTTAGGTCGGTTCGTCGCTCCATTCTCCAGGGAGTTTTCGCTTCCAGCATCGACCTGCGAATGCTTACTTTCACGTTCCGATTCATCGGACATCGCGAAAGTATCTCAGGTTCGCTTTTCTGGAGCGAGTTTACCAGTTCAAGACCATGCCCTTCGGCCTCAGTCTGGCTCCTTGGGCCTTCACCCGACTGATGCCACATGTGTTAGCCTTACATCGCACACAGTCCAGGGTGACTACTTCGGCATATCTAGACGATATCCTCCGGAGGGATTCCAATGCTGCCTTTCTAGAGTCAGCTGTCGACACACTGTTGAGCCTGCTCACATCGCTAGGGTTCAGAGTCAACGAGGAGAAGTTGGACCTGGTCCCTTCTCAGCCGTTTTGTCATCTGGGGATGGACTTCCGTACTCAGCTGAATACGGTGGCGGTTCCCAGGGCAAGGGCTGTGATTCTCTCAGCTTTTGCCCTGACTCAGTCCCAGTCCACGTCCGCGACAGCTCGGAGCCTTCTCTGGCTGCTTGGTCTCTACGGTTCAGTGACGGATCTCATTCCTCTAGGTCGGCTGCATGTCAGACCTCTCCAACACTTTCTGCTCAGTCGTTGGAGGCCAAATGTCGATCCACTGGATCTGGTATTTAAGTTACCGGAGTCTCTTCATCGTCACCTTCTCCCCTGGACGGATGTTCAGTGGATTATGCAGTGAGTTCCGTCGGACTTGCCCACGTCCGATTGTGCTCTGACAACAGTCGCCAGCGATCTCGGGGGTGCGACGTTAGATCCTCTAGGTCTTTCCCTTCACGGGGCATGGGACCAGGATCAAGCAGCTCTTCACATCAACCAGAAGGAGCTTCTTGCTCTTCTTCTGAGTTTCCGACAGTGGATCCCCGACCTTTCGAAAGGCCAGGTCCTTCTGCTGTCCGACAATTCAACAGTGGTTACTTACATTCGGAACCAGGGCGGCACACACTCGCTTCCCATGTACAAATTGGCTCGGGATCTTCTACTTCTTGCTCAGGATGTCAACGCCAGAGTGGTGGTTCGTCACATTCCCGGTCGTCGGAACGTCCTAGCTGACTCCCTGTCCCGACGGGGCAGGGTCATTTTCACTGTGTGGATGTTCCACAGGGCAGTGTTCCAGTCGCTTTGCGATCTCTGGTATCGTCCTCACATCGATCTCTTTGCAACTTGTTGGAAACATCAGGTGGACACTTTCGTGTCCCCGTGTCCAGATCCTCTGGCTTTCGCCGTGGACGCTTTGTCACTCAATTGGAACAGTCTTGTCGGCTACGCCTTCCCACTGGCTCCGATTCTGCCTCTGGTTCTAACCAAGATACGAACCTGCAGTTGTCGAATCATTCTGATCGCTCCCCTGTCGCCTCAGTGGGTGTGGATCAATCAGCTCTGCTCTTTGTTGGCGGCAGTTCCGGATCATCTCCCTTTACGTTGCGACCTTCTTTGCCAAGGTCACCTGAGGAGGTTTCACATCGACCCGACTTCATTGTGCCTTCACACATATCTTTTGTCAGGTCCTGTCTCCTCCGTAGAGGTTTTTTTCGAGACGAGCAGTTGAGTGCATTTCTTCTTCAAGGAGACACTCCACTGGTACTATGTGGCTAAATGGAAGGTCTTCTGTCGATGGTGTGCCGATCACTCTGCTGATTAGGCCAATCCTTCGATATCACAGATTGTGGAGTTTCTGGTATATCTGTTTGATTCTCGGGTCTTCAGCCTGTTACCATCAAAGGGTACAGTCCATGCTTTCGGAGACTTTTTCGTATGTGGGACAGCGTTGTATCGGCACTATTCCATACCTCTCCAAGCTTGTTCGGCACTTTTCCTTGAAAAGGTCTAGGACTTTGCAACTTTCCCCAAGATGGAATCTTTCTTGGGTGCTGCTTTGCTTGGGGGGGGGGGGGGGGGGGGCGTTCAAACCTTTATCCCAGGTGGATATGCATTTTCTCACATACAAGATGGCTTTTCGGGTGGCTTTTGCCTCAGCCAGATGGGTTAATGAGCTTCACGCCCTCTCTGTTGACCCGGCCTTTTTCAGGAGCTCTCCCAACAGTGTTATGCTTCCCACTGATTTCTCCTTTCTGGCCAAGAATCAGATACCAGAAACTACTCCACCTCCTATCTGTATCCAGGCTCTTCCTTCTTCTGAGGGTAACCACCCTTTGCTCTGTCCGGTTTGTGCAATTCACATTTATTTCAATCTGACACAGTTCATTAGGAAAGGCAGGAAACGATTTTTTCTGTCTCTTTTTCCTGGTCGACAGAAGATCTCTTCTCAATCCATTTCTCGATGGATCTGTCTTGCTATTCGTGTGGCTTACGCTCATCTAGCGACTGACGATTGAATTACCAATCGTATTTCTGCCCACGAGGTGCGTGCATTGTCTACCTCTTAGACTACTAACTCTGTCATGTTGTCGGATGTTATGCAGGCAGCCTACTGGAGAAATGCTACTTTCTCCACCCATCTGCGTCAGTTGCAGGAGCAGTCAGAGAACCTTTTTACTATGGGTCTTCTTTCTTCTACTCAGGCTGTTGTCTACCCTAGCCATTAGGCTTCTTACAAGGTCAGTTCCAGCTCTGTGCCGTTACTGCCCTTTCTGTCTGTGCCTCGCACAGAACCGTACACCTCATCTCTCATTGTCTGTTTGCTAATGATTGTGATGCTATGATTTGATAGGCCTAGGGACCTCTTCCTCTGTCCACAGTTCCAGTGCAATTGGGTTATGTGGGGGTTGGTTTTATGATTCCCTCCATCCTATTGTCTATTCAGCCTGTAGTAAACAATTGTAAGGTAGGTTGATAAGAAATTTAAATTTTATAGTAAATTTCCTTTCTTATTATACCTACCACAATTGTTTACATGGAGGCCCTCCTGTCTTCTTATTCGGGTAAGAATCCTTCCTCCCCGTTGATCACATAACTCCAATGTTGGCAGATTCAAAAGAATAATTCATTAGTTACTGTCTGCGCACTGGATGCCGAAAGCCGTGAATTTGTACTAAGAGAAGAGCGCCCTCTACTGGGTGTGCGCCAGTGGCGCTCAATACAGTTTGGGCTTATTTTTTCTTGGGTGCTTTTGCACCACTTTTCTTTCCTAAATCGCTTGGGAAAGATCAAAATAGAGAGTATATTTTCCAAGTTAGGGTCTTCCACTGTAGTGCCAGCCTGTAGTAAACAATTGTGGTAGGTATAATAAGAAAGGAAATTTACTCTAAAATTTAAATCTCTATGGGGCTGATTTACAAATTTGCTCAAAATAAGCTCCTTCAAGTCAGATTTAAACCTCCCTCTGCACTTTGATGTCAAAATGGCAAACTTTTCAGCAGCAAATATTTCGCATAATGCAGGTTGATATTTAACCAAATATACCTTGTTTGACAGAGCTCACTGAGCTCTGTCAAACAAGATATAATAGTTGAAATTCATAGTTAAACAAGAAAAAAAATGAGTGATTGGATAAAATTCTGTTCACCTACCAGAGTGTTAACAGTGTCATCGGCTCGTTTCTGCCCACATTTGTAAGCAATCGTCCGGTGTGTTTGGCACTTTTTATTTTTACCCACCACTTTGGCCTTCTATTGTCAGAATTCAGAAATATCCTTTCAGAACCCTACACCAGGCTCCCAGATTTTAATGGAGAAAAAGTGGCAAAATCCTCTCCCAAACCATATCTTCAAATGCTTTCATGTTTTATTGGCATACAAGGTATTAGAAATGGCGGCTTGCAAGATTGTTCAAATCAGAACCCTGGTGTCAATTTAGTGTGTTGGGGTGAGGTAGGGGCAGAACATGAGGATAATAGTAAAACAATGTTTCTTACAAACCACATGTCTTAAGTAGTTTCCTGTTTCATATGTCACATCCTTTTAACATTTATTTAGCAGTTTTTAATAATTAAGTCGTTGGTGGCATTTTGAAGATGATAGACCCATCCACAACTTAGTTGGTAGGGGAGAAAACACTCCAAACCTGAGCTTGATATCTTGTACAGTGGGGCCATGTAAATTAAATAGTCACTTTGCCAGTAACAAATATTCAATTAACAGGAAAATTCAGTTAACCAGAAGGGGGAATTTTGCTCATTCTGGTGACATATTCAACGTCATTGAGCTCTGTAAAACACAATACATTAGAATAAATTCTAATGTTAGAAATACTGAGAACAAAGAGGTCTGTAATGCTTGAGAATTAACCCTTTGAACGCTGGTGGTATCTTCCATGTCAGTTCAATGTCAGCAATTGGAAGAGTCTATATTCATTATTTGGGGGGTATATCAATTAATATTTTCACTGTTCAGCCTTGGTCTACCACACACATTCACTTAGCAGCCATGCAACTTGATGAAATAATAACATATTATGGCCTCGGTCAGAAAAATGGCCTATCGAATTCAAAGGGCTAAAGGATTATTAATAGAATTTTTTTTCAAAATCTAAACATTTTTTTATTCAATTAACATGGGTTTAGTCTATAACCCATATGCAATTAACAGGGCAATTTATGGCTTGCCATTTGAAAATTATGTACAATTAAGTGGGTTATTCCATTAGGCAATATCCAGTTATATGTTGTAAATAACAGGTAACTGATTTTTAGCTCAACTTAACAAAGTCAAGCTGAGCTATTGCCATCACTTCTCGTCCGTCAGCGTATACGTACGTTCGTATGTTAGTAAGTTAGTACTTACGCTCACAATTTCCTTTGGCACACCTCACAGGTCGTATTTATGATCAGATCACTTGAAACTTGGTATGCTTGTTTGGGGTGACCTTCAGATGGGAGCTATCGATTTTCTTCAATTTTCCTCAAAAAATGTTGCTACGGCCAACGTTCTTAGAACTTAGGTTAGCCAGGCATCAATATATTCCTTTGGCATGCCCTACAGGGCACATTTATGATCAGATCGGTTTGAAACTTTGTATGCTTGTTTCGGGTTAACTCTAGATGGAATCTATCGATTTTCGTCGATTTTAAATGTTGCCACTGGCAATGACCTTCGATGAACTTAGTAAAGACTTAGTGTAGTTAAGCATCAATATTTCCCTTTAACACACCCTTCAGGGCACATTTATGATCGGATCACTTTGAAATTTGGTATGTGTGTTCGGGGTGACCTCTAGATGTGAGCTATTGCTTTTTTTCATTTCCATAAAATATTATTGTCGTTATCACCAGCCTTTGAACTTACTGCATTTTTCAGGGTATATTTATGAATTTCCATAAAAAAGAAACCCAAAAAACATTGCCACAAGCAATGACCTTCTACTTAGAGCATTTGTGCATTAACATCTTCCTTTGGCATGCCTCAGAGGGCACATTCATTATCAGGTTGTTTTGAAACTTTGTATGCTTATGCAGGGTGACAAAGATAAGAGCTATTGATTTTCTTTTCATTTCCATCAAAAACTGTTGCTGTTAGCAACAATCTTTGAATTTATTGCATTTGGGCATCAACATTCTTTGACATGGCCTACAGGCCACATTTATCATAGGATTGTTTTTTAACTTGGTGTGCTCATTGGGTTAGCGAGACCTTTAGATAAGAGCTATTGATTAGCATTCATTTCTGTGAAAAAAGTTGCCGTTTACAATAACCTCTGAACTTACTGCATTTGTGTATCAACATTCTTCCTTTAGCCACGGCGACTTACAGTTTACATTTAAAAAGGAATGGATTACTCTAACGTTGTTCACACACAATGCTGTTATTTTTAAATTTCACCAACATTGGTCCCAATGATCTTCAGTTTTCCCATTTCACTCATAACTTACCAAGTTCAAGTTTGTCTAGTTGAGCTATACAGTGTCATTGACACTTTCATTTTCATTAAATTGGTTTGTAAAGAATCAATTGGCTTTCCTCATGTGAGCACTTCAGGCCCATTGTTTAGTTGAGTTACTGACATTGCATTGGATGCAGTTTTGTCAAACAGCAGACTTATCAGCAGATCCTCTCTTTGTGGCCACTGAAAAAGAGTGATATAACAAGGGTATCATGTGTCAAACCTTTACCTAAGACAAAAAGTAGACAACAAAATTCTTGAGTAATTAATTTTTTTCATTCTTTGCATCAAAAACTTAGGCTATGAACCCTCATTGGAACAAGCTCAATGAGCTTGTTCCAATGATGGGTCATAACCTATGTTTTTGAAACAAAAAGTGAAAAAATAATGAAAATTGAATGGTGATTTTTGTGAAGAGTGCTGGCTATTTTGGCCATTACGTTGTGAAAAGGGTTAATAAGTGTCTGACTATCAAGTGTTCACCTGCAAATGTGACGATCTTCGGAACTAGGGATATATTTTTTATCATTTATTTATTTATTAAGGTTTAACGACACTGTAACAGCCAGGGTCATACCATGTCGGTGACAGTTTTATGGGTGGAGGAAGCCAGAGAGAACCACCGAGCAACGACAAGCAGCTGCCTGCTCCCCAACATTGTAACTCCGCACTGCAGCACAGGCAGCATTAGATTGGTTGAAGACATGCACACCATTGATGTGCAGTATGCATTAGTACACAGCGTCATCGTGCCCCCATGTGGACAATCGGGGTTAAGTGCCTTGCCCAAGGACACAATGCGGGAGTCCGAATCGATCACTCAGACGGTCACCCATCCAAGGACTAACATGGCTCAACGTTGCTTAACTTCGGTGATCTGATGAGAACCGGTTACCACAATGCCACTGCGCCCCCATTTTTTATCATTGTGGACCACTTTCATCATTTCATCGCTTCAGTATTTTGTCTACCAAATGGCATGTGGAATTTTTAATGAAAGTAAATTTTGAATTTTAGTGATTGTGTCATATTCTGCATGGAGTTTCCAGTGGTCTTAGATCCCAAACAGTCAGGAAAATGATCAGTCATTCACAGCAGGTTGAATAAACTACAGGTGTGAATATTCTTTCTGACTATCTGTTACTTTGTGAATGTTTACAGGTAAGCGTCAACAAGCATTACAGAAAGCACTTGACAAAGCTCCCCCTAAAGCATATCTTGATGCCATGGTTGCCTTACTGAAATGGATCAGTGACATGGAAGATGTTTTGAAAACTGAAGAAGTTAAAATTGAGGATTTGGATATAATGGAAGGACATCTGAAACAATATAGGGTATGTTAACTTAAAAGTATTTCCAGTTGAAACAGTCTTTGAAAATAATTTAACAGCCATTTCACTATTATTCTTTATTTTATTTGAAACTCAAACGACAGGGTCAGTTTGAGTGTGGTTTATGTATTAAATGACTTGACCTGCTGCTATGTACATGTAATATGAGATTCCTAGTCGACTGGGGAACAGTCGATTCCCAGGAATTTAACTGGCTGCAGCAGGTTCTATTTTTAGCAGGCACGCTATCTCAGTCCTTTGTTTCATGAGATTTGGGGCAGTCTTTGTTTGCAGTTCACACTCGAAACATAAGCAAATATTTCAGTCATTCTTTGTGCTAATTCCTTGTTCTTTCAAGACTTTGCAAAGGCTTCCAATTCCATTGCGAACACTAATGTGCGGCATATTGTGGCCACAAGTGACAGAGAAGAAAGCAACTCAAGATGTTCAGATGTGCAAACTTCGTCTTTTGTTGCAATTTCATGTGCTCTCACCAGGACTCTTGGACGTGCAACAGCATCTACTTCCACACGTTCTTTTGGAGATCAAATCCCATACAGAGACAATTCGTACCTTATCCCCTCTCAATGACGCTAGTGACATCTCATGTTATTCTGACTCTGAGGGACTGGAACAGGATGACGACGTTCGTGGCTCTACCTGCGAGCCCTTTGACAATTGCCAGCTAAAGCGTAAGATGGAGCAGTCGGGTCCCACAAAGGCAGGTGGATGTGGAAATTGTAAATTGTCCAAGAAAACTGACATGTACGATACGGAAAACCCAGCCAATTGGACACTTAACCGACTCGTTGAGGCATTAGTGGGCATTTTCGTCCCAAAGAATTTGAAGAAATCCATGCTTCTACAGTTGTACGTGGAAAACACCAAGACTAGTCATCAAAGGAGCAAACCGTCGGGCCAAGCCACCAACAGGCAGGAGCTTTCTGGCCCGACCCAATTATCCCTGGCACTGCAAATCCAGTTTCTGTTGCAAACAGGTCGCCAACCATCAACCCGGACAGTCACGACCCGGACCTTTTTGGTAATCAGAGTTTAAGGTACTGACTGGAAGTCGATCCCAACGTGCGACCGGATGTAAACATTGCCCACCAAAACAACATGTTCGCCGCGGACACAAACAGTTTAACCTTTCTGAGGAATGAAGTGATCTCACTGAAAGACACTATTAACAATCTTGCATGCAGCATGTCGCCTGGAAGCGTCAATCCAACTGTTTATATGCCATGCCCACCAGCTGGAGGATTTTCACTTGCATGGGCATTTGGTCTACCTTTCTCCCATCAAGTTCAACAAGTTCCAGGGCATCCACCGGTGTCTGTGTTGCCGGTATACAAGTCAACAGCCGTACAAGAGGATACACTGTATCATCCATGGGACACAGCTTTCAATGGCCATCCCAGCCCGAGGGACGATCTTTGGACCAGCACATTCAAGGCATGGACAGACTTTGTTTCGAGGATCACTCTCGAACCATGAACAGAGGTATATCGGCCGATAGTGTTTCGAAGGTTGAAATTATTTCCACCTCCACCAGACAGGCGATAATCGAGGGAAGGGACGTCAACTTGGCTTGCCTTTTGATTCCCAACTACGATATCGGGGATAGGAGGACAGTCGAGGTTGACGGCTTTTCCCTTTGCTTAAAACAGACAGATGTGTGCCTGCAAAAAAATTTGGCAATTGGTGAATTCGTGGCTGCTTTTGGCAAATACAAAAATGTGCTTTGTGAAGCATATCCCCAGAGGTGCCAAGAATTGGATGCGTATGAACGTGATATCGTTGATATGCATTCAAGGTTTGGTGGCTTTGGGTTTTATGAATTTCATAAAGCCTTTTTGCCACAGGCTGCTGGTCTGCTGGAACAACGCAATATCCTCATATACTGGTCACTCGGCGACAGCAAGTTGTTTCAAAAAATCTTTTCAGGCATTACACACTGCTATGTTTTGTCTCCAGGTAGTGGAAATTAAGCAAATAACTGGCAATAGCATTGGCTCGGTGACAGGTAGGCATGGTCCCTTTGTATCCTGGGACAATACTCCGATGCAAAGGTTCAGGTCCTGCTTCGTGGTTACAAAAAGCTTGTTAGCACTCCAAGTAAACCCGTTTACCCATCACCTTTCCCATCTTGTACCAAATCTTCAACTTACTACAAGCTGGTATTTTTGGCCCCCCCTATACAGATCTCCTACTTCAAACGGCTTCAGCGGTAGCGTTTTTTGGCTTTTTAAGATGTGGAGAGTTCACCTCTGAATCCACAACATTCCGAGATACAGAGTTAGGTGTGTCAGACATAACCTTTATGTCAGAAGGGGGGTACAGAGGTGTGTTGTTTAAACATCAAGGCATCCAAAACAGGCCCTTTCAGGAGAGACGTGACACTTAAACTATCTGGGAACTCACATATAATTTGTCCGGTTTATTTGCTTAAGACATATTTCCGTGCTAGGCCTACCTCTGCTCAGAGCGGTGCCTTATTTCTCTTAAACAATGGCACTCCATTGATCAGGAAGCATTTCATCAATTACTTGAACAAAATTTTAACAAGGCTAAAGCTCAACCCAGCTCATTATTCTGGTCATTCTTTCAGAATAGGTGCTGCTACCTCAGCAGCAGCAGTGTGTATAGACGACCACTTAATAACGACCCTTGGGAGGTGCCATCAGATTCTTACATTCAGTATGTTCGAACCCCCCCTGGAAACCCTTAAGGCAGCTCAAAATTTGCTCACGCTGTATGAATTTTAAAATAACCATTAGCTGCATATTTGTATACCTACATAGAAATGGGGTTCTTGTGCAGGTTGCATCAAATATGATGTTTTTATTACTTTCACCCCAGTTATATATGTAGTTCACTCTATTCACAATATCTGTTAGTTATGTGTACTGTAGACACAAATGTAAGCATGGTCCCTGTGTAGGTTGCATTCATTAAAGGGTATTTCCCAATATATTTATTCACCTTTTTGCATGGAGCTCAACACAATGCATGCCTCTCAGAACTCTGACACTTTTAAGATTGAATCGACATGAGACTCAGTGAACATTCTGGCTCAAGCCATGTACAGTGTGTAGCTATTGTTGTGTGAGGTGCATTTATGTGGATAATAGTGACATCTACCAGTATCTTGTGTACATATATAATCAATGAGAGATGTATTAAATTTGCAACCTGCTGGTTGTTCTTAAGAATGGTATGCCTCCCAGAGAACTCTTGTGACACTGTGACTCTACTATCATGTGAGACATACCTGAGAGTGTTATTACATGCCTCTCTTGAGGAACCTAGACAATTTGCGTAGAAGTTATTAGAGGACACAGACAGTGATGAGCTTTACCATTATTTGTTTTGTACATATATTAGTATATAAGTATATATATTCAGGGTTTCCGCTAGGCCGGCTGCGGGTTCGTCGACCAGACCCATTCCCCCGCCGATCATACTATGATCAGTCAGAAAAGCTGGTGGTTAAAATGTTGAGTACAATGCTGTATCATAACGACATTCAGGATCCTTTGTTTCCACATAATATAGGCATAATTATGTTGTATACTATGCCTACTATTACTGGCGACAACCTGATACTTTATAACCTCCAGACGAGAGGGGGAAACAAAGTTCAAATCGTAAACGTCGCCTATAAAATTTCGGACTCAAATTGTCATGTTTGGTCCGAAATCACTGGCTTTTATTTCGAGCGATAAATGATGTAATTGCATGTGCATGACGTCACACGTCCGCATCATGGTTCTTTTCGAATATTTCGTTCTCTCTGCATTTCCAAATATTTAGGTTGGCACCTATTGGGTTGTATAAAAAAAAATTGAGGTCAAGCGTCGCAGTCACTGTCAGGCTTCATGGATTTTGTGCTGTTTTGGGTTTGTATTTTTATGAAACCTCCGACCAGATGTAGTATTGTGTGTCCCGTGGGAATTGAGAGAATTGTAGAAGGAAAAAATATGTATTTTCCACTTCAATTATTCAGCATTTTAGTGACCAGAATGCCCCCAGATGCCACCAGAGAGCACCGAAAAATCCAAATTTTCCTGGGGGAAAATCCCCCAAGACCCCCCGCTATACGCTATATCTGTAAGGCACGTGCGACAGACGCCTTCGGAGTCTGAGTTTCACTTTCTTTGAACTACCGGACCCACAAATTTTCTCATAGCGGAAACCCTGATATATTAATCTTTATAATGTGACATCATGTATCATTTATATAACACCATCGACGGAGTCAAACAGGAATGCTGGAATACCCAATTTGCAAGGCTTCATTTTTGGCCACTTTCCACCACTTGTGACTGTTCTGACTGAACAGCCACAGCGTGAAGAGCGGCCTTCCAAATTGCGTAAATATGACTCTTTGCCTCAGGATTAGCATACATGCAAGTGCAACATGCACTTTCTGACTCAAGTCCTCTGGTTTCATATGTTGCCCGCATAGCCACTGGAGCAATACGAGGAACTACTTCAACTCGGCGGGTTTCAAACATTTTTCCATGTCGATGTAGCCACGTTCGATACCAAGGCTGGTTTCATACATCAACTCATGCAAGACATGTAGCTCGCAAAGAATAACCTTTATCATTCACTAGTCAGCTCATATGTCGACAACATAGCTTTGTCAATTTGCGCTATCCACACGGATAGCTACAATGCCATCTCAAACTAACAGTCTCGGGTTCATACATTGCCCGCAGAAACACTGGAGTCCAATGGACAGAAAATGTGGGTTTCATACATGTGCATTCTTCTAGGTAGGTGTAGCCACTCTCGACGCCGAATGTGGTTTCATACATCCACATGTGCAGCATACATGTAGCCTGCACATACACATCCTGCTCCAGTAGTTTCTCATGAGGCAATGTAGCCTTGCAAGACTGCATGCCACTCAGAGCTGTGATTGCACAGTACACTCAAGGTTTCATACATGTACATCCTCTGAACGCCTGTTACCTGGTTGAAGGCTAGATTATTTTTGGTGGTCTGAATTTGTTATTCAAAACTTGTTTTATTACAAATTATTGAAGAGTGCCCACAGGCACTCTCCAATAATTTGTAATAAAACAAATTTATATAAACAAAATATTATTTGTGTTTGACTGAATATGAAATGTAATCAAGGAGAGTGTTGGCTTTTGCTCTGGTATCCTCATTTTTTTGAAAGCCCTTATAGTGGCTTCTAGCACTCAGCCAGTTACTGATTACTCGTACATGTAGCCTGCGAGTGTCTGCACCCCCCACGGTCTGCATGCGCACAAAGGAGATCTCACCAAGCATCGAAGATCATGGTTCACATGCATATGCATCCATGGGGGACCAGCTATGATCTCAGGTAATTTCAGGCAGAAGAGTCTGTCCTAGCAGTAGGCCAAAGTTATTCACAAATAAAAATATATTTGAATTTACATTCTACCTTCGTTAGTTATTTCAGACATAAATAGATAAATAAAGAACAATTATCCTTGGCGGAACAGTAGATCCCTAATAATGAACAGCCACTTTTCCAGTGAAAAATATTCACAAACCAGGAATATACAATTAACAGGAATTTGTTCATTTTCCTGTATTCTAGGTATGTGGGACCCTCTTTATCAAAAACAGTTTAAGCTGAAGTAAATGTATCCAAGCTGATTTAAATTTAATATTTTCTTCCTTAGAACATGGCCACATCCACCCTTGTAATTTACAAATTTAGCAGTTGAAAAAAAATTATTTAAAAAAAATTTCACCCGAACTGTATCATGTGAAGGTACATTGGAATGAGCTTGAGCTCATTGCAGTGAGGGGTCAGATTACATGGTTTTGCAGAAATTTTTTTGAAAAAAATAACAGATTTTGATATCGCGTGTGTTGGAATAGCTAACATAATAGCCATATCTAACCTGTGCTGTTCACAAAAACAGCATTAGTGTTTTATTATTTTTCCAATTTTAGGATACAAATGTACCTTACAATTCCTCATTGGAATGAACTTGTGGAGGTCATTTCAGTGAGGGAATTATAAGCTATGATTTTGAGGCAAAAAAAGTGTTTTAAGAAATGTTTTTGCCTCTGTCATTTCTTGTCATGTCAGGTAAAGGGATAATCATTTCACTAAAAATTCAACTAAATTCACCCCGCAATGTTTATGTAACCACTGTTGTATGATGTACCACCATGCCAGTACAAAATGCATTAGCTGTCATAGAAATTTTAACCCTTTACCTAACACAGCCTTTTTAAAAAATAAATTAAATTTCACATTTTTCGAAAAAAATTCTCACAATTTTTCAGTAAAACCATAGAAATATGAATATCATTAGAACCAGCTCATCAAGACGGTTCTAATGATATTCAGATTTGTATGGTTTTATCAAGACATTTGTAAGATATTATAGGTTGTGTGTAGGCTTATTTTGGTCATTTTCCTGGTTGTTTTTGGCTACTATGTTAGGGTGAAGGGTTAAATGAAATATACCTGGTCTGGAACTGAAATCTGCATGCAGTCATCTCACTGATCTATTTGACTGATACCATTTTCTGATAAAATTAAGGTCTTGTGTAGCTCTTTTTTTCTGTTTATTGTTGTTGTGAAAGCTCTGATGGCAGTAACTAGAAAATTAGATATTTATGGTATCTGTTTTAGTTTTAAGATTATTTCTTTTAACAAGGACTGGGAGGCAAGTTATACAATTTATAGTAATGCCTGTCTGCCCGAAAATGCAAGTGTGGGATGATCTCTGCAGCAGGTGCTTCAAGGCCTTGGTCTTCTCGAATACTGTGAAGGGATCTTTAGCCTACAATGGGTTGTGTTTCTCTCTGTACAGGGCACAGCCATTTTACATCTTAACCCGATAGGATGGTGCACTGTGACTGCTTCAATCCCCACAACTGATGATTCTGCCAGAGTTTTTGGACACCTCAGCAACTTTCCAGACTGAGAATCGAGGCTGGGCTCTGAGCATGAGAAACTAGTGCACTTATCGTTTCAACCACCATTTTCCTATTTCCACAAACGAGCATTTATACCATGTAACAATTTACAAGAGATTAACCCTCTATCTCACTCATTACCTCAGATTGTCTTATGTTCTACTGTTGACAAGAAAATGGACTGTTTTCTATTTATTGGGAGTTTCAGTAGTCATTTAATATCCTACAGCCCTATAAGACTGTAGTAGGATTAAATTATTGCTGATTAACCTTTACCGAATGAATTTGATGCATCCGTATTTTTTCCTGAAACTGTGAAATGAGCTTGATCCAGAAGTATGTGCGATAAATAATGGGAAGGTCTTTAAAAAAACACTATCATGTATGTTCATATCATCTTATTCCAAGACAATCGAATGCAACAATCCATACTGTCCCGACTGTTTCACATAGACTTGGAATGGTCCTATTTACCTAACAACGTTTGAAAAAAAAAATTTCAAATCTGATGCATCTGGTTTCCTCATCATTCTATGATCTTGCAAAGATCTTCAGTAGTTCTGTAGTTCATGGATGTATAGTCAGTTGCATACAAGATTTCATAGTTTAGTATAGTATAGTACGGTGCAGTACTGTACAGTACAGTTCAGTGCAGTACAGTGTAGTACAGTGCAGTACAGTGTTGTATGATGCAGTATGGTACAGTACAGTGTAGTGCAGTATGGTGCAGTATGGTATGGTACAGTACAGTACAGTGTAATACAGTACAGTATAGTATAGTATAGTAAATGAGGTGCTCCGAGCGAGGAGAACAGTTAAATCTCCCAATTTATCTTAGCATCACATTTTGATATTACTAAATCCTTTGGTCCTGGCTTTGCATTGCACCCCAAATCAGCCTCGACTTCAATAACCTATGACACTGTAACATTTCCTGCTCACCAATCAGTATGCACAACCGTTTTTCTTTTCATCATAATTTTACTTCAAGGGGAAGTCAAGAAGACAGCAAGTTTGGCTATGACTTCTCCTAGCAGTATGCAGACAGCCCATTTAAATGTTTCATACATATCATGTATTTTCCTGTTCATTTGTTTATATTTATTGTCTTTTTTTCTTCAATTATTGTAATGTATACTGCTGAATAAATTCATCATCATCATCATCCATCTGCATAATTTACAAATTGAGCTGTTGAAAAAGATTTTTTTTTTTTTAAATCTTGTTCTGATTAGGGGTCACATGATATGGTTTTGTTGAATTTTTTTTTAATAATTGAAAAAATGATATTTAAAATATTAAATTTTGATTTCCTGTGCATTGGGTAAAGAGTTTAATTATTGCTGATCCTCCTCCCCAATTTTGAATTGACTGTCGCCTGCTCGTGAATGACCTTTTTTTTCTTAATGAAAAATCAGGGTTCTCACCAACTTGAAAAGTCCTTGAATTTTCAGTCTTGGCCCCAAAAAGGTCCTAAAATATTTAATTGCCTTGAAAAGTGCCAAACTGCCTTGAAGAGTCCTTAAATTCTATTATTGTATCTTCAGTATGGGCAACTGTTATGTAGGCATATCTGTTTTATTCACTAAAAGCATCAATAAAGTGATTATTAAATAAATTCAACAATAAAATCATTCATAACTGATACCGACATTTCTGTTCTCTTTATGTCTTCACTAATAATCAACTGCCATTAATAGATATATGCTGCTGCCATCGGTGGGAGCTGAACAAAACCCTAAACAGCCGAAAACACCTGTTTTGAGAGTAATGAAAACCTCCTCATCCGTAATTGCTCCTGTTAGAGCAATTAATAAAAAAATGTATATCATCATTTGAGTGCAACTAGGCTCCATCTGCATCTGCTAAAGCATTGCAGATGGTGCCTTGTTGCACTCGAAGTGATGAATTATATTGTCATTATTGTTTTTATGTATCAGAATGATTAAAACAAATAAAATACTGCAAACAACACACAAGTCAAGAAACCAATTTTTACATGCAGAATGTTTTTGTGAAGATTTAAGTGGACGATAAGCCACAAATTTAAAAAAAATAAATTTACCATTTGACAAAACCACAATATCCGTTATTTGAAAGTACCTCATGTTTTAACCTTTACCCAACGAATCGCCCGTATCCGCCCGCGTAATATGCAAATTCAGCAGCTGAAAAAAATTTTTTTTGTGAAAAATTTCAACACAAAACCATGTCATGTGACCCCTCTTTCGTTCCAAAGAGGGGTCACTTGATATGGTTTTGTTGAAATTTTTTGAAAAAATTTAAAAAATGATTTTTAAAATAATAAATTTTGAAATCGTCTGCGTTGGGTAAAGGGTTAAATATCATTCATATGATAACATCCAAATTGCTTAAATATATTAGCTTCCAAAGTGAGAAGTTATCAGATATTTGAAAAGTGCTGCTGTAGTTTTTCAATTCTAACAGATTAGGCGATCACTCATGCAAAATTCTGACACCGAAGTAATTTTTCCTTATTCTGCAGTATTTGCTTTTGTACACACAAGTTCTATTTATAGCTTATGCATGCATTCAATTTGATCGGGATTGTCGTTGTTGATAAAGGTGGTGTGAGTTTTATTATCTGCCCCACAAGGGATGGATATACTGGAGAGCTCTGTCTGTCCGTCCGTTCATCCATCCGTCTTTCCACCTGTCCATTTTTGGTATATGTCTCTGTAGCAACAATCTCTACATCAAGTTCGATGACCACTGATATCGCTTGAAAATTATGGGAGTTATTGGCCTTTGTTATAAAAATATTCTGTAAATCTTCTGTAAACCCCCCCCATTTGTGTGAATTACGCAATTTTTTTTCTTTGGTCCAAAATGCATTTAAAAGATTTAGAGTGACTACATGCGGAAAACAATTTGACTCCCAAAAGCCCCCACGCCCACCCCACCTGCGCACGGATGCCAATAAAGCAATATTTTTCTTTGGTCCAGTAGGCATTTTGAAGGGTTTAGAGTGTGTACATGCGTAAAAAAAAAAAAATTACTCTCATGCCCCCAAACCTCCACCCACACCCCTGCCCCTCCTGCCCACCCTCCCATCCACCCCCACCCCACCTCCACACCCGTGTCGATTAGGCATTTTTTTTTCTTTCCTCAAAAATGTATTTTGAAGGAGTTAGATTGATTACATGCAGAAAAAAAAATTTGACTCCTATGCACAGTTGTTTTTTGTGGAGGTCATTCATTTAAACAACATCAAAAGTAAAAATAAGAAATCATGAGTATTCAGAAATTATAACTCATGCTTGTGATTTCTGATGACTTTCGGGAAACTTTGTGTATATCTCCGCAATGTCGTATCTTTAAAAAATTCAAATTTATTAATCCCCCATGGTTTCACCGTAAAGGGGACTTAGGGATTGCACGTTATCCATCTGTCTGTCTGTCTGTCTGTTTGTCTGTCTGTCTCTGTCTGTCCCTCTTACCTGTTACCACCTGTGTCTCTGAGATGGTTGAATGTTGGCATTTCAATTTTCAACATTAATCAGACATTATGGAAAGATGATGTACACCAACTGACGGTCATTTTTGTTGGAAATTGGGTGTAATTAGTTTTTCTGCCTAGAACTTCTAAACGCCCTCTCTGATTTCAATCATTTTTGGTATGGAAGTGTAGCAGCAAAAGATAAATAACATATCATACAGGTTTTTTCTTGTGCATAAATTATGCAAATTAGACATTCTTAAGCTTTTTTTCCAGCCATTTTATGTATATGTTATAGCATAGGCTAAAGGTCATATTTATGAATGGATTTCATTGTAACCTGTTAGGTTGACTCTATATAATGCCTAGATGATGACATCCCCTTTTTGTTGTGATTGGTCAACTGTGATGGCTACAGGTGCCCGAAGCAGGAAAACCTTGAGCACAGTCTACAGGTCATATTGATGAAGGGATTTCATTGTAACTTTGTAGGATCACTCCAGATGATGCCCAGATGAGATTGTCCCCTTTGGTTGCGATCATTCAACCATGATGGCTGCCCGAGCCCGAAGCCTGAAAACCTTTAGCACAGTCTTCAGGTCATCTTTATGAAGGGATTTCATTGTTACTTGGTAGGTGGACTTCATATAATGTCTAGATGAGAACAGCCCCTTTTGGACACCATTAGGCATCTGTGACGGCTATAGGGGCCTGAAGCCCGAAAACCTTTAGCACAGTCTACAGGTGATATTTATGAAGGGATTTCATTGTACCTTGTTAGAATGACTATAAATAATGTCTAGATGAGAACGTCCCCTTTTGGTCGTGATCATTCAGCCTTGATGGCTACCCGAGCCCAAAACCCAAAAACCTTTAGCATAGTCTATAGGTCATATTTATGGAAGGATTTCATCATAACCTGTTAGTTTGACTTCATATAATGTCTAGATGATGACATCCCCTTTTGGTTGTGATTGGTCAACTGTGATGGCTTCAGGGGCCCGAAGCCCAAAAACCTTGAGCACAGTCTACAGGTCATATTTATGAAGGGATTTCATTGTAACTTCGTAGGATCACTCCAGATGATGCCCAGATGAGAATGTCCCCTTTTGGTTGCGATCATTCAACCATGATGGCTGCCCGAGCCCAAAGCCCAAAAACCATTAGCACAGTCTACAGGTCATATTTATGAAGGGATTTTATTGTAACTTGGTAGGTTGACTTCATATAATGTCTAGATAAGAACGTCCCCTTTGGACGCAATTGGGAAACTGACGGCTACAGGGGCCCGAAGCCCGAAAACCTTTAGCACAGTCTACAGGCCATATTTATGAAGGGATTTCAATGTAACTTGATAGGATGACTCGTTTTGGAATAATTTCACTGTACCTTGGTTACTTTCATTGATATACGTTAACTGTGAGGGCCATATACATTAACTGTGAGGTCATATTAACCCACTCCTCAGCTCTTGAGTACAGTGTACACCTCATATTATTTTTGTCAAAAACATTGCATTCAGGGAACAGAAATGAACATATTCCCAATTATCACAATTCTTGTCTCATTTCATAATCCTTTCATAAACATTGAACATTATCCTTTTCATCAAACACAACACACAAGTTAAGCTACAGTGTCATTGACACTTTCATTGTATGTATTATATTGGTGTGTCCTGTTACCACCTGTATCTCAGATACGATTTGACGCTTCTGTTTCAATTTTCAGCAATGAGCAGACATTATGTAAAATTGATGCACCTCCATTTTTTCCGAAAAAAAATTCAAGATGGCCGACTGGTGGCTATTTTTGTCGGAAATTGCATGTAATTAGTTTTCAGCCTAGAACTTCTAAATGACCTTTCCAATTTCAATAAGTTTTGGTATGGAGGTATAGCAGCATAAGATAAATAACATATCATGCAGGTTTTTCTCTTGTGCAGAAATTATGCAAATTAGATGGACTTGAGATTTTTTTCAGCCATTTTTGTATATATACTATTAAAAAAAAGTAGGGGATATTTCATAAAAGTGAGATATATGAAGAAATATATCTATATTTTCTTCAAAAAGACACTTAAGGCATTAGAAGACATGGACAGTCATCCAGAGAATTTACCACATTCAGTTGAAGACCTCAATACCTTGTAAATCCTCCTCTGTTCGCGAGACAAGTGCTGATCCGACATGGCATACTCCTTACCAAACGTCCAGTATCAGCTTGACTGATGTTATTCCATTCTTCCTGCAATGCAGGGCAAGTTTCTGGACATTGGTAGGAGGCTGTTGGCGTTGTCGTAGGCACCTGCCAATCATATCCCAGATGTGCTCGATTGGTGAGAGGTCTGAACTTAGTGCTGGTCAAGGCAGTGTAGTGATGTTCTGCTCCTGGAGGAACTCTGTAGCGACACGGGCCCTGTGTGCTCTTGCATTGTCATCTTGGAAAATGAATCAATGGCCTTGACATTGTGCAAATGGCACCACATGAGCTGCTAACATATTGTCACGGTAGTACTGCCCTGTGACACGCCCTTGGATGACATGTAATGCTGTTCTGCTTGTCATGGTTATGCCCCACCACACCATAACCGATCCACCACCAAAAAGATCATGCTGCATAATGGTTACGTCAAGGTATCGTTTGTTCCGCCACCATCACACTCTGTTTTGCATGTCGTGGAAGTCGAGAGTGCACCTCAATTCATTGGAAAACATGACGTTGCTCCACTGACGATTGTCACAGCGCTGTCGTGCTCCACACCTATTATGCCTTGCTGGGATGTGACGTTCAGTCAAATGTGGAATTATTCGAGTTTGTCGAGCGTACAAATTACAGCTGTGTAGGCGATTTCGGATAGTCTGACTACTGACTCACATATCTGTCGCTCGGTGCAGCTGCTGTCCAATTTCTGAGGCACTTTGATGGCGGTTACGTAATGCTGTGGTTCAGATGAAATGATCCTGGTTAGTAGTTGTCGCCCATGGACGACCTGACCGACATCTGTCATCAACATTGCCTGTCTGATGGTAGAGTGACCACAACCTGCTAATCACTGATTGAGTAACGTTGAGAATTTGAGCCACTGCAGTCTGTCTGTTGCAGCTTCCAACATGTCAACGGTCTGTAAACGTTCGTCATGTGTCAGACTTCGCATACCTCAAAAGTTAGGTTTCGACCAGAAACTATTGATGAACGAGTTTATACCAAGAAAAGAATGATGAGACCTCCGAAAAAGCCTGTCCAGTACAAATGAATATTTCAAAATGTACCCCACAGACATTAACGCAGTGCTCGTGTGAAAAACCTGCACAAAGTTTTCATGGGTTGGTGACATTCATGATCCACACTAAACTTGGTAACATATTGATGTGTCCAATCACGCATATCCAATACCATTTTCTGAAAATATCAACATCAGTTTGGACATCTCCTACTTTTTTAGCTCAACTTTGGCGAAGCCAAATTTGAGCTTATGCCATGGCCTGTCGTCCGTCTGGCCGTCTGTCCGTCTGTCCATCAACAATTGGATACGGCTCGGGCTAGAGGCCGTATTTATGAACCGATCTTTACGAAACTTCTTGGGTACCTTTGTTATGACCGTGGGACGAGAACGAGTGTTTTGGGGTTTGGTCCGAAATTCAAGATGGCTGCCAGCCGCCGTTTTGTACCGACGATGCAGAAATCTGTTTTTTGTACAGAACTTCCATATGAAAGCTATGATTTGAATAATTTTTTGTATGAATGTTTAGTACCATGGGATACATCACATATAATACAGGTTTTTTTCTCGTGCGTAAATTATGCAAATTAGACTAACTTTGATGTTTTTTGGTGTTACTTTCAGCACTGTAAGTGCAAATGCCAATACGGCTCGGGCTAGAGGCCGTATTTATGAACCGATCTTTACGAAATTCCTTGGGTACCTTTGTTATCACTGTGGGATGAGAACGAGTGTTTTAGGGTCCGGTCCGAAATTCAAGATGGCCGATGGCAGCCATTTTGTACAAAATTTGGTGCAATCAGATTTTTGCACAGAACTTCCATATGAAAGCGCTGATTTGAATAATTTTTTGTGTGAATGTTTAGTACCATGGGATACATCACATATAATACGGGTTTTTACCTAGATGTTTGTCATTGCTGTGTCACATACTATACATGTACATGTCTTTGTCTTGACAAGTTGAGCTACAGTGTCATTGACACTTTCATTTGAATAGTATATTATGTTGGTGTGTCCTGTTTCAACCTGTATCTCCGAGACGCTATGACACTTTTTTTTTTAAATTTTCATCATTGATCAGACATTATGTAAAATTGATGCACATAATTTTTAGCTCGACTTTGGCGAAGCCAAATTTGAGCTTTTGTCATGGCCTGTCGTCCGTCTGGCCGTCTGTCCATCTGTCCATCAACAATTGGATACGGCTCGGGCTAGAGGCCGTATTTATGAACCGATCTTTACGAAACTTCTTGGGTACCTTTGTTATGACCGTGGGACGAGAACGAGTGTTTTGGGGTTTGGTCCGAAATTCAAGATGGCTGCCAGCCGCCGTTTTGTACCGACGATGCAGAAATCTGTTTTTTGTACAGAACTTCCATATGAAAGCTATGATTTGAATAATTTTTTGTATGAATGTTTAGTACCATGGGATACATCACATATAATACAGGTTTTTTTCTCGTGCGTAAATTATGCAAATTAGACTAACTTTGATGTTTTTTGGTGTTACTTTCAGCACTGTAAGTGCAAATGCCAATACGGCTCGGGCTAGAGGCCGTATTTATGAACCGATCTTTACGAAATTCCTTGGGTACCTTTGTTATCACTGTGGGATGAGAACGAGTGTTTTAGGGTCCGGTCCGAAATTCAAGATGGCCGATGGCAGCCATTTTGTACAAAATTTGGTGCAATCAGATTTTTGCACAGAACTTCCATATGAAAGCGCTGATTTGAATAATTTTTTGTGTGAATGTTTAGTACCATGGGATACATCACATATAATACGGGTTTTTTTCTCGTGCAGAAATTATGCAAATTAGATGAACTTTGATTTTATTCAGTGCTACTTACACACAGTAAGTACACATGTCTATACGGCTCAGGCTAGAGTCTGTATTTATGAACCGATCTTCACGAAACGTCTTGGGTACCTTTGTTATCACCTTGGGACAAGAACGAGTGTTTCTGGGTGTGGTCAAAAATTCAAGATGGCTGCCAGTGGCCATTTTGTACCGAAATTAGGTCTAATCAGTTTTTTGTACACAACTTCTATATACGGCTCAGGTTAGAGGCCGTATTTATGAACCGATCTTTACGAAACTTCTTGGGTACCTTTGTTATCACCGTGGGATGAGAACGAGTGTTTTTGGGTGTGGTCCAAAATTCAAGATGGCCACCAGCAGCCATTTTGTACCAAAATTAATGCAATCAGTCTTTTTACAGAACTTCTGTATGAAAGTTCTGATTTGAATATATTTTTGTATGAATGTTTATTAACATGGAATACATCATATATAGTATGGGTTTTTTTCTCGTGCAGAAATTATGCAAATTAGATGAACTTTGATTTATTCAGTGCTACTTATACACTGTAAGTGCACATGTCAATACGGCTCGGGCTAGAGGCTGTATTTATGAACCGATCTTCACAAAACTTCTTGGGTACCTTTGTTATCTCCTTGGGACGAGAACGAGTGTTTCTGGGTGTGGTCATTTTGTACCGAAATTAGGTCCAATCAGTTTTTTGTCACAACTTCTACACAGCTCATATTTGTGAACTGATCTTCACGAAACTTCTTGGGTACCTTTGTTTTCACCTTGGGTCAGGAATGAGTGTGTTTTGGGGTGCCTTTGTTATCACTGTGCTATGAGAACAAATATTTTGGGGTTCAGTCAGACCCACTCTGGGACTCAAAGATTTTTTTCTAGTTTAGCATCTGACTGTCACCCACCTTTACAATACTTTACCTATACATTTGTTACAGGCAACGGTCAATATTTATGTACAGACCGTTACAATACTTTATATGTAACTTTGTTATCAGGTCATTACCTAGATGTTTGTCATTGCTGTGTCACATACTATACATGTACATGTCTTTGTCTTGACCAGTTGAGCTACAGTGTCATTGACACTTTCATTTGAATAGTATATTATGTTGGTGTGTCCTGTTTCAACCTGTATCTCCGAGACGCTATGACACTTTTTTTTTAAAATTTTCATCATTGATCAGACATTATGTAAAATTGATGCACATAATTTTTAGCTCAACTTTGGCGAAGCCAAATTTGAGCTTTTGTCATGGCCCGTC
This sequence comes from Pictodentalium vernedei, assembly GCA_031216915.1. NCBI lineage: Eukaryota > Metazoa > Mollusca > Scaphopoda > Dentaliida > Dentaliidae > Pictodentalium > Pictodentalium vernedei. Next base: position 690,412,431 of record CM062296.1, on the reverse strand, counting down.
GGCCGTCTGTCCGTCTGTCCGTACGTCAACAATTGGATACGGCTCGGGCTAGAGGCTGTATTTATGAACCGATCTTTACGAAACTTCTTGGGCACCTTTGTTATGACCGTGGGACGAGAACGAGTGTTTTTGAGTGTGGTCCAAAATTCAAGATGGCTGCCAGCCACCATTTTGTACCGACGATGCAGAAATCTGTTTTTTGTACAGAACTTCCATATGAAAGCTCTGATTTGAATAATTTTTTGTATGAATGTTTAGTACCATGGGATACATCACATATAATACAGGTTTTTTTCTCCTGTGTAAATTGTGCAAATTAGACTAATTTTGATGTTTTTTGGTGTTACTTTCAGCACTGTAAGTGCAAATGACAATACGGCTCGGGCTAGAGGCCGTATTTATGAACCGATCTTTACAAAACTTCTTGGGTACCTTTGGTATCACCGTGGGACGAGAACGAGTGTTTTTGGGTCCGGTCCGAAATTCAAGATGGCCGATGGCAGCCATTTTGAAAAAATTGGGTGCAATCAGATTTTTGCACAGAACTTTCATATGAAAGCGCTGATTTGAATAATTTTTTGTGTGAATGTTTAGTACCATGGGATACATCACATATAATACAGGTTTTTTTCTTGTGCAGAAATTATGCAAATTAGATGAACTTTGATTTTTTCAGTGCGACTTACACCCAGTAAGTACACATGTCAATATGGCTCGGGCTAGAGTCTGTATTTATGAACTGATCTTCACGAAATGTCTTGGGTACCTTTGTTATCACCTTGGGACGAGAACGAGTGTTTCTGGGTGTGGTCTAAAATTCAAGATGTCTGCCAGTGGCCATGTTGTACTGAAATTAGGTCTAATCGGTTTTTTGTACACAACTTTTATACGACTCAGACTAGAGGCCATATTTATGAACCAATCTTTACAAAACTTCTTGGGTACCTTTGTTATCACCGTGGGATGAGAGCGAGTGTTTTTGGGTGTGGTCCAAAATTCAAGATGGCCACCAGCAGCCATTTTGTAACAAAATTAGTGCAATCAGTCTTTTGTACAGAACTTCTGTATGAAAGTTCTGATTTGAATAAATTTTTGTATGAATGTTTAGTAACATGGAATTCATCACATATTGTAAGGGTTTTTTTTTTCGTGCAGAAATTATGCAAATTAGATGAACTTTGATTTATTCAGTGCTACTTACACAATGTAAGCACACATGTCAATACGGCTCAGGGTAGAGGCTGTATTTATGAACCGATCTTCACAAAACTTCTTGGGTACCTTTGTTATCACCTTGGGATGAGAATGAGTGTTTCTGGGAGCGGTCCAAAATTCAAGATGGCTGCCAGTGGCCATTTTGTTCCGAAATTAGGTCCAATCAGTTTTTTGTCACAACTTCTATACAGCTCATATTTATGAACTGATCTTCACAAAACTTCTTGGGTACCTTTGTTTTCACCTTGGGACAGGAACGAGTGTGTTTTGGGGTGCTTTTGTTATCACTGTGCTATGAGAACAAATATTTTGGGGTTCAGTCAGACCCACTCTGGGACTCAAAGATTTCTTTTCTAGTTTGGCATCTGACTGTCACCCACCTTTACAATACTTTACCTATACATTTGTTACAGGCAACGGTCAGTATTTATGTACAGACCGTTACAATACTTTATATGTACCTTTGTTATCAGGTCATTACCTGGATGTTTGTCATTGCTGTGTCACATACTATACATGTACATGTCTTTGTCTTGACAAGTTGAGCTACAGTGTCATTGACACTTTCATTTATGTTTTTTTAAATTCAAAATGGCCGACTTTCAGCCATTTTTGTTGAAAATTGCAAGTAATTAGTTTTCTACCTAGAACATCTAAACGACATCCCCGGTTTCTATAATTTTTTCTATGACCTTGTAGCAGCATAAGATAAACAATTTGGTGACACCCCCAACCGTGGGGGACTATTGTCGGATCGCTGGCAATTGGCGTTGCACTTGTTTTAATTACAGATTTATGTATTTTCTCGTTACTTCTGATATCTTATGCTTGGCATATAGTGCTTTTTTTACACGGCCACTTATAAGCAAAATAGTTGATATTTTTTCAAATCAGCAGCTTATTGTGCTTCTAATAATAAAATTCAGGTGGGTTTGGTTCATTAAAAAGTGGCCCTAAATTTTATACGGCTGGACCTAAAAAGGCCTTGCAAAGTCATTGAATTTCAAAATGATAATTCTGTATGTACCCTGAAAGAGTTATGCAGAACAGTTTGAAAGGGTTAGTTGGGTGATGGAATATTGATTGGTTTCATTTGTCTACAATTTACAAAATTATGCGATAAACATGTTTTGTCTTCTAAACTAGTTTCTAGTGTTTATTTGTATTCGTTCATTTACTTATTGGTGGTAACCCTTTTAACTCTAAAGGCCACTTTTCCGGTCCAGAAATATGATAACATCATACTTTCACAAGGTAGGATGGATGATTGCTCAGTGCATGTGTGGGGTAACCAGTCATTAATTTCAATATGCAGCCGAAAGGCTGCATGTTGAAAATATTGAATGGTCTACTCCAGATAATGAATATGGACTCTTCCAAGTGCTGTCATTGAACTGACTTGGAAGATGCCATCATGGTTCAAAAAGTTAAGGTCACTGACATCCTCAATGTCTAAATCGAAATAAAGGTCACATTTAGCAGTTGTGGCTACATGTCATCAACAATACAAACTGTCCTCCTGATCTTCAGGACTTAATTTTTGTTGAATGTTAAGCAAATTTGAGTTGGGGTTTATTCATTTATAGGTGTTTAAGGTAACTTTGAACATCTAGAGCTGTCTCGTGATTGCAGCATAAACAGTATTCATTAAATATATGCATGGTATCACTCTAGTTTTGTTTAAAAAAATATTGCTTACGACTTACTAGACAGATTCCAGCATGCTCATTCCATTGGGGAGTCATAACCTATGTTTTGGAAGAACAAAATTTCAAATTATGCAGAAATAAATATTATAACTGTCACTTGCAGTTTGCGTAAGTAAATGTTTTAGTCCCTTACCTAATATAGATTGAGGACAACACTGCAATTGTTTTTATCAGTAACCCATTAACTAATGGAACATTTGTATCTAGTGAACACTATTTCTGAGAAAATTTTCAATTTTGCTTCTTAGACTTAGCTTATATAATAACACCTCATTGGAATAGGTTTGTTTCAATTAGGTAGTCCAAAGCTATGTTTTTATGGCAAAAGAAGGATTTTTTTTATACTTATTCAAGAATATTTTTGTTTCGGCCATCTCCTGGTCTTGTTAGAAACATTTATTTGTTTATTTATTCGGATTGCATGACACTTTTGACAGCCAGGGTTACCTCATGTCAGACAGTTTTACTGGTGGAGGAAGCTGGAGTACCCGGAGAGAACCATCGGGCAACTACAAGCAGCTGTCAGACTCCCCAACGTACTACTTATGCAGCACAAGCAGTGTTGGAATTGGTTGAAGATAAGTGCACCATCGACATGCTGTACGCCTTAGTACACAGTGCCACTGTGCCACTGTGCCCCTGTGTGGGCAATCAGGATTAAGTGCCTTGGCCAAGGACACAACACAGTTATCCCTGGTGGGGATCGAACTCTGGACCTCTTGGTTTGAAGTCCTATGGCATAACCACTGATCCAACACACATCCGGTCTTGTTAGAAAAAAGTGTTGATTAGTGATTTTTTGCTTCCAAAATATAGCTCATGACCCCTTGCTTGAGGTGCTTGTTCCAGTGAGGAGTCATAAGCTGTAAAAAATAACATTTGAATGGCATGTTTTGTGTACTCTCCTACACTTATTTGATGTTTACCATTAAGTAAAGGTTTTCCAGGAATATGTCAAAGGAAATTTCAAGGAAAAAGTCTTGGAAATGACATATGCATGGTGGTAATTTACATTAAACAGACTTGATCTGTCTGGAAGTAAATGAAGTTAGTTGACAAGCACTCCTGTAACAGTAGCTTTATTGATCAGATGTACTGTTCCTTTGTGAAGCTAATTTATACATTCATATCAACAAAATGACTGGAATGTTTTTACCCCCTTTCAGTGCTAAATCCCAGATTACAGAGACAACAAAATCCATCCTGCAGACGTTTCACGTGGAGGGGTCCAAATGATAAGTCTGCAAGATTGGATTATTAGCTCACCTGACTGAAAGTCAGGGAGAGCTATTCTGATCACTCTTTGTCCATCGTACGTCGTGAAGGTGGTGTTTGGGTCTTTTTCTCCCAAACCACTGTCCATCTTTTAATGAAATTTCATGTGAGAGTTAGTTATATAGGGGCATTTTGATTTTTCTTCAAATTAAGTTGCGGCTCATATTGTGGAGTGGGGTGGGGCCAAAATGCACAAAATTTTAAAAAATCTTCTTCTCATGAAGCAGCCATAGCAGAGACTTGATATTTGGTATGCAGCTTCCATTTGAGGTGTAGACTCAAGTTTGTTCAAGAGAAGTTTGACGGGCAATATTTACCCTTGTTCTGAGAGGGGCAAGAATTTTTGCCCCGCCCAAAATTTCTATTTTCTGAACCCAGAGGTCGATTTGAACAAAATTTAATATGAGGTATTATTGGGTTATAAGTACTTGATTTATGCAAAAAAAAATTTTCCTGCAGCCCCATGAGAACCGCAGGAGCTAAAAATAGAAAAAAATTAAAACGCCCATATCTCCAAAACTGCACGGCACCGAGAATTTTTATTTGGTGTGAAGCTTCCTTAGGACCAACAGAAAGGATTGGTAAAAAAAAATTGCCATCGGTTTTATCATAGGGTACAGTTTCGGGACTTTGAAAAAGTGCTGAGTCAGCACTTTTTAACTGTAGGCAATGGGAAAAACATTAAAAAATCTTCTTCTCCCGATCCAGCTGGCAGAATCTTTTGATATTTGGTATGCAACATTGTAGGGTGGATCTGATTCAAGTTTGTTCAAATTGGCCCCCTGGGTTCATATTTGTGCTCAGTATAGGAGCCCGATTTCGAACTTAGTGCATTTCAGGCAAATTTCTTAAAAAATCTTCTTCTCCAGATCTAGCAGGCAAAATCTTTTGATATTAGGTATGCAACATTGTGGGGTGGATCTGATTCAAGTTTGTTCAAATCGGCCCCCTGGATTCATATTTGGGCTCACTATAGAAGCTTTAATTCGAACTTCGTGCATTTCAGGCAAATTTCTTTAAAAATCTTCTTCTCCAGATCCAACAGGCAGAATCTTTTGATATTTGGTATGCAACATTGTGGGGTGGATCTGGTTCAAGTTTGTTCAAATCGGCCCCCTGGATTCATATTTGGGCTCACTATAGAAGCCTGAATTCAAACTTAGTGCATTTCAGGCAAATTTCTTTGAAAATCTTCTTCTCCAGATCCAGCAGGCAGAAACTTTTGATATTTGGTATGCAACATTGTGGGGTGGATCTGATTCAAGTTTGTTCAAATCGGCCCCCTGGGTTTATATTTGGGCGCAGTATAGGAGCCCAAATTCGAACTTAATGCATTTTAGGCAAATTTCTTTGAAAATCTTCTTAAGATCCAGCAGACAGAATCTTTTGATATTGGGTATGCACCATGCTTAAGGGGGTGAGATTCAGTTTTGTTCAAGCCGAGTCCCTGGGTTTATATTTGGGCTCACTGTGGGAGCCTGAATTATAACTCAATTCAAAATGAGGAATTTTCTTCAAAAATCTTCTTCAGATCCAGCAGTTGGAATTTTTTGATATTTGGTATGCAGCATCCTTAGGGGGGTGAGATTCAAGTTTGTTCAAGCCATGTCCCTAGGTCCATATTTGGGCTCACTGTGGGAGCCCGAATGATAACTTAGTTCAAAATGAGGAATTTTCTTTAAAAATCTTCTTCTTCAGATGCAGCAGTCGGAATGTTTTGATATGTGGTAATGTCCTTGGGGGGGGGGGGGGGGGGGGGGGGGGTTAAGTTTGTTAAAGCCAAGTCCCTGGTTCCATATTTGTGCTCCCTGTTTGAGCCCGAATTATAACTTAGTCAATATGATGAATTTTTCTGTAAAAATCTTTAAATTTTATTTTTTCAACATGTGACGAAAAGTATGGCTGATGACCCCTCAATGCCATGAGTGTATTGTGCTCATTCCAATTTAGAATAATAAATTGTGTTTTTGAAGCAAAAAAATCAAGTTTTTTTGTTCAAGAATATTTTTTCGTACATGTCTGTTAATTGGGTTAGGCACTAAGACAAAATATAATGAAAGTGGAGTACATGTGACAGGATCAATGACCCAAGTTTGTGTTTTTCAGATGCATGAAATGTAGGAAAATCTCCAACGGGGGGAGGGGGGGGGGGGTGGATTCCTGTCTCTGTAATCTATCTAAGTTGTGTTCTTTATTTATACCATGATTAAACTTCATTTAAGGGTAATCCTTTACAATAGCGGGTTTTCGTTTTATTGCGAAATTAGGCAATTTTTTCCTCGCTTCTTTTGGGTTTTTTTGTAAAGGATTACCCATTTAAGTGAAAGAAACTTAGAGTAATAAAGAAAAATATTACCTTGCAATGGTCCTTTTATTTTCTTGCATGACACTTGTTTTGTGTCGAAGCATTTCATTGGCTCAAAGTAGCATTCCATTGGCTCTTGCAAATTCATGCTCCATGAATAGGAATTTGTAACAACCAGTCAGAAATGTTCTAACATGCTGTAGACCACATGCCATGCATGGTTTTCTCTAATTTTTTGATGCCTGTATTCTATTGGATAACATTGAATGGTGTCAGTGAGCTCTGTCAAACAAGATTGAAATGGTTGAATTCCTCGTTATACCCCCACTTCAGAGAAGTGGGGGCTATATTGTCGATGCCCTGTATGTCTGTCCATCCATCTGTCTGTCCAAACTTGTGTGTGCAACTCCTCCTACATTATTGAACCGATTTTGATGAAACTTCTCAAACATTATGACTAGCAAGTGACCGTGTGCTTATTCTAAAAGTTTTCATCTGTTACAGTTTTAATCAGTTTATCTCCTGTGAACTTAGATTTATTATGGATTTTCAACTGTGATTCTTGTGTACACAACTCTTCTTACATTATTGAACTGTTTTCGATGAAACTTCTTAAACACAGCCACTAATGAGTGAACATGCACATATTTCCAAATCTTCCATCTGTGGTGATTTTTACCAGGTTATCTTCGCTTCAACTTAGAAGATTTAATATAGATTTGTACATGAGATATTTGTGTGGGGAACATCTTCATTAATGAACTAATTTTGATCAAACTTCTCAAATATTTTGATTAACAAGTGGGCATACGCATATTCGAAAAGTTTTTATCTGCATCAATTTTAACCAAGTTATCTCCCATGAACTTGGATTTATTATTGGTTTTTCAAGCTCAACATTCAGAGGTGCATTCTAGTAAGCCAGAATTGGAGATATTAATCACTTCAGTGATAGTTCTAGTTGCAATATGGAAAAACTTAGGGCTGAAAAATTTCCCATATTTGACCACTGTCTGCATTGATTGACAGACAGGACATCCAGATTTTAGTGTGCACTTCCCAGAAATAATTTCTGGCTGTTCCACTGCATGGAAAGTGGAGCAGTATGTGGATTCTGTGTTGAGTTCTGTTGTCCTGGTACAATCAAATATGATGACAATACCGAGGAGTAATGTCCACTGCAGTGGTTTGCATTAATATAAATAATTGGATAAATTTTACTTGATTTTTATGTTGTCATTATTGTATAGCCATAGATGTTAAAAGTAATCCATAACACCAATAAACAACAACAACAATAATTTTGCCCAGAACCTGAGGATATGTATTTACTTCAAAAATGTCACCTTTACCACGAAGGTCAAGATCAAAACTCAGAAAATTTATATTACTGAGCTTGTGGTCACAACTTCTACTACACACAAAAATGGGATTGATTTAAACATATTGGGTTAATTGGTTGTGTGCTTGGGTGTCATTCTTAAGTATTTATTTATTGAGGTTTAACAACACTTTCAACAGCCAAGGTCACCTCGTGTCGCCCAAGAACCACTGAGCAATTCCAAGCAACTGTCAGACTCCCCACTGTACTAACTCCTCACAAGCAGGGTTAGCATTGGTTGAAGACAAGTGCACCATCGACGTGCAATATGCCTTAGTACACAGCACCACCATGCCCCCATCCAATTCTTACATGCAGTTACCACAACTTGAAGGTTTCACATTCTGTGGATGTGGTGCACTTTATTTTTGAAGTTACTTTATTTCTTCTGTATGTCTTTGCCATGCTACAATTTATGGGAGATTGCACTTAGATTGCACTCTCCCATAAAATACAATAAGACAAAGACAAGTGAACAAATCCCCTCCCTCCCCCCCCCCTCCAAATTTTTTTTTTTTTTTTTAATGAGCACTCTACCAGTTAAATATCAGATTTCATATGGCCCTGTTTGTTTGTGCACAGGTTTCAGCTTTTCATAGTAATGCAACTTGCAGAACATTATCCCTTTACCTACCTAACCTGTCAAGACGATGACACTTGCAAAAAAAAAATCCTTCAACAAGCATTTTCATTTTTTACCAACAAAACATAGCTTATGACCCCTTATTGGAAAGAGCTAATTGATTATTCAAATGAGGGTTCATAAGCTCTATTTTTTAGGCAAAAATTGAAAATATAATAAAATTTTAATGACCATTTTTGTGAGTAGTGCTGGAATGACTGTTGCATAAAGGATTAGCCCTAAGGTGCATAATTCTAACTTTGATAAATCTTTACAACAACAGAACAGGTGCCCCAGTATGCAGTCTCTGTCTTAACTGAGAAGTTACATGCTAAGCACCTTGTCAGTTGTTTTTAGGCATGTCTTGGCTGCCTACTTGGGCAGCCAAGACTTGGCTAAAAACAACTTCAGAGCGGCTAAAAACAACTGCAGAGCCACAGAATGTACACTTCAAAGTGTAGCAGAAATGTATAAAAATCTCCAGGACCATAATGGTTAAGCCTTCATGGTAGCTCAGAATTCTGTTTACCAGAACCAGGAAGGTAGCTTTTAATATTATCACATTTAAACTACATTTGTTTTCAGTTCTTTAGGAATCCCTATCTATGACAAACTGTAATGTGAAGAATATTGATTTTGCGAAGAAATTGGATTTCTATTAAATGCTTGGTATCTTTTTGTAGTCACTTCAAAGAGATCTACAGGAGCATCAGAGTAGCCTTGAGTATGTTAATAAAACAGGAAAGGAACTCCTGAAAAAGTCACCAGACAGCCGAAATGACAAATTACAGCAAGACTTGAAGAATCTCAATTCTCGGTGGACGGATGTCTCGTCTGGAATAGATTCCAGGCTTTTGGTTATTGAGAAGAATATCAGTCAGTTACGTCAGATACAGGTTAGTAGTCTGAGTGTTCAAAATGTAATTATATTTTATAACATGATCAACAGTCTTTTTTATCATCCCTTTATTTGTTATTATTTGTAAAGTTAATTAGTATTTAACAGCATGTGTAATACAGGATGATAGATTTAACCCTTTGGCATGAGCATGTTCCTTGTGGTGTTTTATTGTGTCGTCTTTTTTATGCCCCCGACTTAGGTTGGGTGGCATGTAGTGATTGAAGTGTGCGTGTGTCTGTCTGTCTGTGTGTCCATCTGTCCGTCCATGTGTGCATGTGGTGTCCGAGCCAATAACTCGAAAATGGTCAGGGCCACAGTCATCAAACTTCACACAATTATAAAGGACAATGGGAGGATGTGTCACACACCATAGCCGGGTTCGTACCTTCAAGGTCAAGGCCACATTTCAAGGTCACACTAAAAATTGGTCCATATTCGTGTCTCACTCATAACTCAGAAACGAATCATAGTACAATTGTTAAACTTTTTACAAATGTTAAGGACAGTCAGAAGGTGTGTCGTGTATAATAGTTTCCGCCGCATCTGCAAGGTGGAGTTCACAATTGACCTTCATATGTTCAGGGTCACAAATCGTGTCTCAAGCATAACTCCAAGACTATTAGGGCTACAATCATCTAACATCACTCAATTATAAAGGACAACAGGTGGATGTGTCACGCACCACAGCCAGGTCCGTAAGGTCAAGGTCACATTTCAAGGTCACACTGAACATGGTTAGGGCCACAGTCATCAAACTTCACACAATTATAAAGGACCATGGGAGGATGTGTCACACACCATAGCCGGGTTCGTACCTTCAAGGTCAAGGTCACATTTCAAGGTCACACTAACAATCTGTCAATATTCGTGTCTCAGCCATAACTCAGAAACGAATCATAGTACAATTGTTAAAACTTTTTACACATGTTAAGGACAGTCAGAAGGTGTGTCGTGTATAATAGTTTCCGCTGCATCTGCAAGGTGAAGGTCACAAGGGTGGGGGGAGAGGGCATGTGTTACCTTAGTAACATTCTTCTTGTTTCATTGGAAGGTTGAGTAATTTTTTTTTGTATTCTGCACATTTTTTTGCAGAGTGGCGCAAAGTGGCAAAATTTCTTTCGTTGGCCTAAAAAAGTTAAAAATTTGTTTCTCACACACTCCCGAATGATCCTTTTGGCTGCCACATGCTCTCTTTTTATAACCAATGCAAACTTAAAAAAATCAAAATTAAATGGTGTATGTCTAATATCTTACCCAAGGTAATAAAACTGATAAATTTGTCCCTTGAGTGCAACAAGGCTTTACAATGCTTTTGCATTGCAGAGTCTTCTTGCACTCAAGGGATGAAATACACCACCACCCATGCTATTCTGTTGATTGCGAGGCCTAAAACATAAAACAGACCAAGAACATTCACTTTTGATGGCAAAGAAATAATTACAAAATGAAAAATAAAATAAACCACCTGCCCACATGCAATTTTGCAAAAAAAAATGGCCTGAGAAACAAGATTTAATTTGTGAGGTGTTACTAGTTATTTACTGGTCCAGTGCAAAAAGCTGACTTTTGGGCATGAAATATGCTGAAAGGCCCAGTTTCAGCATAGCCCTATACCTAAAAATTTGCCAATTCTACCCAGTGTTAAATCTTTTTAGAACTCATTGAACATTACATAATGATCATATTCAGCCAGCGCTATTCACAAAAATCTCTGTTCAAATATTCATTTTCATCTTTTCATTTTTTGTATCTAACCTTTGGCTTGTGACACATCCCTGGGATGATAGCATCAAGCTCATTGCAGCAAGGGGGCATAAATAATGTTTTGGTGACATAAAATGAAGCTTTTAGCCCTTTACACAATACACACGATATCAAAATTTGTCATTTAAACACTTATTTTTCTAAAAATTTTTTAAAATTCAATAATATCATATCATGTGACCACCCCACCCCTTCCCCATCCCCATTGAAACATGCTTCACTCACTCATTCCAATGATGAGGCACCTGATATAGTTTGTTTACATTTTTTGAAAATGAAAATTTTTTTTCAAGTGCTAAATCTGTAACATCGGTAGATGCAGCCGATTTGTTAGGTAAAGGGTTAAGTTATTAAAGAAATTTTTTGTGCATGTCTTCTTGTCATGTTTTTTAACCCTTTACCCAATATGATGGCCAAAATTATTCACAAAAACCGTCAATTAATTTTCATTATTTGTCTCAAAAACATAGGTTATGACCCCTCTTTGGAACGAGCTCCACAAGCTCGTTCCAATGAGGTGTCATAACCTATGTTTTTGAGACACAAAATTAAAAAAAGTAATTATTCAAGGATTTTATTTGCAAGTGCCATCTGCTTTTCATGTAGGTAAAGGAGGGTAGGGGGGGGAGAGGGGGGGGGGTCATGTAGGACAATTAATCAATTATTATCGATTATTTGCGATGATTAATCGATTCCTAAATTAAAAAACCATGACAGCCCTACCTAACACAGTATTTTTAAAAAATAAATTAATTTTCGCATTTTTCGAAAAACAAATTTCACAATTTTTTTTTATAAAACCATACAATTATGGATATCATTAGAACCAGATCGGCGAGCTGGTTCTAATGCTATCCTTATTTGTATGGTTTTAATGAGAAAGATATTTTATTTATTCTGGCCGTTTTTGGCCACTATGTTAGGTAAAGGGTTAAATACTGAATTGGCCGCATGCACTCACACAGTTAACAAATAGAACATGTGGACAAAACCATATCATGTGACCCATTCATTGGAAAAAGCTTGTCAGTGGTATGGTTTTGTTGAAATTTTTCTAAAAATTTGAAATAAAATAATTAAAATAACAAATTTTGATATTGTGTGTGTTGGGTGAAGGGTTTAATGGTAGGTGGTGGTGGTGTGACCTAGCACAAAGGATTTTATTGTCTGTGTTTTGGATATTGTGTCCTTGAGTGGTAGTCCTTTTCTTAAAAGTTGTTAGGGAATTGATTAACAATGGAAGAGAAAAACACTTAAAGATTCATCTCTCCAAATGTCCATCCATCCTAGCATCCATGCCAGTCCATCTGCAAACTTATCCTCATATCTCCTGTTAACTGGTTGAGTGCTAGAGGTCACTATCATGGATCTATTAAAACGTGCTGAAAGCCACTTTAGTGGCTTTACTCTGTTTGCATAGGCTTGTTGTTTTCTTAGCAGTAGAAGATAAATGTTTATATAAAGTTGTTCTGTTACAATTTATTGGAGCGTGTCATTGGGCACTCTCCAATAAATTGTAACAAAACAATCATTCATGAACAAAATCTTGGTAAACTAAGGCTTTCCTTGCTGGTTGCGTGGCATCTTTGAAAAAATTACTCACATTTCAAATCACTGTCGAAAAATAATTTAGCACTCAACCAGTTAAGTTCTCATTGGATTTTCATAAAATTTAGTGTACAAAAGCAACATTATGGATACACAGAAGTTCATGTGGTAACCAATTTTACAAGAGTTATCATATTTGAGACTCAGTTCAATATTATGTTATCACATTTCATCATACAGTTCACGGTGGAATTTCAACAAACATAGAATATAACCTGACTGATTTCATGCCATTACAGTCTAAACATTTTGTGGGCATGCAGTTCTGTGGAAAGCGTTGTTGAATAAGACTAATAACAGTTTCTCATTCATTATCAGAGATGGTACAGTGGAGCCCAGTTAACTGGATATCTCTTAAAGGAATAACCCTGTTAATTGAATATCACCTCAAAACACAAAACCATTTAACATTCACCAAATCCCCCTTGTTTATAGACCTATTTGGCCTCAATGCACCCTATACAAACATTTAATATATTAAGTCTTGTTTTACAGAACCCCCAAAAACTCTGTCAAACAAGATATAATAGAATAAATGCTCAGGTTCTCTCTAGAATATAGGGAAATAGCCAAATCCCTGTTAATTGAATACTCCTGGTAATTGTATAATTTTCAGTGTTTTACTATACATACAGGGTATTGCAACAATCAGTTCATCTGGGTCGTCTATATTTTTCCATTGAGCTGACAATATCAGAGCAATCAGATCACACAGGATACCATAGGCATCGTGTTTGCTGAACTCATCTTGTCAACAAGAATGAGTATGAACACCCAGATTGATTTTTAGCTTAACTTGACAAAGTCAAGATAAGCTATTGCCATCATGCGTGCGGAAGTCTGTTAGTCTGTGAGTCTGTTCACATTTTCCTTTAGCACAGGCTACACCCCGTAGTTCTTGTCTGATCGTCACAAAATTTCATACGCAGGTTTGGGGTCATGTCTAGATGAGAACGTCCCCTTTTGGTCACAATTGGTCAACCAGTATGGCTGCCCGAGCCAAAAACCCGAACACCATTAGCACAGTCTACAGGTCGTATTTATGAAGGGATTTCATTGTAACTTGGTAGGATGCCTCTGTATAATGTCTAGATGAGAACGTCCCCTTTTGGTCATGATCTGTCGACCATGATGGCTGCCCAAGCCCAAAACCCAAAAGCTTTTAGCACAGTCTGCAGGTCATATTTAATATGGAGGGATTTCATTGTAACTTGGTAGGATGACCCCGGATGATGTCTAGATGAGAACTTTCCCATTTGGTCATGATCTGTCAACCGCGACGACGGCCTGAGCAAAAGACCCAAAAACTTTTAGCACAGTCTACAGGTCATATTTATGGAGAGATTTCATTGTAACTTAGTAGGTTGACTTCATATAATGTCTAGATGAGAACGTCCCCTTTTGGACGTGATTGGGCAACTGTGACGGCTACAGGGGCCCAAAGCCCGAAAACCTTTAGCACAGTCTACAGGTCATATTTATGAAGGAACTTATTGTAACTTGGTAGGATGACTCCAAATAATGTCTAGATGAGAACGTCCCCTTTTGGTCGCTGTCGTTCAGCCTTGATGGCTGCCCGAGCCCAAAAACCTTTAGCATAGTCAAAACATCGTATTTTTGTAAGGATTTTATTGTAACTTGTTAGGTTGACTCCATATAATGCCTAGATGATGACATCCCTTTTTGGTTGTGATTGGTCAACTGTGACGGCTACAGGTGCCCGAAGCCCGAAAGCCTTGAGCACAGTCTACAGGTCATATTTATGAAGGGATTTCATTGTAACTTCGTAGGATCACTCCAGATGATGCCCAGATGAGAATGTCCCCTTTTGGTTGCGACCATTCATGATGGCTGCCCGAGCCCGAAGCCTGAAAACCTTTAGCACAGTCTACAGGTCATATTTATGAAGCCCGAAAATCTTTAGCACAGTGTAAAGGTCATATTTATGAAGGGATTTAATTGTAACCTGGTAGGTTGACTTCATATAATGTCTAGATGAGAACGTCCCCTTTTGGACATGATTAGGCAACTGTGATGGCTACAGGGGTCCAAAGCCCGAAAACCTTTAGCACAATATACAGGTCATATTTATGAAGGGATTTTAAGGATTAAACCGAAAATTCCGCTTTGGTACAAGGTGAGCTAATGCCATCACTTGGCATCATTCGTTGTCCGTCATCCAGCATCCGTCGTCCATCATCCATAAACTTTTTACATTTTCATCTTCTTCTCTTGAACTGCTGAGCGGATGTGAACCAAACGTAGCAGGAATGGTCTATGGGAGGTCCTCTACAATGATCCTCATTTTGTTCCCATCGGAAGAAAAACATGGCCACCAGATGCATTCTTTGATTCTGAATGGTCGATTTTTAGCTTAACTTGACAAAGTCAAGATAAGCTATTGCCATCATGCGTGCGGAAGTCTGTGATTCTGTTAGTCTGTGAGTCTGTTCACATTTTCCTTTAGCACAGACTACACCCTGTAGTTCTTGTCTGATCGTCACGAAATTTCATATGCAGATTTGGGGTCATGTCTAGATGAGAACGTCCCCTTTTGGTCATGATCAGTCAACCGGTATGGCTGCGCGAGCCCCAAACCCCAAAACCATTAGCACAGTCTACAGGTCGTATTGATGAAGGGATTTCATTGTAACTTGGCAGGATGCCTCTATATAATGCCTAGATGAGAACGTCCCCTTTTGGTCATGATCTGTCAACCATGATGGCTGCCCAAGCCCAAAACCCAAAAACTTTTAGCACAGTCTGCAGGTCATATTTAATAAGGAGGGATTTCATTGTAACTTGGTAGGATGAATCTGTATGATGTCTAGATGAGAACTTCCCCATTTGGTTGCAATCTGTCAACCATGACAACTGCCCGAGCCCAAAACTCGAAAACATTTATCACATATAATGTATAGATGAGAACATCCCCTTTTGGACGTGATTGGGCAACTGTGACGGCTACAGGGGCCCGAAGCCCGAAAACCTTTAGCACAATCTACAGGTCATATTTATGAAGGAATTTCATTGTAACTCTGTAGGATGACTCCAAATAATGTCTAGATGAGAACGTTCCCGTTTGATCTCGATCATTCAGCCTTGATGGCTGCCCAAGCCCAAAAACCTTTAGCATAGTCTACAGGTCGTATTTATGGAAGGATTTCATTGTAACTTGTTAGGTTGACTCCATATAATGCCTAGATGATGACATCCCCTTTTGGTCATGATTGGTCAACTGTGATGGCTACAGGTGCCCGAAGCCTGAAAACCTTGAGCACAGTCTACAGGTCATATCTATGAAGGGATTTCATTGTAACTTCGTAGGATCACTCCAGATGATGCCCAGATGAGAATGTCCCCTTTTGGTTGCAATCATTCAACCATGATGGCTGCCCAAGCCCGAAGCCCGAAAACCTTTAGCACAGTCTACAATTCATATTTATGAAAGGATTTCATTGCAACTTCGTAGGATGACTCCAAATAATGTCTAGATGAGACTGTCCCCTTTTGGTCGCGATCATTCAGCTTTGTTGGCTGCCCGAGCCCAAAAACTTTTATCATAGTCTGTAGATCGTATTTATGGAAAGCTTTCATTGTAACTTGTTAGGTTGACTCCAAAAAATGCTTAGATGATGACATCCCCTTTTGGTCATGATTGGACAACTGTGACGGCTACAGGGGCCCGAAGACCAAAAACCTTATGGAAGGCTTGTTAGGTTGACTCCATATATTGCCTAGATGATGACATCCTCTTTTGGTCATGATTGGTCAACTGTGACGGCTACAGGTGCCCGAAGACCAAAAACCTTGAGCATAGTCTTCAGGTCATATTTATGAAGGGATTTCATTGTAACTTTGTAGGATCACTCCAGATGATGCCTAGATGAGAACGTCCCATTTTGGTTGCGATCATTCAACCATGATAGCTGCCCGAGCCCGAAGCCCAAACACCTTTAGCACAGTCTACAGGTCATATTTATGAAGGGATTTCATTGTAACTTGGTAGGAGAACTCCAGATAATGACTAGATGAGAACGTCACATTTTGGTCGCAATCATTCAGCCTTGATGGCTGCCCGAGCCCAAAAACCTTTAGCCTAGTCTATAGGTCGTATTTATGGAAGGATTTCATTGTAAGTTGTCAGGTTGACTCCATATAATGCCCAGATGATGACATCCTTTTTTGGTCATGATTGGTCATCTGTGACGGCTACAGGTGCCTGAAGCCCGAAGACCTTGAGCACAGTCTACAGGTCATATTTATGAAGGGACTTCATTGTAACTTCGTAGGATCACTCCAGATGATGCCCAGATGAGAATGTCCCCTTTTGGTTGCGATCATTCAGCCACGATGGCTGCCCGAGCCCGAAGCCTAAAAACCTTTAGCACAGTCTTCAGGTCATGTTTATGAAGGGATTTCATTGTAACTTGGAAGGTTGACTTCATATAATGTCTAGATGAGAACATCCCCTTTTGGTCATGAATGGTCAACTGTGATGGCTACAGGTGCCCGAAGCCTGAAAACCTTGAGCACAGTCTACAAGTCATATTTATGAAGGGATTTCATTGTAACTTCGTAGGTTCACTCCAGATGATGCCCAGATGAGAATGTCCCCTTATGGTTGCAATCATTCAACCATGATGGCTGCCCAAGCCCAAAGCCCGAAAACATTTAGCACAGTCTACAAGTCATATTTATGAAGGGATTTCATTGCAACTTCGTAGGATGACTCCATATAATGTCTAGATGAGAACGTCCCCTTTTGGTCACGATCATTCAGCTTTGTTGGCTGCCCGAGCCCAAAAACTTTTAGCATAGTCTGTAGGTAGTATTTATGGAAGACTTGTTAGGTTGACTCCATATATTGCTTAGATGATGACATCCTCTTTTGGTCATGATTGATCAACTGTGACGGCTACAGGTGCCCGAAGACCAAAAATCTTGAGCATAGTCTTCAGGTCATATTTATGAAGGGATTTCATTGTAACTTTGTAGGATCACTCCAGATGATGCCTTGATGAGAATGTCCCATTTTGGTTGCGATAATTCAACCATGATAGCTGCCCGAGCCCGAAGACCAAAAACCTTTAGCACAGTCTACTGGTCATATTTAGGAAGGGATTTCATTGTAACCTGGTAGGTTGACTTCATATAATGTCTAGATGAGAATGCCCCCTTTTGGACGTGATTGGGCAACTTTGACGGCTACAGGATCCCGAAGCCCGAACACCTTTAGCACAGTCTACAGGTCATATTTATGAAGGGATTTCATTGTAACTTGGTAGGAGAACTCCAGATAATGACTAGATGAGAACGTCACATTTTGGTTGCGATCATTCAGCCTTGATGGCTGCCCGAGCCCAAAAACCTTCAGCCTAGTCTATAGGTCGTATTTATGGAAGGATTTCATTGTAAGTTGTAGGATCACTCCAGATGATGCCCAGATGAGAATGTCCCCTTTTGGTTGCGATCATTCAACCACGATGGCTGCCCGAGTCCGAAGCCAAAAAACCCTTAGCACAGTCTTGAGGTCATGTTTATGAAGGGATTTCATTGTAACTTGGAAGGTTGACTTCATATAATGTCTAGATGAGAACATCCCCTTTTGGATACGATTGGACAACTGTGACAGCTACAGGGGCCTGAAGTCCGTAAACCTTTAGCACAGTCTACAGGTCATATTTATGAAGGGATTTCATTGTAACTTGGTAGGATTATTCCAAATAATGTCTAGATGAGAACATCTCCTTTTGGTCGCGATCATTCAGCTTTGTTGGCTGCCCGAGCCCAAAAACTTTTAGCATAGTCTGTAGGTCGTATTTATGGAAGGCTTGTTAGGTTGACTCCATATAATGCCTAGATGATAACATCCTCTTTTGGTCATGATTGGTCAACTGTGACGGCTACAGGTGCCCGAAGACCAAAAACCTTGAGCATAGTCTTCAGGTCATATTTATGAAGGGATTTCATTGTAACTTTGTAGGATCACTCCAGATGATGCCAAGATGAGAATGTACCATTTTGGTTGCGATAATTCAACCATAATAGCTGCCCGAGCCCGAAGACCAAAAACCTTTAGCACAGTCTACTGGTCATATTTAGGAAGGGATTTCATTGTAACTTGGAAGGTTGACTTCATACAATGTCTAGATGAGAACATCCCCTTTTGGTCATGAATGGTCAACTGTGATGGCTACAGGTGCCCGAAGCCTGAAAACCTTGAGCACAGTCTACAAGTCATATTTATGAAGGGATTTCATTGTAACTTCGTAGGTTCACTCCAGATAATGCCCAGATGAGAATGTCCCCTTATGGTTGCAATCATTCAACCATGATGGCTGCCCAAGCCCAAAGCCCGAAAACCTTTAGCACAGTCTACAAGTCATATTTATGAAGGGATTTCATTGCAACTTCGTAGGATGACTCCATATAATGTCTAGATGAGAACGTCCCCTTTTGGTCGCGATCATTCAGCTTTGTTGGCTGCCCGAGCCCAAAAACTTTTAGCATAGTCTGTAGGTAGTATTTATGGAAGACTTGTTAGGTTGACTCCATATATTGCTTAGATGATGACATCCTCTTTTGGTCATGATTGGTCAACTGTGACGGCTACAGGTGCCCGAAGACCAAAAATCTTGAGCATAGTCTTCAGGTCATATTTATGAAGGGATTTCATTGTAACTTTGTAGGATCACTCCAGATGATGCCTAGATGAGAATGTCCCATTTTGGTTGCGATAATTCAACCATGATAGCTGCCCGAGCCCGAAGACCAAAAACCTTTAGCACAGTCTACTGGTCATATTTAGGAAGGGATTTCATTGTAACCTGGTAGGTTGACTTCATATAATGTCTAGATGAGAATGCCCCCTTTTGGACGTGATTGGGCAACTTTGACGGCTACAGGATCCCGAAGCCCGAACACCTTTAGCACAGTCTACAGGTCATATTTATGAAGGGATTTCATTGTAACTTGGTAGGAGAACTCCAGATAATGACTAGATGAGAACGTCACATTTTGGTTGCGATCATTCAGCCTTGATGGCTGCCCGAGCCCAAAAACCTTCAGCCTAGTCTATAGGTCGTATTTATGGAAGGATTTCATTGTAAGTTGTAGGATCACTCCAGATGATGCCCAGATGAGAATGTCCCCTTTTGGTTGCGATCATTCAACCACGATGGCTGCCCGAGTCCGAAGCCAAAAAACCCTTAGCACAGTCTTGAGGTCATGTTTATGAAGGGATTTCATTGTAACTTGGAAGGTTGACTTCATATAATGTCTAGATGAGAACATCCCCTTTTGGATACGATTGGACAACTGTGACAGCTACAGGGGCCTGAAGTCCGTAAACCTTTAGCACAGTCTACAGGTCATATTTATGAAGGGATTTCATTGTAACTTGGTAGGATTATTCCAAATAATGTCCAGATGAGAACATCTCCTTTTGGTCGCGATCATTCAGCTTTGTTGGCTGCCCGAGCCCAAAAACTTTTAGCATAGTCTGTAGGTCGTATTTATGGAAGGCTTGTTAGGTTGACTCCATATAATGCCTAGATGATGACATCCTCTTTTGGTCATGATTGGTCAACTGTGACGGCTACAGGTGCCCGAAGACCAAAAACCTTGAGCATAGTCTTCAGGTCATATTTATGAAGGGATTTCATTGTAACTTTGTAGGATCACTCCAGATGATGCCAAGATGAGAATGTACCATTTTGGTTGCGATAATTCAACCATAATAGCTGCCCGAGCCCGAAGACCAAAAACCTTTAGCACAGTCTACTGGTCATATTTAGGAAGGGATTTCATTGTAACCTGGTAGGTTGACTTCATATAATGTCTAGATGAGAACGCCCCCTTTTGGATGTGATTGGGCAACTGTGACGGCTACAGGATCCCGAAGCCCGAACACCTTTAGCACAGTCTACAGGTCATATTTATGAAGGGATTTCATTGTAACTTGGTAGGAGAACTCCAGATAATGACTAGATAAGAACGTCACATTTTGGTTGCGATCATTCAGTCTTGATGGCTGCCCGAGCCCAAAAACCTTTAGCCTAGTCTATAGGTCGTATTTATGGAAGGATTTCATTGTAAGTTGTAGGATCACTCCAGATGATGCCCAGATGAGAATGTCCCCTTTTGGTTGCGATCATTCAACCACGATGGCTGCCCGAGCCCAAAGCCTAAAAACCTTTAGCACAGTCTTCAGGTCATGTTTATGAAGGGATTTCATTGTAACTTGGAAGTTGACTTCATATAATGTCTAGATGAGGACATCCCCTTTTGGATACGATTGGGCAACTGTGACAGCTACAGGGGCCTGAAGTCCGTAAACCTTTAGCACAGTCTACAGGTCATATTTATGAAGGGATTTCATTGTAACTTGGTAGGATGACTCCAAATAATGTCTAGATGAGAACATCCCCTATTGGTCGAGATCATTCAGCCTTGATGGCTGCCCGAGCCCAAAACCTTAGCATAGTCTATAGGTCGTATTTATGGAAGGATTTCTTTGTAACTTCCTAGGTTAACTCCATATAATGTCTAGATGATGACATCCTCTTTTGGTCGTGATTGGTCAACTGTGACGGCTTCAGGGGCCTGAAGCCCGAAAACCTTGAGCACAGTCTACAGGTCATATATATGGTGGGATTTTATTGTAACTTCGTAGGATCACTCCAGATTATGCCCAGATGACAACGCCCCCTTTTAGTCGCGATCATTCAACCATGATGGCTTCCCGAGCCCAAAACACGAAAAACTTTAGTACAGACTACAGGTCGTATTTGTGAAGGGATTTCATTGTAACTTAGTAGAATGACTCAGTATAATGTCGAGATGAAGACGTCCCCTTTAAGTTGCAATCGGTCTACCATCATGGCTACACAGGCCCAAAGCCCGAAAACCTTTAGCACAGTCTACAGACCATATTTATGAAGGGATTTCAATGTAACTTGATAGGATGACTCCTTTTGAAATAATTTCACTGTAACTTGGTAACTTTCGTTGACATACGTTAACTGTGAGGGCCACATACATTAACTGTGAGGCCATATTAACCCACCCCTCAGCTCTTTAGTACAGTGTACACCTCATATTATTTTTATTAAACACATAGCAGACAGGGAACAGAAATTAACATATTCCCAATTATCACAATTCTTGTCTTATTTCATAATCCTTTCATAAACATTGAACTTTATCCTTTTCATCAAACACAACACGCAGACAAGTTAAGCTACAGTGTCATTGACACTCATTCTGTATCTCCATGATTTGGGTTTTTCAGTATATTTATTGCCCATCTCTAGAGTCAACCTATAAGGTTAGAAATTTTAGACTTTCAAAAGCACTTGGCTGATTTGAATCAAGAAACTTATGCTGCTGTGTTAACCCTTAAGTCCCCATATAGCCCCAAACCGCCACTTTTATATTGCATTGAAGCAGGTGCTCCCTTGTGTAATCTTTTTTATTATTCTTCTGTGTAGACTGAATTTTCCCTGGCAGTGGTTCTACATCACTGCTGGCTGCCTGTATAGGCAGCCAGCAGTGATGTAGAACCACTGCCAAGTCATCAATAACTATGTAAGCAGAAAAAGGCCATAAATACTTTAAAATTAATCTGTGGACTTAAGGGTTAAGGTTATGCAAGTCACTCCAGTTTTTGATTTTCAGGACTTCTTGGCTTTTTTGAACCAGAAAAATTATGCAACAGAGTTAAGATTATGCAAGTCTAAGGAGTTGTTTTGGATGTTGGACATTTTAATGAGCTTACCAAGAATGAATTTCTCTCAACATATGGCACAGTCCAAAAAAAACCCATTGAAATTAATTATTTGTTTTCTGTCCTTTACTGTCAATTATGCAGTACTCGTTTTTTTGCAGATTTTCTGTCAGACTGGTGAATTTATAAAAGTCAGTTAAATTTATTATTGTTTTTTCCACTAATAATTTCAACTTTTCAGAGGGTTTTATGCAAATACATTCTCTTGGTGATAACCGAATATTGGTGTGAAATTTAATTTCCAGGTTTGATTCAATCACATGCGTTTATGCACATCTTTGTACACGACTGACAAATCAATTCTTTGGATATGGAACATCTTGAGACCTACTAACAATAATTATCAACTACACATCAAGTGTTGGTGTATGGGCATTTCTCAGTTAACTCTTTACCAAATGTGGCTAGAAGACGACACATATCAACAGTTTTTTTAACTGGCCTAGAAAAGTGCAAAATCTGTTTCTTAGGCCTTCCCCCCATAGTCTTTTTGGCTGCTGCAAGCTCTCTTTTTTTTATAACCATTACAAACTAAGAAAAATAAAAATTAAATGGTTTATGTCTGATATTTTACCCAAGTTAATAAAATTGAGACCCCCGCGGGAACCCTGGGAAGTGAAGCAGTACCTGTTCACTGCAGTAAACAGGCTCTTTTTTACTGGTAAAATAGGACCCAGTCAACAATGCTTGGGAGGTGCAAACCCTCTCTAAAATGGGCACCATGGCTTATTAATGCTCAATCCTCGTCTTGAGTTGATACTCATGTTATGGTCATGATTAGCCATTGTGCAAAATATGTGACCTTAAACACCAATAAATAATAAATAATAAAATTGAGAAATTTGTCCCTTGAGAGCAATAAGGCTTTGCAATGCTTTAGCATTGCAAAGCCTTCTTGCACTCAAGAGATAAAATCCACCACCACCCATGCTATTCTGTGATTATGAGGCCTAAAACATAAAACAAACCAAAAACATACACTTTTGATGGCAAAGAAATAATTACAAAAATAAAATAAAAAACTGCTCACCCACATGCATTTTTACAAAAAATGGCCTGAGAAACAGAAGATCTACTTTGTGGGCCCACAAGTAAAATTTTTGCCTCCAAAACATAGCTTAAAACCCCTCATTGGAATGAGCTCAGTCAGATCATTTTGATGAGGAGTCATATGCTGTTTTGGATGTAAATATTGAAAAAATAATGAAATTTGTATGTCAGTCAATATTTTTAATAGCTCTAGCTGTATGTGGACATTACATTGGGTTAAGGGTTAACCCTACATAACAAATCAGCATTGTCTATCAATGTTGTTTCTTTCAAAATATAGTGTATGACTCCTTTGTGAAAGAGCTGATTTGTTACACAAAGTTTGTACATGTCCTTGAAATTGCTTAAATGTGGCTGAATTTTAGCATTGAAATTGCGGCCTCTTGAATGTTGCCATCACTGGTCGTCGTCATCCATAAACTTTTCACGTTTTCATCTTCTGCTGAGAAGATGTGAACCAAACTTGTCAGGAATTGTCTGTGGGAGGTCCTCTACAAGCAATCCTCATTTTGTTCCCGTCAGATGAAAAACACAGCCACCAATTCTAATTGGTCTATTTTTAAAAATCTTCTCCTCTAAAACGACAAGGCCAAATGTTTTGAAACTTCACATGATTGATGACTGGGACACCCTCTATCAATGATCCTCATTTAATGTTGATTGGGTTGCAAACTTGGCTGCAATTGTGGCTCATAGTTACCAAGGAAACCCTATGGGAAATCACATTTTCATCTTCTCTGGAACTACTGAGCTGATGTGAACCAAACTTGGCAGGAATGGTCTATGGGTGGTCCTTTACAAATGATCCTCATTTAGTTCCTGTCGGTTGAAAAACATGGCTGCCAGAGGCATTCTTTGGTTCTGTTTAGTTGATTTTCAAAAAATCCTTTTGGAATCTACAAGGCCAAATGTTTTGACACTTTGCATGATTGATAACTGGGACACCCTCTGCCAACTATCCTCATTTAATGTTGATCAGGTTGCAAACATGATCGCAATTACAGTTCATAGTTACCATGGAAAACCCGGTGGGAAATCATGTTTTCAACTTCCTCTTTGAAACTTATTAGCTGATGTGAACCAAATTTTGCAGGAATGGTCTTTGGGAGGTTCTCTACAAACTTTCCTCATTTTGTTCCTGTCCGATGGAAAACATGGAAGCCAGTGGCATTCTTTGATTCTGATTGTTCAATTTTCAAAAATCTTCTCCTCTGAAACTTCAAGGCCAAATGTTTTGAAACTTCACATGCTTGATGACTGGGACACCCTCTCCCAACAATCCTCATGTAATGTTGATCAGGTTGCAAACATGGTCGAAATTGTGGCTATAGTTACTATGGAAACCCTATGGTAAATCACATTTTCATCTTCTTGTCTGAAACTACTTAGCCAATGTGAACCAAACTTGACACAAATAATGTATGGAAAGTCCTCTGAAAACAATCATCATTCTGTTTCACTCAGATGAAGGAGCATGGCAGCCAGCTGCATTCTTTAATTCTGATTAGAATAATTGAGGGATATGTCGTTCTTCCAGGTGAGTGATTACAGGATCTTTAGAGCCTCTAGTTTTAAATATTCATGGGTAGGCCTCGAAACATTTATAAGGTAATTTCATAGCACAGTTTGGTTAGAAAAATGTGTTTATAAGCTGCGGTATCTGTGTATTTTTAGCTCAACTTGACAAAGTCAAGCTGAGCTATTGCCATCACTTCTCGTCCGCTGGCGTAAGTACGTACGTACATATGTACGTACGTTAGTACGTTACTACGTACGTCCACAATTTCCTTTGGCACACCTCACAGGTCGCATTTATGATCAGATTACTTTGAAACTTGGTATGCTTGTTTGGGGTGACCTCAAGATGGGAGCTATCGATTTTCTTCAATTTCCGTCAAAAAATGTTGCCGCGGCCAACGTTCTTAGAACTTAGTTTAGTCAGACCTCAATATTTCCCTTTGGCACAACCTACAGGGCACATTTATGATCAGATTGCTTTGAAACCTGGTATGCTTGTTTGGGGAGACCTCTAGATGGGAGCTATCAATTTTCTTCAATTTCTGTCAAAAAATGTTGCCGCGACCAACTTTCTTAGAACTTAGTTGAGTCAGAAGACTCAATATTTCCCTTTGCCACACCCTACAGGGTACATTTATGATCGGATTGCTTTGAAACCTGGCATGCTTGTTTGGGGTGACCTCTAGCTGGGGGCTATTGATTTTCTTCAATTTCCGTCAAAAAATGTTGCCGCGGACAACATTTTTAGAACTCAGTTTAGTCAGACCACAATATTTCCCTTTGGCACACCCTACAGGGCACATTTATGATTTGATTGCTTTGAAACCTGTATGCTTGTTTGGGGAGACCTCTAGATGGGAGTTATCGATTTTCTTCAATTTCCGTCAAAAAATGTTGCCGCGGCCAACATTCTTAGAACTTAGTTTAGTCAGAAGACTCAATATTTCCCTTTGGCACACCCTACAGGGCACATTTATGATCGGATTGCTTTGAAACCTGGCATGCTTGTTTGGGGTGACCTCTAGATGTGAGCTATCGTTTTTCTTCAATTTCCATCAAAAAATGTTGCCGCAGCCAACATTCTTAGAACTTAGTTTAGTCAAACCACAATATTTCCCTTTGGCTCACCCTACAGGGCACATTTATGATTAGATTGCTTTGAAACCTGGTATGCTTATTTATGGTGACCTCTAGATGGGAGCTATCGATTTTCTTCCATTTCCGTCAAAAAATGTTGCCACAGCCAACGTTCTTAGAACTTAGTCTAGTCAGACCACAATATTTCCCTTTTGTACACCCTACAGGGCACATTTATGATTGGATTGCTTTGAAACCTGGCATGCTTTTTGGGGAGGCCTCTAGATGGGAGCTATAGATTTTCTTCGGTTTCTGTCAAAAAATGTTGCCACTAGCAAAAAAAATAACATTGGTACCAATGATCTTCAATTTTGCCATTTCATTTATAACTTACCAAGTTCAAGTTTGTCAAGTTGAGCTACAGTGTCATTGACACTTTCATTGTTGTATAAATTGTATTTTATAGCACTGTAATTTTACTGTGGAGTCCAATTAACTGGATATCTCTTAAATATTAACCCTGTCATTAAACATAACAAACAACCATTGACCACACCTTTAGTACAAATTTGACCTATTAATTGCATATATGCTATAGAGTAAACTCCTGTTAATTGAATAAAAAATCTGGGTTGAGAGTGGGCAACATAATATTTACTGACTGCCTAAAATTGACTTTACACTAATGTTGCAGTCTTGATATAGCCACAGAAACTGATAGTTACCTTAAACACCAATAAATCGAGGATCTCTTGTGAGTCATGATTTGATATTAAATTTCTGAACCAAATTCACTAAAATCGATTAGAGACAAATAAGGTTTGTCATGGCTCAGATCGATTTTAATGAACAAGGTTCTGAAATTTCAAAGCAAATTGTGACGAATTTGAGATGCTGTTTATCACATAATATGTAATTTAATGGTTTACCTAGCATTACAACCAGTACTACTCACAGAAATTGCCAACCAGAATTTTATACTTCTTACAACTTTTTGCTTCAAAGACATAACTTATGATCCATCATTGGAATGACCCCGTAGAGGTCGTTCCAATGAGATGTCATAAGCTATGTTTTTGAGATAAAAAACAGAAATGTTTTAGTTATTCATAAACTACTTTTGCAGCTGCCATCTGCCATGAAACAGTTAATGAAATAAATTGCATCAAAAACTGAAAGATTAATTCAATGCAACTCGCTAACAATGCTGCAATGTCACATTGACTTCTGATATCACACCTTTATTACATGTATTACGTACAATATTTCCATAATGGACTATTAGATCGTGATTATTTGATAAATAACTATTTCTTTAACCTCAAAAACTTAGTTCCTTCGTAGGGAACCCCAGGAAGTGAAGTAGTGCTTGTTTACTGTGGAAAACAAGCTCTGTTTCATTGGTAAAAATAAATAACTATTTCTTTAACCTCAAAAATTTAGTTCCCCTGTGGGAACCCCAGGAAGTGAAGCAGTGCTTGTTTACTGTGGTAAACAAGCTCTGTTTCACTGGTAAAATAGGACCCACTTACTAATGCTTGGGTTTGAGTCCTCTAAAATAGGCAACATGGGGAATAAACGATTGACTGACCTTGACTTTATCTCCATGTTGTGGTCATGATTATCCATTGTGCAGAAGTATGTGACCTTAAACATCAATAAATAAATAAATAATAAAGAAAAACTTAATTTAGGACCCCTAATGAGAGCAAGCTTTAAATGGTGATTGCTTTGTGAAATATGCTGCCCTCATATTAGGTAAAGGATTAAGTTAACAGTAGCACGGTTATGAAATTTTACATCAGTTTTGGTTATGGGTCTTTCTTAAAGTTTGGTTTGTGGTTTTATTTTCATTTTTTCGCTCAACTTAACAAAGTCAAGCTGAGCTATTGCCATCGTCAGTGTACGTACATACGTACGTACGTACGTATGTCTGGGCATTAGAGATGAGCTAATTAGTAAAATGCCCTATAAGATGAATGCTGATTATTTTAAAAACAATCGGCCGATACCGAATGCCGATGTCAGATAGTTTCTTTATTATTCAAGCTTACTGCAGAAACTGGCTGATTTACAGTAAATAGAGTAATCAGATTTAATTTACCGTACCGTCCCGTCAGTAAGCCCACTCTCGTGGGTAAGCACACCCCTCAACTTTTTAAAAAACATATTTTTTGGGGTATCACCCCAAAATAAGGCCACCCCATATTTCTCTGAATTATGTCTCCCCTTCCCAGAAGGGAGGCACATTGTTTTAGTGCATATTCTTCTTCTTCTTCATCTTCTTCTTCTCATACAAACTTTGTCCGGGGCATAACTTTTTTGTCTTTTGACCTAGACCTTAGATATTTGGCATGTGGATGTATCACCATGAGCCAGTGTGTCGCGTACCATAGTGACCTTCATGTGGCCTTGGCCTTTGACCTGAAGGTAAGATTTATGTGCTTTTTAAGGGAAACTTTGTCCGGAGCATAACTTTTTTGTCTTTTGACCTAGACCTTAGATATTTGACATGTGGATGTATCACCATGAACCGGTGTGTTGTGTACTATAGTGACCTTCATGTGACCTTGACCTTTGACCTGAAGGTCAGGTTTATGTGCTTTTTAAGGGAAACTTTGTCCGGGGCATAACTTTTTTTGTCTTTTGACCTAGACCTTAGATATTTGGCATGTAGATGTATCACCATGAGCCGGTGTGTCGCGTACCATAGTGACCTTCATGTGACCTTGACCTTTGACCCGAAGGTCAGATTTATGTGCTTTTTAAGGGAAACTTTGTCCGGGGCATAACTTTTTTGTCTTTTGACCTAGACCATAGATATTTGGTATGATTGTCAATATTATTCATGTATATATAATTTTCAGTGCATTAAATAGAAAGGAAGGGGAGACATATGTTTTAGTGTGCTAAAACAGTTTCTAGTTAAAGTTTTGACTACCACCAGTACCGGTACCGGTCATCACGAAAAAATGCACGAAAATTTCAATTGTTCAATTAAAATAAAATTATGTGAAACTGAAAGTGTTGTATCTTTTCACATTTTCAGCTAAAAAATGAATTCCCAAACTACATGCTTTTGTGTTATTTATTACTCTCAGCCCTCATGTTTATCAACTTGATTTTGAAGAAGAATGGGAAATTCCCAGTTCATAAATTATTAATGACAGCATGTTCAGACTTCAGTGACCCAAATTGTTCCTTTTTATTACTTTAGAAAATGAGTTGAGAAATTACCTGATGTGATCCCTGCAGAAATAGCTGCTCAAAAATAAATATGAACTAGAGAATTGTAATTTGTTGGACAAATTACAGGCTTTCCCAACTTTCCAATGTGAAAATGCAAACTACATATATCAAAGCAAAGTGCTTGAAATTATTCATTTTCAAAATGATAGACAAAAAGCATCCAAAGTTGGCTATTTTTGGCATTCTATAATGGTACTCTTATTCCCAATTAAAATTGACCAAATATTTAAACTAAATGTATAGAAATAATTCTTACAAAATGTTCAATAAATGATGTTAAAATGAAACCAAGTATATAAAAGCTAATACATGTATCCCCCAGCTGTTCCCCTAATGCTGTGGGTGTACCCGTCCCTGCATTAAAAACCAGACAGCAAAAAACTACCGTGGTAGAAAAAACATACTCTGGAAAAGCATGGGACACAAAAAAGAAACTATTCATGGTACTAATCCCAAACTAACAAAATGTAATAGCCACCTTAAATGTCTGCTGAAAATTTAGTAGGAAAGAGACTGGAACAGCTGAGGTGGAAAAGATACAACCAACAGGGTAAACATCAGGCAACGAGAAAGGAAATGGGCATGGAGGGAGGGTAAAATTTTTCTTGACGAGGTGAATGATTGAGTTGTCTCTGAAGAAATGTCGTGTGGATTCCAAGTGACGCGCACTCTTCTGCCAAATAAACAAGCTGAAAATCTTGATTGGTCAGTTCATGTCTGCAGGTGTGAAATAATATCCTGGTGACCTATCTCTGTACATGGTGCTGTATCTGTCATCCACACCATCTAAGTACATGGAAAATAGCATGTTACGCCCCCCCCATGCATGGAAACGTAATCATTATCCCTCAGCTCCCAGCATAAATATCTTTACAAGTAAATTTAATTTATGCCGTTAGATCTGAGGCAAGAGGGAATATGTAAGCTAAATGACTCTAAAATGCATTTGGACTACACCAGAAATACTGATGGGTGTTGCCGGTTTATTAAAATACCTCATTAAAATTGACCAAATATTTAAACTAAATGTATAGAAATAATTCTTACAAAATATTCAATAAATGATGTTAAAATGAAACCAAGTATATAAAAGCTAATACATGTATCCCCCAGCTGTTCCCCTAATGCTGTAGGTGTACCCACCATAAATGTTGACCCGACTCCTGTCAGGAATACAGTAGCCGGGTCAACATACACCCACAAGAGGAAAAAATTGGGCCCTAACTCTAATAGGGAGAGCAATGACAATGAAGAAGAGCCGAAAGAGCTGCCCTGTTGGTTGTATCCGTTGAACAAATCACACTGTAATCAAACGTTATATACATAGAAACATCCCCGCCTCCTTGCAGAGAAAACCCACTGGTTAGGCACAAACATTGACCCCTCACAGCCAATACGCCAATAGCGGTAGACCGTGAAGAAGAATCTGAGTAAAATGGATAGGTGGAGCCAGTTACCCGGGGGGGTCGGATCTACCCAGTGCCATATGACCAGAAAAATATTGATAAGTCGAAAGAAAATGTACTAATCAGAAAAAATTCATATACATTGTAAGAAGAAAACGCCTAAATGTAGCCATCACTCCAGTAGCTGTGTGGCGAAGAGCAAAATCATCAGTTATCTACCTAGTACCCATACCTGTGCATACGTATGCCCCCCGGAATGCTGAAACTAACAAGACGGTTAGGGGAAAATTGAGCAGAGCTACTGTGTGAAACGGGATGCATAGCCTCATAGGGCAGGCGGACGGATATATTTCTTAAACGCGTCAGACCTCCAATGTCCCATTAACCGAATCTGGGAGTCGCTAAAGCCACGGAATGCTGCCCAAGTTGCCGCACCAATACGAAAACTGTGAGCCTTGTAGACGGTCGGATCTAGGCGACAGAAGCTCAATACCTTCCGCAGAATAGTATCGAACTCCTGTAGATAGATAGACCGCGGTACCCTCCACCTTAATGAACAGGGGGCCGGGAGCCAAACCTCACAGTGATAGATATGTTTTGAGTAGCGCAACAGGGCATTCCTGGGGGGATGCTCTGATGACTAAGAGATATAGTATGGGGGCACCCCGGCGTACTGTGTTTGAAATGTTTAAAAATGATGATAATCGTATCTTCCAAAACCTCAATGTCAGAAAGCTGCAAGATGGTGCGAGAGCTGGGGATGGACGTAACACAAAGCTCACCCACCCGGGCAAAGGCATAAAAGGCAGTAACAAACATGGCCCGGAAAAGGGAGGCGGTGTAAAAATTTTCTGAGCATTGAGCTACCGCGGCAATGATACGTGCCAATTAAATTTTTGTAATGGGCATACGCGTGTCGCATGTTGGGCGAAGTTTTTGATAGCCAGTCATTAATTTTTAGCTCAACTTTGACGAAGTCAAATTTGAGCTATTGTCATGGCCCGACGTCCGTCCGTCCGTCTGTCCGTCTGTCCGTACGTCAACAATTGGCTATGGCTCGGGCTAGAGGTCGTATTTATGAACCGATCTTTACGAAACTTCTTGTGTACCTTTGTTATGACCCTGGGACGGGAACGAGTGTTTTTAGGTGTGGTCAAGTTCAAGATGGCTGCCAGCCACCATTTTGTACCGACGATGCAGAAATCTATTTTTTGTACAGAACTTCCATATGAAAGCTATGATTTGAATAATTTTTTGTATGAATGTTTAGTACCATGGGATACATCACATATAATACGGGGTTTTTTTTGTGCGTAAATTATGCAAATTAGACTAACTTTGATGTTTTTTGGTGTTACTTTCAGCACTGTAAGTGCAAATGCCAATACGGCTCGGGCTAGAGACCGTATTTATGAACCGATCTTTACGAAACTCCATGGGTACCTTTGTTATCACCGTGGGATGAGAACGAGTGTTTTGGGGTCCGGTCCGAAATTCAAGATGGCTGATGGCAGCCATTTTGTACAAAATTTGGTGCAATCAGATTTTTGCACAGAACTTACAGATGAAAGCGCTGATTTGAATAATTTTTTGTGTGAATGTTTAGTACCATGGGATACATTACATATAATACGGGGTTTTTTCTCGTGCAGAAATTATGCAAATTAGATGAACTTTGATTTTTTCAGTGCTACTTACACACAGTAAGTACACATGTCAATACGGCTCAGGCTAGAGTCTGTATTTATGAACTGATCTTCACGAAACGTCTTGAGTACCTTTGTTATCACCTTGGGACGAGAACGAGTGTTTCTGGGTGCGGTCCAAAATTCAAGATGGCTGCCAGTGGCCATTTTGTACCGAAATTAGGTCTAATCAGTTTTTTGTACACAACTTCTATACGGCTCAGGCTAGAGGCTGTATTTATGAACCGATCTTTACAAAACTTCTTGGGTACCTTTGTTATCACCGTCGGATGAGAACGAGTGTTTGTGGGTGTGGTCCGAAATTCAACATGGCCACCAGCAGCCATTTTGTACCAAAATTAGTGCAATCAGTCTTTTGTACAGAACTTCTGTATGAAAGTTCTGATTTGAATAAATTTTTGTATGAATGTTTAGTAACATGGAATACATCACATATAGTACGTTTTTTTTTCTCATGCAGAAATTATGCAAATTAGATGAACTTTGATTTATTCAGTGCTACTTATACACTGTAAGTGCACATGTCAATATGGCTAGGGCAAGAGGCTGTATTTATGAACCGATCTTCACAAAACTTCTTGGGTACCTTTGTTATCACCTTGGGACGAGAACGAGTGTTTCTGGGTGCGGTCCAGAATTCAAGATGGCTGCCAGTGGCCATTTTGTACCGAAATTAGGTCCAATCAGTTTTTTGTCACAACTTCTACACAGCTCATATTTGTGAACTGATCTTCACGAAACTTCTTGGGTACCTTTGTTTTCACCTTGGGACAGGAATGAGTGTGTTTTGTGGTGCCTTTGTTATCACTGTGCTATGAGAACAAATATTTTGGGGTTCAGTCAGACCCACTCTAGGACTCAAAGATTTCTTTTCTAGTTTAGCATCTGACTGTCACCCACCTTTACAATACTTTACCTATACATTTGTTACAGGCAACGGTCAGTATTTATGTACAGACCGTTACAATACTTTATATGTACCTTTGTTATCAGGTCATTACCTAGATGTTTGTCATTGCTGTGTCACATACTTTACATGTACATGTCTTTGTCTTGACAAGTTGAGCTACAGTGTCATTGACACTTTCATTTAATATAAAATTGCTGAGTGGGGTCAGGCAAATTACATAATTTATGATAATAACTAATCCCAGACAGGGTGGAGTGCACCGACGACACATTATAACCCAAGTGGTAGAGATGAACAATGAACAGGACTAGGGTCATAAGCGAAAACGGAGGTGTATCGGGGAAGCCATATGATAAACAAAATTGCAGTAGCATATTCCAGGAACGCATATAGCTGGCATGAGTGGCAGTTGATAATGCTTGAGACATAATGAAGTTTAGAGAGGGAGCAAGTTCTCTATACGAAGTGCAGCTGGAATTACTGTCGGATCTGGATTGGCCCACGGTGCTGCTTCTAGGAATTTCTGGACCTGTAAGCGAGAAAGGTAATCTGCAAAAACATTAAATTTACCTGAAATGTGCTCCGCTTTCGTCAAAATATTGTATTTCAGGGTAATGAGGACAAGGCGTCGAACCAACGTCAGCAAGCGTACATCTTTAGAAGTTTGCTTGTTGATTATGGCTACGACAGCTTCATTATCAGAGTAGAAAATGACCTTCTTGTTGGAAAAAGAGTTACCCCAGATCTCGAGGGCGAGGACAATTGGATATAATTCCAAAACAGCAATGTTAAGCTCTTTGGCCTGCCGAGACCATTCGCCATATAACCACGCTGACCCAAAAATAGCTGAAAAACCAAAAGTAGTGGAAGCATCAGTGAAAAGCCTCAGTACCCTACTTGAGGTCCAACGATCCTCGAGAAAAAAGGTTTTGCCATTGAATTGCTCCAAAAATTGCAGCCACAGGCCAAGGTCATCCCGTACCTCTTGCGTCACCCGAATTTTGTGAAACGGACGCGTAACCTTCAAAGTGAGATTGATGAGCCGACGTAAAAACACTCTGCCAGGTACTACCACATTACACGCAAAATTTAAAAGCCCAATGACAGATTGCAGCTCACGCAGCGTGCATTTTTTAGCTTGACATAGGTCTTGAATAGCCTGGCGGCATTTAAGAAGCTTGTCAGCAGGCAAACAGGACTCCAAGTGGATAGTATCAAGCTCAATTCCAAGGAATTCAATAACCCTGGCTGGACCAACTGAGCAGATTACATAATTTCAAAAAGTGCCAAATGGCCCTCGGCCTCACTTGAAGTCAACACTAAAAAATCATCGAGCACATGAACCATGCGATTAATTGAGAACTTGCTCACAGCTGTCCATTGGAGTGCTGTGCTAAAGGTCTCAAAAATTCTGCAAGATGTGGAGCAACCCATGGGCAAACATTTGTCATAGTAATACAAGGCCCGCCACCGAAAACCAAGTAAGTGATGGTCGGATGGATGAATTGGGATGAGCCGAAATGCTGACTTAATGTCAGTTTTAGCCATGAAACACCCAGAACCCAATTGCTTAATAAAGGAGATAGCATCTTGGACCGACGAATATTGCACTGAAGCTAAATCGGGGTGTATGCGGGGTGTTAACAGAGGTACTGTGGGGATAGGACAGATGTTGAATTACCTGATACTCCCCCTTGGTTTTCTTAGGAACAACCCCCAAGGGTGAGATGTGAAAACTGGGTAAAGGTGGCTCGAGAAAGTGGCCAGCAACGCGACCTGCAGCTACCTCCTTCGACAATTTGGCATCAAGAATGTCAGGGAATTTTCTAGCAGATGGAAGATTATCTGCCTGAAGAGAGGTAGTTATTTGTTTACAGCCTAAAGGGAACCCTCTAGAAAAACCATCCAGAAGATACTGACTATCAAATGGGCAGTCTTCAAGTAACAATTTGAGGGTCGGCAAATGAATCGGTGTAGCAAGCAAGTCACTTCTGATTTGAGGAATTTTTTGTAGCCTCTGCCGTACTGGTGTTGGGCGAGGGGCGGCGGCCAAACCGGTTTCGAAAGGGAGAACGACCCCCATCGCCTCGATGTGGGCATCGAGAGTAAGAGTGGTCCTGGTTGCAAACGAAACAGGAATGCCCGAAACGGCATGGCCCAGAGCACATATTACCACTATGAAAACGAAAACAATACCCTTTAGGAATATTGCCCATTCTAGGATTAGACCTGGTAGAAACCCCATTAGAGGTGGGCACCTTAGACTGTGACACTGATGGCAAGCTTGCCTGAATCCATAACTCAGGATGAATGGCATCCCATGTTATGGTAGGATCAAACTCGTAAGCTACGAATTTGATGATCATAAAAGTCCCAATTACGTTTCTCAGTAGCCAAAGACCGAATCAGTGATTGATATTTAAGTAGCTGGGTGGCCTGCTCCGGAAACTTTTGTAAGTAGACAGACATGTAAATCTCAAAAGCTGTAAGTCACTGATGGATAGAAGAGATCTGTTTGGGCGTTCTTGGTATGCATTGAAGAGAAGGCTGCTCTGAGTCAGAAGCCCCAATTGTGACTGTATACTGTGCCCCATGCGTGTTGAGAGGCAAGAGAGAAGAAAATTCAACAAACTCTTCAGCCCATATTTTCTGCCTCAGGGTGGGACTCACCATCCCATCCAGAGGCACAGAAGAAGATATGAACTGAGTAGGTGCTCCTTGCCCTGAGACCGAAGGGGGCGATATGAGTGAACACTGTTGGGATGTCCTATGAGCTGGAGTGCTTGACACCTCAGGGCCTAAGCCAAGTACGGGTGGTGGGACTTGTGGAATTTGACTGGATAAATGATTAACATTAGTGTCACTAAAAGTTACTTGCGGCACTATACCTGAAATGTTGGAAATGTCACTGTCCATTAGAATTGGAATGTTGGCGTCACTTCCAGATGCACCTTGTGTCGTCAATTGTCTACTAGCTGGAAAGCTGTTGCTACTAGTCTCCCCACTGATAGCTGAAGGTAAGTTTGTATGGTGACTTGAATGGCGTGTATGAGAAAACCCAGAACTAGTCCTGGCGGAAA
The DNA here is from genome assembly GCA_031216915.1 of Pictodentalium vernedei. Taxonomy (NCBI): domain Eukaryota; kingdom Metazoa; phylum Mollusca; class Scaphopoda; order Dentaliida; family Dentaliidae; genus Pictodentalium; species Pictodentalium vernedei. The sequence goes on along the minus strand of CM062296.1, from coordinate 690,375,865 downwards.
TGTTCGAAGATCCACACGGAACTGGAGCCGCTGTATGATGTGAATTGTCCAACACATTTGCCGAATCATTCCGAGAAGAATTGGGTTGTACAGTTACTGGAGATGAAGAATTGAGAAGTTGAGAGGGCGACTGTCTGTCAGAATGTGTCACTGGAGGCAATCGCTGAGCTTGTAAATGTGAAATTTGCTGTTGTAATGATTGAGTCACTTCCACTAAGGCATTCAACTGTGCCGAAATATCAGGAGTATGTGAGGTGAGTGTTGCAGATGCAACCCTGCGATGATTTGAAGAAGACCCTCCGGCGCGCGATTGAATCAGAGTGCATGGAGAAGAGGTCGAGGCCAACTGAGCTACATTGTTTGTACTAACAGGGTTGTCGTCTTGAACAGTTGTATGCCCTGCAAGAGCTGTCTGTCTTGTCCTAACTGAGGTAGCAGTGTTCAAATCTGGCGGCACTGAATTAATGTCATACAAGTGTGAAAGACCTTCCTGTAACTGTGGTGTTGGAGCCAAACTTGTGCTGCTAGAAGCACCCTTCTTCTTTCTCTTAGCCTTGGACATATCTGAAAATAGTGAAACTGCATTAAGTTAGAAGTGTGTAAGTGGGTGACCCCAAGCTGGGGAGAAATAGCATACACATTACAGCAAACTCGAACGGAGGGACCCCCCATGCACGGGGTGCCTAGTAACAGGGCTCAAATTAATTTGAAAATTTTGAGTACGATTCACCATGAAAAGTGATTAGCAGCTGAATCAAAAGCACTGCACTGGTAATTATTGAATATTAAAATTCAGAAATTGGATAGCAAAATGCTATGCTAATTCAGTTATTTCGAGCCCTGCCAGTAATAAAGCAGAATGGCCCAGAGGAGCTGGGAAGAGCCCCTAGTGGGTCCAGGCACCACTGTGGCTAGATTAACATCAGAGGGGTCCCTACTACCTAAACCAGGTAAAAAACATACATTGTAAATAACAGCTAAAGCTACACAGCAGAAAATAATTACAACGGAGCGACCCAAAATACGGGGTGCCCAGGTAAGAAACACATGTAGTGAGGGTCTGGAAAGGCCCTAGCCTAGGCACCACTATGGCCAAACATGACCACAGAGGGCTCCCTACTACTACAAAAACATCCTGGGAAATTTTTTTTTTTTTTTTTTTTACTCGCCCCCCACCCCCATCCCCGGGGATGGGGGGGGGAAGAGGAGCTAGGGGCATATGCATTCACGTGCCGAAGCAAAACTTAAATCACGCCCAGGTGAGATGCAGCCACGGGAGGCAGTGGGGGGGGGGGGGGGGGGGGGGGGGGGGGAGTGCCTCACTACCGCTGCTGTGAGCAAAAAGTAAAACACAGACCCAATGATACAGCGGGGTAAAACATAAGTAATGTGAAAAATAAAAATATAAACTATGAGGTAAAGCAGTGTAGAAGTGTCTCCCCCAAGCGGGTCGTGTACAAAAATACAGACAAACGAAGCGTGAGCAATTTATGTCAGTAAAATCAAAACAAACGGACCGAGTGCAAAACAGACGACGGAAAGGCACGGAAAAAGCCGACGGTGAGGCGAGACTCAGGAATACGACGTGAAAAGCTGAAATGCAGAAACCGGGACAGGGCCAATCCCATTAATGGGTAACGGGACAACCTAAAAGTTGAACCCGTGAAAGCGTGAAACAGCGGAACTGGTGTACATTTGAGAACAAGTCATTTAGGTGATTCGTCATTAAGCCTAAACCTGCCCAGAAACTCGTAAACTCTTTAAACCCATAGTTATAGCAAGACGAACATTGCGCTTGAAAGCCTTCATCCCCTTCGCATTAAAATGGACCCCGTCCACCAACTTATCCTTCACAGACAGAGCAAGTCTTTTCTGTCGCCAAAAGTGAATTTTCGCTGTAAAACCAGATAAATTACTTTGCAAAAGGCCATTCAGTTCATTCACCTTGTCATTAAAGCACCCGATCGCATTGGGACAAGTAGAAAACACTCGACGTGGACCGGGCAATTTAATCCGAAACCTGTGTAACACTTCGCAGGCAAAAATGGCGCTAGCAAATGCACAGCGTTCCAGGTAATGGACAAAGTCCCGCACATCCTGGTAAACGGTACTGGGATCGGAATCTGAGAGGTCGTTACCACCCATGATTAAAATAACAATATCTGGCTTGAAATGCTGAATTTGTCGAAGGTGGGAACCCGTGATACGCCCAAAAGTGAGTCCAGGAATTCCGAATAAACGAATGTCGACCGGAATGATGGACTGATCGAAATGTAGCACGTCAGCGAAATTACATGCCATAGGCGTCAAAGCCCCATCCACACCAGGCAATAAATGTGCGGCCAAACATGTTACAAAGCTACTGCCAAAGAGTAACACTTTAATGGACATGATGAAAATTAAAAAGAACTAATAAAACAAAACTGACCTGATATGAGAAATCACGGCATAAAGTGCAGTAAAATTTTTCTTGACGAGGTGAATGATTGAGTTGTCTCTGAAGAAATGTGGTGTGGATTCCAAGTGACGCGCACTCTTCTGCCAAATAAACAAGCTGAAAATCTTGATTGGTCACTTCATGTCTGCAGGTGTGAAATAATATCCTGGTGACCTATCTCTGTACATGGCGCTGTATCTGTCATCCACACCATCTAAGTACATGGAAAATAGCATGTTACGCCCCCCACGCATGGAAACGTAATCATTATCCCTCAGCTCCCAGCATAAATATCTTTACAAGTAAATTTAATTTTTGTCAGACAATACTATTCTTTATGTTGCCAAAGCATATGTTGGGTTAAGCCCCAAAGCATAACTTACAGCAGCATATTTGTTCATTAAGCATCTCTACCTATAGCAAAACAAAGTGTTTAAAATTAACCCTTCCAAAATGACAGAAAATGCAACCGAAGTTGGCTAATTTTAGCATTTTTGAATGGAACTCTTACCCTCATTGTGCTTGAGGGTTAAAGGTGAGATTAAAAACTAAACAGTAACGTTCTTCTGCAAGCATTGTTGCATCTATGCATACAAAAATAATTGTTACAACAACCTTGCAATTTGAGAAATTTGCGTTTGAAGTTAGTCAATCTCGAAGATAAAATGCTATTTTCATATCATTTGTGCCCAATTGGGGTTAATTTTAAAATATTTGTGTGGTGATTTTAGTGTATCATATTATGCTCTAAGTGTGTGGACACCAATCACAGACTGAGTGTCTGATTAGAGACATGGAGGAATCTTGAATCTTGGTATCTGAATAAACATGTACAAGCTGAGGGTACTCCAAGTCAAGACACAACAACTGGGTGAGGGTTAAAACTTGGAATAAAACATATAATTGAAAAATTGTTCTTGGATAAATGCCCTATCTTCTCACAGGAACCGTTTTGAGAAAATATGGCTCCAGTGCTGAGAAATTGCATGTAAATGTTGGCGAAAATAACAATTATTCCGACAGTACCCTTATGGGAAGTCTCATATCTGCCAAGGGTTAAACTTTTAATAATAACATATAAAACAAAATTTGTCATACTTTGACTACTGCAAGCAGCTATAGAAAACATTCAGTGCTCAAGTAATTAAAAATGGAGTAAATCGTCACCTAAACTTACCAAATTCTGAAAAAATGGGAGTTTTTTTTAGAAGGTACCTACTTTTATGCAACCAGAATGGGATAGGGTTAAACTTTACAACCAAACTTACAACAGCAAATATGCTCGGTAATCAATTGTGAATACGTTCATGAAAAGTGTTTGAAATTAACCCTTTCCAAAATGGTAAAAAAGCAACCACAGTTGGCTAATTTTGGCATTTTCAAACGGTACTCTTATTCTCGCCCTCATTGTGCTTGAGGGTTAAATCTAAGATTAAAAAGTAAACAGTAACTTTCTTTCACAATCATTATTATACGCCCATTTATAAAAACGGACGTATTATGTTAACAGTTTGTCTGTCCGTCCATCTGTGCGTGTGTCCATCTGTCCATCTGTCTGTCCTTAAACAATTTGGTTTCCATTCATTTAAAGTCAAACGCCTTGACAGATCGACATCAAACTTTCAGAAGTTGTTTTTAGCAATAAAATACAGGTCAAGTTCGATATTGGTGTTTCTCAGTCCATCCGCTGCAGAGATATGGCCCTTTGAAGACACAATTTTTCTAAAAAAATTGGTTTCCGTTCATTTAAAGCCGAACGCCTTGACACCAAATTTTTCAGATTTTGTTTTTATATGCCCGTTTGAAAAACGGGACATATTATGTGAATGGTCTCTCCACCCGTCTGTCTGTCTGTCATGGACACATTTCGTTTCCGGACGATAACTTTAGTTGTAATGGTTTGAACTGAGTTAAATTTGGCATGTGGATTTAGTATGACAAAATACATGATGGGTTCGATTTCCGTTTCTAGCGGCCCATTTGCAGTAGATTTATGGCCCTTTATTTATGGGAATTTAGCCCAACTTCTCGTTTCCGGACGATAACTTTAGTTTGCCTTGACCGATTTATTTAAAATTTTAAGTTTTTTGTTTTTGACCACAAAATACAGCTCAAGTTCACTTTTGACCACAATCGCATTTACCTTTCCAGAGTTATTCCCCTTGAATGATTGCAAATTTGTGGATTTTGTGGTTTCTGGATGATAACTTTAGTTTGCCTTGACCGATTTTTTTCAAATTCTCAGATTTTGTTTTTGAGCACAAAGCACAGCTCAAGTTCACCTTTGGCCATAATCGCATGTACCGTTCCACAGTTATTCTCCTTGAATGATTGCAAATTTGTGAATTATGTGGTTTCCGGATGATAAGTTTAGTTTGCCTTGAGTAATTTGTTTCAAATTCTCAGATTTTGTTTATGACCATAAAGCACAGCTCAAGTTCACTTTCGGCCAAAATCACATGTACCTTTCCAGAGTTATTCCTCTTGAATTTGTGCATTTTGTGTTTTCCGGATTATAACTTTAGTATGGCCTGACTGATTTTTTATATGCCTGTTGAAAAAACGTCGAATTATGGAATCAGTTTGTCTGTCTGTCCATTTGTCCATCCATTTGTCTATCTGTCGGTCTGTCCGTTCGTCATCATTTGGTTTCCAGATGATAACTTTAGTATTTTTTTTTCGATTGACTCCTAAACTTGGTATGTGGTTTAATCAAAACAAAAGACAGGTTAAGTTCGAATATGGGGGCAGTTTGAACTTTGAAGTTCCCCTGAATTATAGCCCTTGTTGGACATAGAATGCATCAAATATTTGGTTTCCGGATGATAACTTTTAATATTTGTTTTCCGATTGGTTCCAAACTTGGTATGTTGTTTAATCACAACAAAATACAGGTCAAGTTCGAATATGGGGTTGGTCCGAACAATTCACCCTCACCCCCATCCTTACCCCAACCCTTCAAAAATACAAAACGGGCGTATAATGTCCTGCTAGGCGGTGCTCTTGTTGCATCTATACATACCAAAATAATTGTTACAACAACCTTGTAATTAAAGAAATTTGCCTTTGAAGATGGTCAATTTTGAAGGAAAAAGCTATATTCATGTCATTTTTGGCCAGTGGGGGTTAATGTTGAAAGATTAGAGTGGTGATTGTGGTGTATCATATCATGCTCTAAATGTGTGGAAAATTTGAGTTAAATAACTGTAAACAGTTTTGAGACTTTCGAAAAATGTTAAAATTTTGAAGGTTTTGGCAGAATATTTTGAAAATACGCATTTTCAGACATGACGATACCGCATTTCACTAGATTTTATGACATTACATAAGTATGCCAAATTTGGTTAAAATCGTACAGCTTGTTTTTGAGCAGTTCAACAGACAAAATTCACGGAGGAAAAAAAAAAGAAAAAAAAAATAGAGAAGAAAAATTTTGAAAAAGAAGAATAACAAGAGTCTTTCCCAAACTGGGTTTGGGAAAGCCTAATTAATACCCCCGAGTTGTAATATCCAGTTTGATCTATGCAACATGAAAGTCCTTTTTGAAAACAAGGGAAAGCCATATTGTTCACAACAATGGGGATACTGTTACGTATTGGCATATAAGTTCAGCTTAATGTTGAACACCAAAAATATTAGTATGATATACTAAGGGTTAATTCATGTTTTGACTCATAGAGATGAATATATCTTATATTCATAACTATGTTGATAAATAATAATTATATCAGTGCGAGAATGGGGGTTAAGCGTGGGGAAATTGGCACCAAGAATTTCAACTTCTTCCCGCGACTGTGTTCTGTAACAGAAATTAAATGTGACAGCCATATTGATAAGAAATGCTGGGAAGGGCTTGCTTGTTCTAAAATCTCTGTGTGTGTGTGAGAAAAAATGTTAGTTTTAGTTTTGTTGGTCACCAGTATTTGAAGTAAAAACAAGTTTTCTCCAGAACTGCTTTTTATAAGAAAAAATGAAACTTGGAGAGATTGAGATGGATGTTTACAAAAACTGTTAAAATGTTATATGAAATTGACTGTATGTTCCATATAAAATGGACTAAAGTTTAATGTTGATTCCATAAAGGAAATCCAGAGTATTGGCAGTAGTTATTCTGCCAGAGCTTGAACTGAGATGAGCTCTATGAGCTGAGTAGCAACCGAGTTTTGAGATTGAACTGAGATGAGCTACACAAGACAAGCAACAATGAGAGATTCGAGTCGAGAAAATTAGCGTTCAAAAATGAATATTATTCAAAATGTGAATCCGAGGATAGTTTTGGACCATGTTGCTGAAAAAGTATGAGAAAACTTATACGTGAAAAGAAATCTTCAAGAGATCGAGTGAAAATCCAGGCCTGGACCGCGGAAAGCGTGAGTTTTCGTTATGGCGCCATAAACATTCCGAGTTAAAATATATTGTGCACAGACGGTAAAAAATAACAATCAGAGAGAGAGAGAGGGAGAGAGTGTGAAAGTGTGACCAATAAAACCCGATATATTTATAAATCCCATCAGAATTCAAACCCGATATCAATTAACTCCTTTTACAGACCAAGCCATTCTCAATGGTTTTTTTTATCATTCATTTTGTATAATAATGTAGATATTTCATCATATAATAAACTATACAAATATACTTCAAGTACTTGTTAAGAATACTATGTTCTGAGTTTACAGCCTTGGCTAGTTCCTGTTAGGTCAAGCTACATTTTTTGGTCCCTCGAGCCGAATGCTGCTACTGTTTCGCATTTTATGGGAGTCAGTACAACTCTGATCGAACGACTGTATTCTTAAATATTTTTCGAGCTGGAAAGTGTTTAAAAAGATTTTAATGTTTGAGTTCTTGGTGTTTTGTTCTGCCTGCTTGACCCTTCATCTTGTATGAGATTTTTCTCACTTCGTATTTACCGTTTAAATATTAATTGTAAAAAGGGTTAATTACATGTAATTGAAATTATTTCTTGTAATAATTTAGAGTGGCGATTGTATTTTGAGAATCACAATGGAGACAGAGGTCAGTTTGCAAAGTCTTCTGGAAAAGCGGCGTATTTGTCGCATGAGGTTCACTAAGGCACACAAATCAGTTTTGAAGCTCTTCGAGCAAACCGAGCGTCTGAAAGTTGGTGGTTCGCCTAGTAGCGATATCGAGTTGTCAATGAGAGCGACCAGTATGGACTCGCAGAATTTGAACAAAGTTTTTAATGAGCTGCAAGCAGTACAAGATGACATAGAGTTTAACCCTGATAACACAGAGAGGCTAGAGAACATGGATGATGAATCAAGACAGAAGGAAGAAAATGGCGAACAAAGCATTAGAGACTTGTATTTGTCATTAAACACCAAAGTGCAGATCATGGAAATGAAGGGATTGGTGCATTCAACTGATAACAGCAGACGTAGTTCTGACGCAAGTGATTTATCGCATGACAGCGAGAGACATTCATCAAATAAGCAGTTAACTGAAAGTTTAACTGCTGCTTTTAAGTCTATCAATACCGGACTAACTGGTGACCAACTATCACAGATTGTCACTACAATGACAAAAAGGAAACGTGATATAACTGTACCAAAGTTCAAAGGCGAACCAGAGTTGTTTGACCAGTGGAAGGACCTTGTTAAGGCAGAATTAGATAAACCTGGTTATTCTGAGGCAGAGAAAGCTCATTTCATAATTAGTGTTCTTGACGGCGATGCCTTAAAGATAGCTCTCTCTTTGAAAAATCCAAGTTTTGAAGAAACACTACAAATACTGGAAAATAAGTATGGAGATGTCCTTGTGAGAGTACAACAAGTAATTTTAGAGATTGCAAATGTTAACCCAACATTTTCAGCCAATGCCAAGGAATTAGATGTAATATATTCCAAACTGATAACATGTTGGAATTACTTACTGAGGAAAACTGACAACAACGAAAGTTTTATTAACAGTAGTTGGGTATTGACAGCCTTAGTGCGGCCTAAACTCCCAAAAGTCTTGGTGAGAAGATGGGATGGCGAGCATATCAAAGATGAGAGAACAGAGAGACGAACTCACAACAATCTGCCTATCAAATTCGATGAATTACTTCCAAAACTTAAAGAAGCTCTCCAAGTAGCTCGGCGAACTGATGTGGAGGTTAAAGCAGACACCAATAAATATAAGAAAAGGGAAACATACAACAAGTCTGAAAAACACAAGCCTAGTGGCTATGCACTGAATGTCATGAGGAACACATCATTCCACAATAAAGGCAATAGATCTGATTGTTTGTTCTGTGGTAAAAAACACCCATCGGTCAAATGTTATGCAGTTAACAAACTGACCATACCCCAGAGAACAGAAAGAGTTAAAGACTCAAAAGCTTGTTTTAACTGCCTACAGACAAATCATTTTGTCACAAACTGTAATGCTAGTCCTTGCAGCAAATGTGGTAGAAAACACAATGTTCTGCTACATATTGAGAAACGCCAAAATAAAAACGAATATCCACACTAGAAATTCACCCATTCAAGATGCAACAGTGGAGAAACAGAAACGGCTGAAATTCAGGTAAGTAATGAAAAAATTGAGTCAACAGCTGGTCTTGTAAAAGCCATAAATGGTCCTAAAGAAATACTAATGCAAAGTGGCATTGTTGAGGTGGAATCTAATGCTTGTGTCACACAAGCAAGGGTTTTATTTGACAGCGGAAGTGGGGTGTCATTTATCATCAAGAAAATGGCCAAGAAGCTCAATTTGAAAGGCCGTGTGGTTGAAGGAGAATTCACCTTAGCTGGTGGAAAGGCCCTGCATTTAAAGACGCAAGAAGTGAGCTTTTATTTGTCATCAGCTGTCTCAAAATGGAAAGGAGAAGTGTTTGAGATTGTGGCTTACGTGATTGATAAGCCAAGTGCTGATTTGAAAGAGGTCAAAGTAGATTTCTCAGAAATGCCATATTTGATAGGATTGCAGTTAGCAGAACGAACAAAGAGGGCAGAAGTGGATATAATGCTTGGTATTGAAGATACCCAGAATATCCAGATGGCTGAGAGAATACATGGTCCAAGAGGTATGCCGATCGCTCAGAAAACTCATATTGGATGGGTTTTGTCAAGTCCTTGTACAGTTATGGCCACGAATGATACAAACCCTCAGATAAACAGAGTGTCTTTTGACATCCAGAAGCCAGAGGAAATAGCTGAAAAACACTGGGAATTGGAGCACATTGGCATCTTGCCACAAGAATCAAAAGAAATGAAACCACTGGAGACTGATGCTATTTGCCAATATGAAGAGAAGACAACATTTAACAATTCTCGATATGAGACAGGGTTAATACGTCACCCACAGTGGACAAATAGTACAGTGAAGCCGAATAAATACCTAGCTTTCAGTCGACTAAAATCAATTGAAAGAAAGTTGAGTCAAAATCCTGAACTGGGAACATTGTATGAAAACCAGCTCCAGGAGCTTATATCAAGTGGACGAGCCGAGAAGATTGAAAACCCTGTGGAGTCAAAAGAAGGCAACATTTGGTATTTACCCCATCACCCAGTAGTTAGGATGGACAAAACAACCACGAAAGTCAGAATTGTTTTTGATGGTTCGGCAAAAGGCACTCAAGGTGTGTCACTCAATGAAACCCTGTTGCCTGGACCACCTTTACAACCCGACTTATTGGGTGTGCTGATCATGTTTCGGAAACATAAAGTTGCTATAGTGGCCGACATTGAGAAAATGTTTTTACAGATCAAAATGAAAAGAGAAGACCAAGATTTGCAACGAATTTTATGGAGAAATATGGATGTAGATAGGACACCAGACGAGTACAGACTGACAACAGTTACGTTTGGATTAAAATGCTCACCATTTTTAAGTATAAAGACAATATTTAAACACGTGGAAGGTGAAAGTGAATCTTTCCCAACAGCTTCCAGTGAGATAAGGAAGAATATATTTGTGGACGATATTCTAACTGGTGCTGAAACTGAAGAAAAGGGAGCTGATCTCTGTGTCGAGATGAAAAATTTATTGGCTAGGGGAGGCTTCCCTTTGAGAAAATTTGTTTCAAATAAACCCCAAGCTTTGAAATGCCTGGAAAAGGAAGATTTGGCATCCCATCATGTTATAACCATGGCAGAAAATGACTGTACGACAACAGCTCTTGGAGTGAAATACCTCCCAACTGAAGATATACTGATGTTCTCATTTTACGAAAAATTGGATGACGTCATTTGTGAAACAAGACGAACATTTTTAAAACAGTTACACTGCATATACGACCCAATGGGGTTGTTGGCTCCATTTACTTTAAAAGCTAAACAATTATTCCAAAGAGCGTGGACATCGGCTTGCGAATGGGATCAGCCATTACCAGATGAACTCGTTCAGGAATGGAATAAGTGGAAAGACGAAGTCCCAATTTTGGACCAGATAAAAGTGAATAGATGTTTTGTACCAGAACATGTTACAAAGCCAAAGTATACATTACATGCATTTGGTGATGCATGTGAAGCATCTTATGGAGCCGTGGTGTATCTTAGAGTTGAAGATTCTGTGAACTCTTCAATTAATGTTGCAAATGTGTGTGGAAAAACACGAGTTGCACCATTAAAAAAACGTAGAAGTCTACCAGAACTGGAACTTACAGCCAGTCTACTTGCAGCTAGACTTATCAAATATGTTGAGAAGGAAATTGATTTACCAATAGAAGCAGTTTATTGCTGGTCTGATTCTAGAGTGGCCATAGAATGGATTAGCCAACCTTCGTATGTTTGGCAAACATATGTTGCGAACCGTGTGGCTGAAATACAGGGTCTAGTTGAACCATCTAGATGGAGACATGTAGCAGGTAAGAACAATCCTGCCGACTTGTGCTCACGTGGTTGCAGTGCAAAAACATTAGTGCAGTCAACACTGTGGTGGAATGGTCCAGAGTTTTTGCAAATGGACGAGAAGTGTTGGCCGAAAAAGGAAAATGTTCCCAATAAATCAGCTATTGATACAGCAAGTAAAAAACGGAAATCAAAGGTTTTAACAGCAGCTACATTATCAGTTAGCACAGCAGATGATAACATGAAGCAGTATGTAAAAAAATTTGGTTCTTACAACAAATTTATTGGAGTGTTTACAAGAGTGAGAAGTTGGTTAAAGAAACACAGAAGTAAAGATGAGGGGAGTTTTACTGAAAAAGCTTGAGACCCGCTAACAATGCAAAACAGACATGAGGAAGAGAGTTTCTGGATAAAATGGGCACAGATGATGGCATATCGAGAGGAGATTGAAGCTTTGAAATCAGAGAAAGCTTTGCCAAAAAATAGCTCATTAGTTCCATTGGACCCATTTTGGGACAAGGAACAAGATATGCTACGCGTTGGAGGCTGGCTGCAAAACTCTGTCTTACCCGAAGAAACGCGAAACCCAATTATATTGCCCACTCATAATTGTTTGACTGATTTACTTGTTATGCATTATCACATCAGTAACTGTCATTCTGGTGTGTTGCAAACTCTTGCAAGTATGAGGTGCAGATTTTGGTTGATACGTGGTCGCCAAGAAATAAGGCGCATTATCCACAAGTGTTCAGCATGTAAAGAGCTTAGCCCACTGAAACAAAAAATGGCACCATTACCTGCAGACAGAGTCAGAGAAGTACCGCCATTTACACATGTCGGTGTTGACTTTGCTGGTCCACTTTATGTTAAGTTGGACAATGAATTCAATAGAAAAGCATATATCACATTGTTTACTTGTATGATAACAAGAGCTGTCCACCTTGAATTGGTACCAGATATGACAGCAGATGAGTTTTTGAGAGCCTTGGAGAGGATGATTAATCGTAGAGGGAAATGCTCCATCATGTATTCTGACAATGCCAAAACATTTAAAAAGGCATCCAAGGTATTATTTCAAATCTTCAATACACCTTCCAACAAAACAAGGATAGAAAACAGATTAGTACAAAAAGGGATCCAATGGAAATTTATAACAGAGCGTACCCCGTGGCATGGAGGTTTTTATGAAAGAATGGTGAGAAGTATCAAGACACCACTGAAAAAGGTATTGGGGAAAGCTAGGTTGACGTATACAGAAATGGAAACAGTTTTAACGGATATTGAAGCACAGCTTAACTCCAGACCACTGACTGATGTGTCAGCTGACAAAGAGGACCCTTTACCTCTAACACCAGGTCATTTAATAATAGGTAAGTATTTAAATACACTACCCGAGATAGTTGTAGAGTTAAGACAAACGTCACTTGGAAAACGATGGCAATACCGTCAACGTTTGTCGAAGCAGTTTTGGAAAAGATGGAACACAAAATATCTGCTTGAATTGAATAAGATGCAAAAATGGACCGACAGTCAAGAGAACTTAAAAGCAGACGACGTTGTATTGATTGCACATGATAATATGAAGAAGCAGGAGTGGATTTTGGGGAAAGTAGTAGAAACACACCCAGGACGAGATGGACTGGTGCGATCAGTAACTTTAAAAACTGCAAATGGTTTGGTGAGACGACCTGTTCAAAGGCTGTGTCTGCTGGAAGCTCGTGAGACAACAGAGGCGTAGGGGAAGCCCTATCTCATTTCAGTCGCTTGTAAATACATACATATCCATATTGGTACATACATATTTTCTGTATTTCTTAGTTTGTGAAGACTTGGCTTACTGAGTGAAAATCGCCCATGCCGATTTTCAGAGGGGAGTTGTGTTACGTATTGGCATATAAGTTCAGCTTAATATTGAACACCGAAAATATTAGCATGATATACTAAGGGTTAATTCATGTTTTGACTCATAGAGATGAATATATCTTATATTCATAACTATGTTGATAAATAATAATTATATCAGTGCGAGAATGGGGGTTAAGCGTGGGGAAATTGGCACCAAGAATTTCAACTTCTTCCCACGACTGTGTTCTGTAACAGAAATTGAATGTGACAGCCATATTGATAAGAAATGCTGGGAAGGGCTTGCCTGTTCTAAAATCTCTGTGTGTGTGAGAAAAAATGTTAGTTTTAGTTTTGTTGGTCACCAGTATGTGAAGTAAAAACAAGTTTTCTCCAGAACTGCTTTTTATAAGAAAAAATGAAACTTGGAGAGATTGAGATGGATGTTTACAAAAACTGTTAAAATGTTATATGAAATTGACTGTATGTTCCATATAAAATGGACTAAAGTTTAATGTTGATTCCATAAAGGAAATCCAGAGTATTGGCAGTAGTTATTCTGCCAGAGCTTGAACTGAGATGAGCTCTACGAGCCGAGTAGCAACCGAGTTTTGAGATTGAACTGAGATGAGCTACACAAGACAAGCAACAATGAGAGATTCGAGTCGAGAAAATTAGCATTCAAAAATGAATATTATTCAAAATGTGAATCCGAGGATAGTTTTGGACCATGTAGATGAATAAGTATGAGAAAACTTATACGTGAAAAGAAATCTTCAAGAGATCGAGTGAAAATCCAGGACTGGACCGCGGAAAGCGTGAGTTTTAGTTATGGCGCCATAAACATTCCGAGTTAAAATATATTGTGCACAGACGGTAAAAAATAACAATCAGAGAGAGAGGGAGAGAGTGTGAAAGTGTGACCAATAAAACCCGATATATTTATAAATCCCATCAGAATTCAAACCCGATATCAATTAACTCCTTTTACAGACCAAGCCATTCTCAATGTTTTTTTTATCATTCATTTTGTATAATAATGTAGATATTTCATCATATAATAAACTATATAAATATACGTCCAGTACTTGTTAGGTCAAGCTACAGACACATTATGTTCACCAGGGTGGTCAATTTAAATATAGTTTATTTATTTAATGCTCAGGCATCAATTCACGCTGAAAAATTAAGTCATATTCCCCTGTCGGTCGGCAAAACGAAATATCAAAATGATATTTAGAAATCGATATTTCATCGTAGGTTCGGATGACGAATCACATGTACTTTAAACGAGTCAGCACATCAGTAATGAATTCCAGAGTCCCAAATACAAACGAATTCGAATAATTGATAGTGACAGTGACTAAATCAATTCATTAAATCAGCGGTTTCAAAGTTTGACTTTCTCATTCACCTTCCAGCGAAAAGCCGAAATCACTTTCAAATTTCTTCAGTTCAACTTCACACGTCTTCAGTGCATTGAGTTCAAAAAAAATAAAATGACGTGTCTTGTTATTGAAAATAAGAAAGTGGTGTTTTTTGTTATTGTTCTATTTCTTCGAAACACATTGCGATTATTTCAATTCGCCAGCCTTGGTAAATCGTAAAGTTAGGGGAGAAATAAGACGGGACTACTTTTTGTGCGGATATTCACACATTCCAATGGTTGGAGTTTGGTTGTTGTAATTTTTGTATGGACGCCGGTTCGGCACATAAATTTTGCGCCTTAATGGCAAATAAAGGCCACAAATTGGAGAGTTTGTAGTCGTAGAGCATTAAATAAAAAGAAAATTCACGAAAATTTGATGAATACCGAAAATATCTCGTTCGTGGCTACAAGAAATATGAGGATCTTCACTCGCGACTGCGTCGCTCGTGAAGATCCTCATATTTCTTTGTAGCCACTCACGAGATATTTTCGGTATTCATCAAATTTTCGTGAATATCCTCTATTTATTTATAAAACATGCCCATGTGTTTCATCAAATGCAATTCATGGCATTGTGTGCCAAATATATTCTCATACTGTTGCAGTTATGTGAAATCAAAATTATATAAACTCGAAATATAAATTAAATAAAAACATGACCTCTGAAGTATAATTAACTTCAGCTGACCTATTATATATACTATTGTTATGGTTCATACCTAATTTATCCGTTTTGTGTGAAAAAAAATATAATTGAAAGTTTGTTGAAAACTGAAAAAAATTCTGTTGTGAGATATCACAAGAATTAAGTTACCTCCCCTTACTTCTAAACGAACAGATTCATAACTCGTGGACCCAGCTGTGTATTTTGTCTTCATTTTGAAGCAATAGTGTTTTCCACCCAAATTCAGAATTCAGTTACCCCCCCCCCCCCCCATCCCCCACACTTTTACAGACAGCAAATGAAGGGCAAGTGACAATGGCTCATGAATTTTTAGCTCATCTTGACAAAGTCAAGCTGAGCTAATCTCATCGCTCTCAGTCCGTCGTCCGTCAACACCATGTTTTGGTCTTCTCCTCCAAAGCCACTGGGCCAATTCAAGTGAAAGTTTGTGTGAGTGATGGTCCCAAAGGGGCATTTCATTTTTGTTCAACTCAACATGCCCAGCCCCATAGGGAGGGAGTGGGGGAAAATGCTCCAAAATATTTTTAAAATCTTCTTCTCAAGAACCAGTGTGTACAATGACTTGATATTTGCTATGGAGCTTCCATATGAGGTGTAGAATCAAGTTTGTTCAAACGAAGTTCGTGTAGTAATATTTGGCTTTGTAATAGGAGGGGTAAGATTTTTGGCCCCGCCCAAAATTTGTATTTTCTGAACCGATGGTTCGGTATGAACCAAATTTGGTTTGTGGTAGTATTGGGTCATAAGTACTTGACCCATGCAAAAAAAAAAAAATTCCCGCATCCCCATGGGAACCCTGGGAGCTAAAAATAGAAATATTTTCAACCGCCCATATTTCCAAAACCCCACGGAACAGAGAGCTTTTATCTGATATGAAGTATCCTTATGACCAGTAGAATTGAATGGTGAAAAAAAATTGCCATCGGTTATGTTAGGGTGTTCTGTAATGGGCATCGAAAAAATGCTGAGTCAGCATATTTGCAAAAATTTTTTAAAAATCTTTTTTCCAGAATCAATCATGAGAATCTTTTGATATTTTGTATACAGCATTCATAGGGGGGTCAGATAAAAGTTTGTTGAAATAAAGCTCATTGGTTCATATTTGGGCTCTCTACAGGAGCCCGAAGTTTTAACATAGGGTAATATGGGGAATATTCTTTAAAAATCTTCTTCAGAACCACCAGTCAGAATCTTTTAATATTTGGTACACATCATTGTTATGAGTGTCAAATTCCAGATTGTTCAAACCAAGTCCCTAGGTTAAAATTTGGGCTTCCAAGCCCAAATTTTATCTTTGTTCAATATGGAGGGTAATTTAAAAAAATCTTCTTCAGATCCACCAGTCAGAATGCTTTGATATTTGGTATGCAACATCTCTATGGGGCTCAGATTCAAGTTCGTTCAAATCAGATACCTAGCTATATATTTGGGCTCACTATGGTAGCCCAAATTTTTACTTAGTGCAATATGAGGAAATTTCTTTAAAAATCTTCTTCTTCAGATCCACCAGTCGGAATGCTTTTACATTTGGTATACAACATCTCTAGGGGGGGGTCAGATTCCAGGTTATTCAATTCGAGTGCCTAGGTTAATATTTGGGCTCCATATGGGAACATGAAATTTAACTTAGTACAATATGAGGGAATTTCTTCAAAAATCTTCTTCAGATTCACTTGTCAGAATGCTTTCACATTTGGTATGCAACATCTCTAGGGGGGTCAGATTCAAATTTGTTCAAATCGGATCCATAGGTTAATATTTGGGCTCGCTATGGTAGCCCAAATTTGAAGAAATTTCTTTACAATTTCTCTTCTTCAGATCCAACAGTCAGAATGTTTTCATATTCAGTACACAACATCTCTAGGGAAATCAGATTTAACTGTGTTCAAATGAAGAGCCTGGGTTAATATTTGGGCTCTCTATGGGAGCTGGAATTGGCCATTTTGCTGAAGAATTAAAAATTTTGTATTCAGTACCCTCTAGAGGTACTAAGATTAATCCACACAGGTTGTATCAAGGGGTTTCATAGGGGAGCTCTACATTTTACTTTATGATCAACTGAAGAAAAGGCATGATGCCCAGATTATTTTTGTCACTCCTGAGGGACTCAAAGATTGACAGTGTAGCCTATGGAGATGGCTTGCTTAATGTAGACTCATTCTTGGACTCTGTTTAAATTGTGTTCTGTACAAGATGAGCGCTTCAGGCCCCATGGGGCCTCTTGTTGTTTTACTTGTTGAAAGAATCAGTGATGAAAAAACGTGAGGAAATTCTTTGTGACTATATTGCAACTTACTGGCCTGTACAGATAGGCAGGCCTGCCGTCTGAGCCCCCCCCCCCCCCCCCAATGCAGGGACATCCCCTGTTCATCTTGCTCTTGGAGAAAATGAATGCCACAGGTTGTGGGGTGGGGGGAGGGGGGGTGGGGCTCAGACGTCTCCTGTTCATCTTGCTCTTGGTGCGGTTATCCCACAACTTATTACCAATGAAATAAGTTGTGTGTTCACCTCAAGAAAAATTCTCAATTTTTTTCTTCTCTGGCAATAACAGCCAGATTCTGTGTCGACACGTCAATGTTGGCTGCGAACTGCCCTGTGGTATCTATTTTTATCTATTTTTATCACGTGCTCCACACAATTCAACAATGCGAAAAATTCTACACCCCTTGGCTTCGTGTTGATAAATCCCACCCTGAATCACCCGATATTAAACTTATTACATCCAAACCTCTCACAATTAACACAGATTACCAATGCGGAGGAATTATCTGTCCAGTATGGGAATAAAGAATGCCATTATATATTTAATGAGACGATGAGCGTGGTTGAAAGAAATATTGCGACATTTTGCAGAATGCAGTCCAGTTTGGGCAGTGAAGAGCGTCAGTATTCCCATGAATCATGACGGATCAAAAAACAACCCGGTACACAGTTACACAACTAAAATCTTTATTCTTTAATATAATATTCTGCCTTTTCTTTCACGAACCATCAATTACCTGATATCAGTAACAGATGGTGACATACCGATCGCTTGCCACTGGTTGTCCCATGAAGGGGAAGAAAGTTCATTACAGATCATCCATAACACTTCACTGAGTTTCAGACAATCGTCAAGGGCCGATGTTGAACCATGAGTGCCGATGGTGAACCGATGGGCGCTTAGCGGCCGAGTGCCGATGTTACACCGATTAATCATCTCATCTCTACCGGGCATACATACATACGTACGTCCACAATTTCCTTTGGCACACCTCACAGGTCGCATTTATGATCAGATCACTTTGAAACTTGGTATGCTTGTTTGGGGTGACCTCTAGATGGGAGCTATCAATTTTTTTCAATTTCCATCAAAAAATGTTGCTGCTGGCAACGTTCATAGAACTTAGTTTAGTCAGACCTCAATATTTCCATTTGGCACACCCTACAGGGCACATTTATTATCGGCTTGCTTTGAAACCTGGCATGCTTGTTTGGGGAGACCTCTAGATGGGAGCTATTGATTTTCTAACACTTCCTACAAAAAATGTTGCCGCTGGCAACGGCCTTTGAACTTAGTTTAGTCAGGCATCAATATATTCCTTTGGCACGCCATGCAGGCCACATTTTGATCAGATTGGTTTGAAACTTGGTATGCTTGTTTGGGGTTACCTCTAGATGGGAGCTATCGATTTTCTTTGATATCTGCCAAGAAATGTTGCTGCTGGCAATGACCTTTGATGAACTTAGTGCAGTTATGTCAAAATTTCCCTTTGGCACACCCTGCAGGGCACATTTGTTGTCAAATCACTTTGAAACTTGGTATGCTTGTTTGGGGTGACATTTAAATGGGAGCTATCGATTTTCTTCAATTTCCATCAAAAAATGTTGCCGCTGGCAACGTTCTTAGAACTTAGTTTAGTCAGACCTCAATATTTCCCTTTGGTGCACCCTACAGGGCATATTTATGATCGGATTGCTTTGAAACCTGGCATGCTTTTTTGGAGTGCCCTCTAGATGGGAGCTATGGATTTTCTTCCATTTCCATCAAAAAATGTTGCCTCTGGCAACAACCTTTGAACTTAGTTTAGTCAGGCATCAATATATTCCTTTGGCACACATTTATGATCACAATGGTTTGAAACTTAGTATGTTTGTTTGGGGGTTACCTCTAGATGGGAGCTATCGATTTTTAGCTGAACTTGACAAAGTCAAGATAAGCTATTGCCATCACGCGTGCGGAAGTCTGTTAGTCTGTTCACATTTTCCTTGAGCATGGGCTACACTCCGCAGTTCTTGTCTGATCATCACGAAATTTCATATACAGGTTTGGGGTCATGTCTAGATGAGAACGTCCCCTTTTGGTCACGATCGGTCAACCGGTAGGGCTGCCTGAGCTCAAAACCCGAAAACCATTAGCACAGTGTACAGGTCGTATTTATGAAGGGATTTCATTGTAACTTGGTAGGATGCCTCTGTATAATGCCTAGATGAGAACGTCCCCTTTTGGGCATGATCTGTCAACCGTGATGGCTGCCCAAGCCCGAAACCCAAAAACTTTTAGCAAAGTCTGCAGGTCATGTTTAATATGGAGGGATTTCATTGTAACTTGGTAGGATGACTCCTTATGATGTCTAGAATTTCCCCATTTGGACGTGATCTGCCAACCATGACGACTGCTCGAGCCCAAAACCCAAAAACTTTTAGAGCGCAGTCTACAGGTCATATTTATTGAGGAATATCATTGTAACTTGGTGGGTTGACTTCATATAATGTCTAGATGAGACGTGATTGGGCAACTGTGACGGCTGCAGTGGTCCGAAGCCCGTAAACCTTTAGCACAGTCTACAGGTCATATTTATGAAAGGATTTCATTGTAACTTGGTAGGATGACTCCAAATAATGTCTGGATGAGAACGTCCCATTTTGATCGCGATCATTCATCCTTGATGGGTGCCCGAGCCCAAAAATCTTTAGCATAGGCAAAAGGTCATATTTATGGAAGGATTTCATTGTAACCTGTTAGGTTGACTCCATATAATGCCTAGTTGATGACATCCCCTTTTGGTCGTGATTGGTCAACTGTGATGGCTACGAAGCCCGAAAACCTTGAGCACAGTCTACAGGTCAAATTTATGAAGGGATTTCATTGTAACTTCGTAGGATCACTCCAGATGATGTCCAGATGAGATTGTCCCCTTTGGTTGTGATCATTCAACCATGATGGCTGCCCGAGCCTGAAGCCCGAATACCTTTAGCACAGTTTACAGGTCATATTTATGAAGGGATTTCATTGTAACTTGGTAGGTTTGACTTCATATAATGTCTAGATGAGAACGTCCCCTTTTGGATACGATTGGGCAACTGTGACAGCTACAGGAGCCCGAAGCCCAAAAATCTTTAGAACAGTCTGTAGGTGATATTTATGATGGGATTTCATTGTACCTTGGTAGGATGACTCCAAATAATGTCTAGATGAGAACGTCCCCTTTTGGTCGCGATCATTCAGCCTTGATGGCTGCCTGAGCCCAAAACCTTTACCATAATTTATAGGTCATATTTATGGAAGGATTTCATTGTAACCTGTTAGTTTGACTCCATATAATGCCTAGATGATGACATCCCTTTTGGTCGTATTTGGTCAACTGTGACAGCTTCAGGGGCCCGAAGCCCAGAAACCTTGAGCACAGTCTACAGGTCATATTTATGAAGGGATTTCATTGTAACTTCATAGGATCACTCCAGATGATGCCCAGATGAGAATGCCCCCTTTTGGTTGTGATCATTCAACCATGATGGCTGCCTAGCCCAAAGCCCAAAAACCATTAGCACAGTCTACAGATCATATTTATGAAGGGATTTCATTGTAACTTGGTAGGTTGACTTCATATAATATCTAGATGAGAACGTCCCCTTTGGATGCAATTGGGAAACTGACGGCTACAGGGGCCCGAAGCCCAAAAACCTTTAGCACAGTCTACAGGCCATATTTATGAAGGGATTTCAATGTAACTTGATAGGATGACTCGTTTTGGAATAATTTCACTGTAACTTGGTAACTTTTGTTGCTATATGTTAACTGTGAGGGCCACATACATTAACTGTGAGGTCATATTAACCCACCCCTCAGCTCTTTAGTGCAGTATACACCTCATATTATTTTTATCAAAAACATAGCATACAAGGAAAAGAAATGAACATATTCCAAATTATCACAATTCTTGTCTTATTTCATAATCCTTTCATAAACATTGAACATTATCCTTTTTATCAAACACAACACACAAGTTAAGCTACAGTGTCATTGACACTTTCATTTTCAATTTCTATCAAAAAATGTTGCCGCTGGCAACGACCTTCGATGAACTTCGTGCAGTTATGCATCAATATTTCCATTTGGTAGGTGCACCCTGCAGTGCACATTTTTGACCGGATCATTTTGAAACTTGGTGTGCTTGTTTGGGGTGACCTCTAAATAGGAGCTATTGATTTTCTTCCATTTCCGTAAAAAATATTTGCCATTGGCAATGACCTCTGATGAACTTAGTAAAACTAGTGCAGTTATGCATCTACATTTCCCTTTTACACATCCTGCAGGGCACATTTATGACTGGATTGCTTGGAAACTTGGTGTGCTTGTGTGGGGTGATATCTATATGGGAGTTATCGATTTTCTTCCATTTCTGACAAAAAATGTTGAACAACCTTTGAACTTAGTTTAGTCAGACTTCAACATTTCCCTTTGGCACACCCTTCAGGGTACATTTATGATCGGATCACTTTGAAACTTGGTATGTGTATTTGGGGTGACCTCCAGATGTGCGCTATTTATTTTTTTTCATTTCCATAAAAAATTATTGTCATTATCACCAGCCCTTGAACTTTCTGCATTTGTGCATCAACTTATCCCTTTTGCACTTTCTGCAGAATATATTTATGAATTTCCATAAAAAAGAGAGAAAAAAACATTGCCACAAGCAATGACCTTCAAACTTAGTGCATTTGTGCATTTACACCTTCCTTTGGCATGCCTCAGAGGGAACATTCATTATCAGGTTGTTTTGAAACTTTGTATGCTTATGCAGAGTGACAAAGATAGGAGCTATTAATTTTCTTTTCATTTCCATCAAAAACTGTTGCTGTTGGCAACAATATTTGAATTTATTGCATTTGTGCATCAACATTCTTCTTTGACATGGCCTAGAGGCCACATTTATCAGGGGATTGTTTTTGAACTTCTTGTGCTCATTGGGTGAGACCTTTAGATAAGAGCTATTGATTAGCATTCATTTCTGTGAAAAAAGTTGTCATTTACAATAACCTCTGAACTTACTGCATTTGTGTTTCAACATTCTTCCTTTAGCCAGTCTTACAGTTTACATTTAAAAATGCATGGATTACTCAGACGTTGTGCACACACAATGCTGTTATGTTGAAATTTCACCAAATAACATTGGTACCAATGTTCTTCAATTTTGCCATTTCACTTATAACTTCCTAAGTTCAAGTTTGTCAAGTTGAGCTACAGTGTCATCGACACTTTCATTTTAAATGTGGAATCAATTCAATATATCATTTTGTGTTTTCAGTGGGATAAATTAAATCAGACATGTATTTTCTAATGATGTTGTAAGTAATTTTATGAAATTTATGCAATCACCACCTGAATTCATAGAATACAAATGTGACAAACACAAATATCACAATATGGCATTTTTCATTGCCATATTGGTCACATTTTTGTGCTCCCTGAAATTTTTGGCTTAACTTGACAAAGTCAGTTTAAGCTATTGCCATCACGCATGTGAAAGTTTGTTAGTCTGCGAGTCAGTGAGTCTGTCAGTCTGTGAATCTGTTCACATTCTCTATAGCACAGCCGACACCCTGTAGTTCTTGTCCGATCATCATGAAATTTCATATGCAGACTCAAGGTCATTTTCTAGATGATAACGTCCCCTTTTTGTTGCGATCGGTGAACCGTGATGGCTATGCGAGCCCGAAACCTGAAAACCTTAGCACAATCTACAGGTCGTATTTATGAGGGGATTTCATTGTAACTTGGTAGGGTGACTCTGCATAATGTCTAGATGAGAATGTCCCCTTGTGGTCGTGATCGGTCAACTGTGTTGGGTATGCAAGCCCGAAACCTGAAAACCTTTAGCACAATCTACAGGTTGTATTTATGAAGGGATTCCATTGTAACTTGGTAGGGTGACTGTATAATGTCTAGATGAGAATGTCCCCTTGTGGTCATGATCGGTCAACTGTGATGGGTATGCGAACCCGAAACCTGAAAACCTTTAGCACAATCTACAGGTCGTATTTATGAAGGGATTTCATTGTAACTTGGTAGAATGACTCTGTATAATGTCTAGATGAGAACATCCTATTTAGGTCAGGTTCAGTCAACCAACCATGACTGCCACAGGGGCACGTAACCTAGATTCCTTTAGCATAGTCAACAGCTTGCATTTATAAAGGGATTTCATTGCAAATTTGTAGGATGACTCAGTATAATGTCTAGATGAGAATGTCCTACGATGTCAACTGCGATGCCCAGACAGGCACATGACCTAGATTTGTTTAGCACAGTCTACAGATCATATTTATGAACCAATTTCATTGTAACTTGGGGGAGCGTGGTGGCTCAGTGGTAGACTGTTGGACTTCTATGCTAGAGGTCCCAAGCTTGATCCCCGTCCGGGATGACCTGTGTTATGTGCCCTTTATCCCAGTTGCCTACGTGGTGGCTTGATGACGTTATTTACTAAGGCGTATTGCATGTCGATGGTTCACATATCTTCAACCACTGTAACCCTGCTTGAGCAGAGCTTGAACAGAGTTAGAATGTTGAGGAGCTGACAGTGCTCGTCAATGCTCGGTGGTTCTCTCCGGGTACTCCGGCTTCCTCCACCTGTAAAACTGTCATGGTCACAATTAGCCATTGTGCATAAGTATGTGACTTTAAACACCAATAAATAAATAAATAATAAATAAATACATTGTAACTTGGAATGTTAACTTGGGATGATGTCGAGATGAGACTGTCCTAATCTTTCACAATCAGTCGGCCGTTACCACCACCTGGTCACTTGACCTAGATTCCTTCAGCACTGTCTAAAGGTTGGGTTTTTTTTCATTGTAACTTGGTAGGATAACTTGGTATGATATCTAGATGAGACTCCTATTTTGGTCATGATCGGTCGACCCTGATTGCCAAACTGTCACATGACCTAGATTCCTCTAGCAAAGTCTACAAGTTATATTTATGAAGGAATTTCATTGTAACTTGGTAGGATAACTCATTTTGAACTGATTTTACTGTAACTTGGAAACTTTGGTTGACATACATTGACTCTGAGGGCCATATTAACCCAGGCCTCAATTCTTTAGTACAGTCTACTGGCCATTCATCTTGACATCCATCTTGTCATCCATCCATCCATTGGTCTGTTCATCCATAACTTTGTCCAGTCTACAAAAAATTATTCAGTGGTCTGATCTTGTTCAAACTTAACGTAATGATTGCTAATAGCTCAAAGGTGTGTCATAGCTCTAAGGTCAAGGTCACAAACCATTCATTGGTTTGTTCCTTCATTCTAACTTTGTCCAGTCCATGAAAAAATAACTCAATGGCCTGATCACACAATGTTTGCTTGTGACCCATGGGTGTATCATGACCTTGACCCAAGGTCCTAGATCAAGGTCACAGACTGTTCATTTGTTTATTTCTCCTTTCTCACTTTGTCCGGTCATAAAAACTATTTCAATGGTCCGGCTTTGTTTATACTTTATATAATGATTGTTTTTGTCTCAAGGGTGTGTTATAACATTAAATTTTCGGGAAGAGAAGCAGTACTTGTTTACTGTGGTAAATAAGCTCTGCTTTACTTGTGAAATAGGACCCAGTCATCAATGTCTGTGGTGGAAGTCCTCTACAATGAGCAACATGGGCATAAATGATTGGCTGGACTTGACTTTATCTTGATGTTGCCATCATGATTAGCATTGTGGGTAGAAATATGGGACTTTAAACACTAATAAATAAATAAAAAAATATTCAGTTGACCAATCTTGTTTATACTTCACACACTGAATGCTTATGACTCAATGGTGTGTCATGTCCTTGACCCAAGGTTATAACTTCAAGGTTACAAACCGTTTACCTGTTCTGACATTCACCGAAACAAAATTATTTGCAGGCTTGTACTCAATCTATTTTCACTGATTTTTTTACGGCTACACTTTTGAGTTTCTATCCATTATATTACAAACTATCATTGTCATGCCTTATATTTTGGGCTTATACTTGGAGAGTATCCATCAGCTCTGCTGATATTATCTTATTATTCCTTGAATGCAAATTTAACCAAAATGACAATGACAGCTTGCCCATAGATCAGAACTGTGACTTTTTTGTGGCAGAAACATTTTTAGCTCAACTTGACTCTCGAGTATGGGCTATTGGAATGTGTTGTTTGTACATCTGTCTGTCCACAATTGCTTTAGCACACCCTACAGGCTGCAACTCTTATCCGATTAGTTCCAACTTTCATACATGCCTTTAGGGCGATGTCTAGATGGGAGCTATCAAATTTTTTTGAGTTTTGTTTGAAAACATGGCCTTCAGTGGCTATCTTGGATTTGGATATAAATTGTCCAACAATTCCTTTAGCACACCCTACAGGCCACAGCTCTCACCTGATCAGTCCCAAATTTCTTATGTAGCTTTGGGGCAATGTCTTGATGGGGGCTATCAAATTTTTCGTTCAAAAGCATGGTCGCCAGTGGCCATCTTAGATGTAGCATATAAATTGTCAACAATTCCATTAGCACACCTTACAGGCCACATCTCTCACTCAATCTTTTTCAAATTTCATATGTAGCTTTGGTGTGATGTCAAGATGGGAGTTATCCAATATGTTTGAATTTTGTTGAAAAACATGGCTGCCAGCAGCCATCTTGGATTTGGATATAAATTGTCTAACAATTCCTTTAGCACTCGAATTTCATTGAAAAACATGGCCGCCAGTGGCGATCTTAGATTTGGCGTATAAATTGTCAACAATTCCATTAGCACACTCTACAGACAATATCTCTTACTTAATCTTTTTCAAATTTCATAATGTAGAGTTGGTGTGATGTCTAGATGGAAGCTATCAAATATTTCTGAATTTTTGTTGAAAAATATGGCCATCAGCAGCCATCTTGGATTTGGATATAAATTGACAATTCCTTTAGCACACCTACAGGCTGCATCTCTCACCAGATCTTTTTTTAAAATTTCTTATATAGCTTTGGTGTGATATCTAGATGGGAGCTATCAAATTTTTCTGAATTTTGTTTAAAAATATGGTGGTCAGCAGCCATCTTGGATTTGGCATATAAATTGTCAACAATCCCATTAGCACACCCCACAGGTCACATCCCTCACCCCATTTTTTTCAAAATTTCATATGTACCTTTGGTGTGATGTCTAGATGGGAACTATCAAGCTTCTCAGAATTTCGTTGAAAAACATGGCCGTCATTGGACATCTTGGATTTGGCATATAAATTGTCTGCAATTCCATTAGCAGACACTTTTTCAAATTTCATATGTAGCTTTGATGTGATGTCTTTTCTGTAGAAACTTGAGTGAATGACTTGGCATTACTGGATCTTTCAATTTAGTTCAGTCCCTTCTTGGACAAGTTGTGCTGCAGTGTCATTGACACTTACATTTTTCTTTGTTTTCATGAAAATGATTTACAAAACAGACAAACTGCATAGCATTAGTCTTTATTATACGGATCTTATTGAGTCTTTTCCAACAGTGTATCACATAGAATCATTTCAATGAAATGCCCCAAAGCAACCAGCAGTATACAGAAAAACCAGAAAATACAACAACTACGAGTTGTTTTTCCTTTTGATATTCATAGGAAATCTTTTGGTCTTTTAGGATGTCAACAACTGTAATGCTCATCGAGGACTCGTCACCCGCTTAATTTTTTTGGATGATGGGGCATATTTACTTCTTGTCAAATTCTTCTTAAACTTGATAACTGTAAAATAAATGTTCCACTAGTTGATTCACAGCACAGCTTGGAAGTGTTCAGTTTGTCCTCTTTGCTTTGCTGTGAGTGAATTAAGTGGGCCTTTGTAGAGTTAAATTGTTTGAAAAGGAGCCAAATTATACCTTTGCTTGATTACAGGGTATTTTTGTACTCATCAGGAAAAGCTGCTTGCATCAAGCAAGGATTTAATAATGAAGAAGAAACAATTGAAATTATTTTCTCACAGAAGTATGTTACATAATTGTTTGTCCTGTTGTATGGATCTTTGCTCTTGTCTGTTTTACAAGAGTCTGTAGGGTAATTATGAAGCTGATTCTGGAGCAAGGATATTATTTAATTTTCCTTGTAAACATTTTCAATAATAAATTTGTCATGATGCATCAGAGTACTTCTTGTTTTGAAGATGTAAGTGAAAAAAAAAAAATTTGCCAAGAACATTTCCTCTTTCACTTTGAGATGACCATAAAACAGATGTGCGCACAATTTATTCGACAAAAAAAATTGGAGAAATTGTTCCTTGAGTGCAACAATGGGCAATCTGCAATACATTAACATTGCAGATGGAAATTTGTTGCACTCAGGGGACAATTAATTTGCATTCTGAAAAAAAAAATGATACTTTCAAAGATAAAATAAGTAATGAGCTCAGTAAAACTGCTCAGTTCCTCTTTGGTTTGAAATTTCTGTGTTTCATATTGTGAACTATTGTTTCAACTATGCACATCCCATTAAAAACCACAGTTTATGTTCCCATACATCATCAGGCTTGCTTGTGGTGTCTGAAACCACAGAAAAAAAATCTGTTATCAGACAAAACTTCTTAACTAGGTTGGTATGTTAAGGACTTTTATGATTTTAGAGATTAACAGTGTTAATTATAATTAGCAAATGCACTGACTTTATTAAAAGTCTTCCTGTTCAGGTCAACTGGTTGTAGCATTTTCAGTTTGTAAATCAAAATCTTATTGCATTGTTCTAAAGCATTTGGTCCATCCAGATCAGAGCTAATTCTACACATAGATGTCCTGATGAATAAACTGAACTAATAAAAGTTCTGTCCTCTAGTTGGCACAGTCTATGTACATGAGTTGTAGATAGGCACATCACCAAGAGTTGTTCCAGAACAAGTCCTTAGAAAGTTTTTAACAAACAGTTATATTTATTTTTACAAAGTTCAAGCCTCAGGCTCCTGTAACATAAAGCAAATTATGGTTAGCACCCCTGAAATGAAGAGATGGTTAGAGCGAATGCTTAATGTACTAGTATATGCCTCTCACCCCGAACCAACTTTTAATTGATTTATTCATTTATTTACTTTTTTGACTTGAATTTCTTTTGTATATTTTTATTTCATTTACAACATATTTAGTCATTAACAACACGAAGGTAAGCCAAGTCCAAGCAACTGCTCACCCCACGTTTCTCACTGTTGGGACCTCCACTCCAAGCATTGGATGCTGGCTGTCAGTTTGTAGTAAAACTTAACTCACATCAACTGTGATTTCCTCAACACTGCTGATCATTTCAAATCTCCATAAAATCAAGTCATGGCTGCTTTTTAGCAGCCATGGCCTGGTTTGATGGAACTTTCTCAGAGGGTCTTGCCTAGAATTGTTAATAAATGGCCTATTCCTAATTATAGGCCTGTGTCAGTCTCCAAGGTTCTGAAAGGCACATTTCAATAGTACATTTGCATGGTGTCAATGTCAAAGAATTACTAAACCAACCCTAATGAATGGATTAAGAGTCTTTATCTTGAGATTCCATTCCTGGACTATCAGGACATTCATTCAGTGCTGCGAGTAATAGATTAATGAATTCTGTGCTGTTCTAATAGACTTATCAGGGGTTCTTATATATTGCACATAGTAGTTTGATGACCATCCATCGAGTGTTTTGATCAAATGATCTTCTATGTTGGAATGAGCTGCTGAGGTTGCTGCACCGATTCTAAATGAATGTCCTGAATAAGAATTTTGCTCATAACCTATTGTCTTAAAATTGTTCTTATATGAGAAATAAAGTATGACCTGGTGAGCGGCTTACCATGACTGTTTACAAAGAGATGGCCATGTCTTCCAAATCTACACTTGTTTATTAAATACTTCTTCAACAGCTGCACTGGACAAGCTGGATGATTTACCAAGAAAAGTTTGATTTCAATACCCTGTCTAAAAGAATCAGCCATTGATTCTTTCAATTTAAGGGTGCACAAGCTACCCTTCTCTGAAAATGAAAGATTGTCAACCTCAAGACTGGTTTCTGAACCCATTTTTGAATTAGCTGTGAACCACACTTTAAGAAACCAAAGAAGGCCACTGCGCAGGCTGTTTGTAACATGCAGTCGGTGTATGGACCGAAACAGCCATAATTAAGGGCCCAAAATATTTTGTTTAATATAGGGAAGGTAATTGGAAAACGTGTTTTTGGAGTGCTGATGTCAAATTTTTTAACCCTCGCAGAGCAGTCTGTAGTGTCTGATAGGTGGAGCCATCTACCTTACAAAGCGGATTGCCATGAACCTGTTTGACATAAAAGTACTTAATACCAGCAAGATACAATTTGACAGTTGAGTATTTCATCTGTAAACAATGTTGACAGTAAGCAATGAAATATAGGAGTATGCTTTTATCAATTTTTGTCCTTTCAAGACCATATCTGTGCAGAAATTTCTGGAAACACCGCAAGCCTGACCTGTATGTACACTGTGTATTCACACTGAGGGAAGAATTGAAAAGATCTGTGACCACTGGATTCAGGGACTCAAAAAGTTGGGCATGTCTAGGATTTCTTCTGGATGTTGATTGGTACCTGGGACCAAAGGTCTGAACCGGTCCATCTGAAAGCAAGAAAATGCATCTCATTTTTGTAATCAGGAACATGAACTGCATACACAGCAAAATTGTACAGTGTAGCACACCAAGTCAGCTTTCTCATCCAGTGTGCAACTCTCAGTTTTTTGATCGGCCTTTATAATGTGTACTACTGCCTTATTGTCACACTGAAAAAGCACTCTCTTTCTGCACCATTCCTTCCCCCAGAGAGCCACTGCCACCACAATAGGATAAAGTTCCAGTAACGCCATTGAGTAAGAACTATTAACATCAGGATGTAGATACTCGGGCCATTTACTTTGAAACCACCTGCCACTGAAATATCCCCCAAAGCCCAGACTGGAGGAAGCATCCATATAGAGGTTAATATCAGCATTTACTGTAAGGGAATCTTCACTGAAAAATGACCTGCCATTCCACCCTGAGAGGAATGTATACCACATTCGTAGGTCTTTCCTACATTCATTATTGAGGAAGACAAGATCAAAGAGACGTTTGGCTGACATGGACAGTGCAAGAAGATATGAAACGAACGAATGACCAGGAACAACCACCTGCAGGTAAAGTTCATGTACCCCAACAATGATAACAACTCCCGCTTTGTACAGGAACAGAGGTTGAGGAATGATTTTATCTTAGCAATTAAAGGAACTAATTTATCTTCAAGTAACCCAGATTCCATTTTCTTCGAATCAAGAGTTATACCCAGAAATTCCAAAGTGGTGGTTGGACCAAATGTTTTATGGGGGTCAATTGGAATATTAAGTGAATTGAAAATTTTTGTAAGAATAGCCCTTGTTCTTTCAGGTACTGAGTCTGGGTGATCAATTGTTAGAAAATCATCCAAAAGATGTAATATGTGTTCAATTTTATAACAATTTTTTGCTATCCAACAGATTGCCACAGATAGTTTATCAAAAATTTTGGGGCTACTCCTGCAGCCAAAAACCAAACGATGATAGAAATAATACTTGTCCCTCCATTTAATGCCAGGCAGATGCCACAAGGAAGGGTGAATGGGAATAAGTTTGAAAGCATCTACAATGTCCGTTTTACACATCCAACTTCCCACCCCCATGGACTTTATTACTTGAATTGCATCATCTACACGGACATAGCTCAATGAGTAATCCTCCCTACTTATTAAATCGTTTAGGCTGGAGTCATTTAGGTTATCATGGGGAGCTGAAAGATCCACAATTATCCATTTTTTCCCAGAATACTTCCCAGTTGCTACGCCAATCGGACTAATTCTGTATGTCTTGAAAGGAGGGCTCTCAAAAGGGCCGATCCAAAAACCTTTCTCACTCTCTAGCTTTAGTGCTTTATCAACAAATTCAGGGTCATCTCTAGATGACAATAAATTTTTGCTTTCCAGTGTGCAAGATGGACATGAAGATAGACCAGTGTTAAAGCCAAATTGTAAACCATTTATCAACTCATTAACAAACTCCCGATCTGGGTGGTTTGACAACTCGTGTGATAAATGGTTTACATTGATAGGCGTTGATGCTTTCATGCATAAATCTACTCCTGATAAAAGATTTGAACGCCTATGATCTTTGCATGACGCAAGATTCCCTGGCGTAGAGGTAGTTGGATTATCTAGTCAAGCTGAGGCCTTCAGGCCTTTGTTATTATCTATTGTGATTCTGGAGCATTTAGTAATTGGATGGTTACCTCTACATTTCAGACAGACATGGGCATTGGTACAATTTGGCCTTGTGCAGCCCGACTCTTGGTTAAAATTATTGCAAATTTCCTTGCCTAAATGCATAACTCGAGGGCGACCTCGAATATCAACTTTCTTTTCTTGCCGGCTTACTCCACTTTGAAAACTATCAGGCCTAAAAAACTTTGTTTAGATGCAGCTGGAACATCCCTGTCAGACATGCTGATGGAAGCAATGTTGGGACAAAATTTTGTCCTCTGAGAGGAACTTTCGCAGATGTCACACCTGTTGACTGTGACCCCTGAAAAAATTCTTTGGAAAAGTTCTGGGCTTCCCTTGGACCAGTCCACAAGGATGTTCGCTGTGTCAACCAGGCTGCTGCCACTGCAGAAAAGGCCTTGTGGAAATCATAAAACAGAAACCCACCATACTGACTGTGGTATTTAACCAGCATTTTTTCAAACGTGTCAAGCTCTGATCGTCGATCTGGATAGACCTCACACATGACATTTTTGTATACTCGCCCAAAAAAGAAAGTGTGCATTGCAGAAAATGATCAAACTCCAAAAAATAATTTCGTAGGTGTAAAGAGTGTTAACCTGTTCATGAGTAAGTTATATTGAACACAAAAACAGCTTTCCCCATTAAAATTGCATTAGCGTGAAATGACGTGCTGCACGTTTGTGAAAAGGCATGTTTTGCACGTGGAGAGTCTGAAAATTCATGCAGCAGTGTGAATCCTTGGGTATTTAAACACTAAAGTAAGGCCTTCCTATCGTTCACATTCAAACTTGTGCTGCTGTTAAAACGACTCCACATTAGCATGCCAAGTTTGACAATGAATCAATGTCTCCTTGCCCTGGGTATGATTAGAGCTGGCAGAACACACAGAGAGGTTGCCCAGCATTTGAACTGCCACCGTAACACTGTAGACAGGCTAGTCCATCGACATGCACAACATGATGACGTTCGAGACCGTCCCCACTCCGGGAGACCCCGAGTTACCACCCCTGCACAAGATCGGTATATCCGTGTCGTCCATCTCCGGAACCGGCAACAAACGGCAACGACGACAGCCAGGAACATCCTTAACCTAATACATCCTCAAACAGTAATCAACCGGCTGAGAGAATACGGCTTACATCCTCGAAGACCTGCAATTCGTCTGATTTTGACGTTACATCATCGTCGTGCTCGACTGCAGTGGTGTAGAGTAGGGTTAGGGTTAGCCTAACCTAACCCTAACCCTAACCTAACCCTAATCTAACCTAACCCTAACCCTAACCTAACCCTACCCTAACCCTACCTAACCTAACCCTAACCCTACCCTAACCCACTTCCATGCTAACTTGTTCGCTCCCATGAGGCATAGATGCACAGCAGTAGTCGTTGCAGATGGAGGTCATACCAGATATTGAGTGTGTGACTTTTGTGTTTGACCCTTAGTGTCTTTGACTCTCCATGGCACCAAGAGTATTCGTCGTAGCGTAATGAAATTTCTCATGTTGATCACAAATTGATTCATCTGTGATTGAATAAAATTTCCATGAATGAAAATGATATATATCTTTTTTTAGTGTTATATTTTAGCATGCACACTTTCTATTTTGGGAGAGTATATATTGTGAACGCAGTTATGAATTCTGTAATAGTTAAATTTTTATTGAGATGGCTGTGCCCATCTTTTAAATGGAAAGCCAGAGATCCAACCTCAACAGTCCGCTGGCCCCCAAATTCAAAATTGGGGATCATCAAACTAGCGAGATTGATATCTTTGCCTTCTAGGATAGCTCTTTTAAGGGATGGTGATACAATGTCAGTGTCATGGTTTAGACTATCCAGTGGTATACATGACCTACGTGAACTTGAAGTTACCACACCAGGGTGAACCAGGCTGTTGTGGAAAATCTGTGGCCTCTGTTGATAAACGACATCCCACTGATGTTTTGGTTGTACATCCAAATTGTAATCGGAGAATCCCGTGACTGGCTGCTGGGTGGCTTCTCTTGCTGTTCTCATATTGTAAATTTGCTCTCTTTCTGATGGCAGTCTTGTTGGATCTGAAAACACTCTATCTCTACCTTTAGCATTCTCTGGGTTGGAAAATTCATTAACAAATGTTGGGCCCTGGTAATTTGGAAAATTCTGAGCATTACTTCTTTGATTTAAACACAACGGTTCGGTTATAAAATTAGGTTGACTAGGCCTGTTCTGAAATGTACTTTGAGCATTGTCTTTGATCAGTGCATGGACTGACTCTTTCAAATCACTGAGCTCTTGTGCAATTCGTCTGAGTTCATCGGTGTTGCTATCCTCTGTATGTTCCTCTGAGTCCACATTGTACTGAATATTTATAGGATCACTAGGCTGTACAGTGACTTCCTGGGAATTGTCATTTCGAATGTATGTATCAATTGTCATGATAAAACTGAATGAAGACTGATTTCCTAGCATTTGGTGCCTAAATGCCGATTTTCCCCAAATTTTCTTTTAGTTGCTTAACTATCCAGTTTGTGGGGTCTGCAGTATCCCATTTATCGCTAGCCTTCCTCTTCTTAGGATTTGTAATTTGTGGTTTAGTCTTTTTAACATGATTTTGGAGAGGGCTACCCGATGCCAGAGATATATTGTCCTGGACTTCAAGGCTAACATCAAGTGAGTTATCTATTTGTTGAACTTCCTTATCCCTAGCAGACATTACATCCACAGCACTTCTCCCCATATTCAGAATCACTTCCTGTGATGAGAGTAATCTAACATTTTTGTCAAAAGCTACCTCTCCTTGTCTGAAATTTGTGATTCCATGGGGTCCTGAGGTGCTTTGGTAAACTTCTGGAATTTGTTTATCCATTTTGTAGGAAATTCAGAAATTATTATGTGAAACAAAAGAAAACTTATATTATTTATTAAATATTTTTCTATACTGGCTGAAAAGGCACAAAATGTTTCCTGAACTCTGATTAACCTGAGACTGTTGGCACATAAGTATGTTTAGAGCTTCTAAATATAGCCACTGTGACTGGTCAGTAATATAAGAGTCTGATTATTATGGAAGAGTCTACTCAGGTGCTGACCTGATGTGACCTTTCCACAAACCTCACTTAACCCACATGCCATAGATTACATGTGTCTTAAGTTACCATGTAAAATTACTGGTGTGTCACTTTTGTTGTGTATATCTGCAGTTTGTTCCATAATGCAGAGTTTGAAGTGAGGTTTAGTTTCTTTTCATTGCATGTGATTAAGAGTTGTTGGTAAAGGTGTTAGTTTTGCAGGGCCTGTAGTAGCATTTGGTGGTTGGAACCATACACCATTTGGAAGTGAAGTGCAAAAGTCACAGTTGTTTGTGGGGCAACTTGTGTGTTGTTGGGTATAATTTTCCCACTATACTGCTTCCTTTGTGGTGGTTTGGCTCTCATTGGCATATCTTTTGTTAGCTCACGTGACTGAAAGTCAGGGTGAGCTGTAGTGTTCACTCTTCGTCCAACGTAACAGTGGTGTTTGAGTTTTCTCCTCTCAAACTGCTGGACCAATTTTGATAGAATTTCATGTAAATGATGACTGGGGAGAGGCAGTTCAGTTTTGTTAAAATTTATATGATGACCCACCCACCACCCACCCCCATGGGGGTGAGGTTGGATTTTTTTTTTTTAGCTCACCGAAGGGAGCTTAACTTATCACTTGCCGTCCGTCGTCATCCGTCGTCTTGTACATTTTTCAAACAACTTCTCCTCTGAAACCACTGGTCCGATTTTCACGAAAATTCATGTGGATGTTCATTACTATATGGCAATTCAGGTTTGTTCAAATGAAATGGCCACGTCCCTTGGGGGCTCTGTATGGGGCATAACTCTGATAGCACCATATGAATTATAGAAAAATTATTAAAAAATCTTCTTCTCCAGAACCACTGGGCAGAATCTTTTGATACTTGGTATGCAGTATCTTGGTATGGGTCTGATTCAGGTTTTTTCAAATCGGCCCCCTGGATTCATATTTGGGCTCACTATAGAAGCCCAAATTCGAACTTAGTGCATTCCAGGCAAATTTCTTCAAAAATGTTCTTCTCAAGATCCAGCAGGCAGAATCTTTTGATATTTGGTATGCAACATTGTGGGGTGGATCTGATTCAAGTTTGTTCAAATCGGCCCCCTGGATTGATATTTGGGCTCACTATAAAAGCTCGAATTCGAACTTAGTGCATTTCAGGCAAACTTCTTAAAAAATCTTCTTCTCCAGATCCAGCAGGCAGAATCTTTTGATATTTGGTATGCAACATTGTGGGGTGGATCTGATTCAAGTTTGTTAAAATCGGCTCCCTGGGTTCATATTTGGGCTCAGTATAGGAGCCCAATTTGAACTTAGTGCATTTCAGGCAAATTTCTTTAAAAATCTTCTCAAGATTCAGCAGGCAGAATCTTTTGATTTTGGGTATGCAGCATGCTTAGGGGGGTGAGATTCAAGTTTGTTCAAGCCAAGTCCCTGGGTTCATATTTGGGCTCACTGTGGTAGCCCGAATTATAACTTAGTTCAAAATGAGGAATTTTCTTTAAAAATCTTCTTCTTCAGATCCAGCAGTCGGAATGTTTTGATATTTGGTATGCAGCACCCTTAGGGGTTGAGATTCAAGTTTGTTCAAGCCATGTCCCTAGGTCCATATTTGGGCTCACTGCGGGAGCCTGAATGATAACTTAGTTCAAAATGAGGAATTTTCTTTAAAATCTTCTTCAGATCCAGCAGTCGGAATGTTTTGATATGTGGTGTGTAGCATCCTTAGGGTGGTGAGATTCAAGTTTGTTAAAGCCAAGTCCCTGGGTCCGTATTTGGGCTCCCTGTGGGAGCCCAAATTATAACTTAGTCAATATGAGGAATTTTTAGCTCACCGAAGGAAGCTCAACTTATCACTTGCCGTCCGTCGTCGTGACTTCTCCTCTGAAACCACTGGTCTGATTTTCACGAAACTTCATGTGGATGTTTATTACTATATGGCAATTCATGTTTGTTCAAATGAAATGGCCACGTCCCTTGGCGGCTCTCTATGGGGCATAACTCTGATATCATCGTTTGAATTATAGAAAAATTATTAAAAAATCTTCTCCAGAACCAGTGGGCAGAATCTTTTGATCCTTGGTATGCAGCATCTTGGTATGGGTCTGATTCAGGTTTATTCAAATCGAGTCTCTCAACCAATATTGGGGCTCACTATGGGGGTGTGAATTTTTACTTAGTGTAATTTAAGAAAAATTCTTTAAAAATCTTCTTCTCCAGAACCAATGGGCAGAATCTTTTGATATTTGGTATGCAGCATCTTGGTATGGGTCTGATTCAAGTTTGTTCAAATCGAGTCCCTTGATCAATATTGGGGCTCCCTATAGGGGCATGAATTTTTCCTTAGTGCAATTTAAGGAAAAATCTTCTCCAGAACCAGTGGGCAGAATCTTTTGATATTTGGTATACAGCATCTTTGTTTTGGTCTGATTCAAGTTTGTTCAAATTGAGTCCCTCGATCAGTATTGGGGCTCACTAAAGGGGTGTGAATTTTTACTTAGTGCAATTTAAAAAAATTTCTTTAAAAATATTCTTTTCCGGAACCGATGGGCAGAATCTTTTGATATTTGGTATACAGCATCTTGGTATGAGTCTTATTCAAGTTTGTTCAAATTGAATCCCCCGTTCAATATTGGGGATCACTATGGGGGTGTGAATTTTTACTTAGTGCAATTTAAGAAAAAATCTTTAAAATTCTTCTTCACCAGAACCAGTGGGCAGAATCTTTAGATATTTGGTATGCAGCATCTTGGTATGGGTTGGATTCACGTTTGTTCAAATTGAGCCTTTTGATCAAAATTGAGGCTCACTATGGGGGCGTGAATGTTTACTTTGTGCAATTCAAGGAAAATTCTTTAAAAATCTTCTTCAGAATCATCATGCAGAATCTTTTGATATTTGCTCAGCAGCATTGTCCCATTCAGTCCTGTTGATGTTTTAGCTCCACAGAGAGTATAGATTTACTCTGTAGAACCTTAAGAATAGCTTTTGATAAAATTTGTGTCTTAACAGTATGGAACATTCGGTGAGCGCCTAAGGCCCCCTGGGGCCTCTTGGTTAATAGTTAATAACATTAATCATAGTTCTGCTTCATGAGTCACAGTTGAGGCATCTATTCCCAGAAAGCTCTGAATGGTATTTGCACAGTGCAAAACAGAATTATGAATTATTGATGATGAGGAAAATCTCGACCC
Source organism: Pictodentalium vernedei (assembly GCA_031216915.1). Classification (NCBI taxonomy): domain Eukaryota; kingdom Metazoa; phylum Mollusca; class Scaphopoda; order Dentaliida; family Dentaliidae; genus Pictodentalium; species Pictodentalium vernedei. Next base: position 690,337,895 of record CM062296.1, on the reverse strand, counting down.
TCCAAAGGCCGAAATGTGCTATCACAGAAATTGGTGCATATATAGAAACACGACAAACAATATTAAATAAAGGGAAGTTGAATTCAGTTGCATGCGTCATGAAAAATCAAATTACACTTTATTGTCCATTCCAGAAAGGAATTTTTTGACTGTACACTTCGGTCAAATTGTAACCACAAGTGGTGATGGTGTGTGTTTGTATTTGGGGGAGGGGGGTAGCAGGAAAGGGGAGGGGGTGCCATGAAAAAAAAGAGGGAGATAAAATATTCAAACCAATGATTTTTGGCTCAACTTGACAAAGTCTTGATAAGCTATTGCCATCACGCGTGCGGAAGTCTGTTAGTCTGTGAGTCTGCGAGTCTGTGAGTCTGTTCACATTTTCCTTTAGCACGGGCTACACCCCGCAGTTCTTGTCTGATCGTCACGAAATTTCATATGCAGGTTTGGGGTCATGTCTAGATGAGAATAACGTCTTTTGGTCACAATCGGTCAACTGGTATGGCTGCCCGAGCCCAAAACCCGAAAACCATTAGCACAGTCTACAGGGCATATTTATGAAGGGATTTCATTGTAACTTGGTAGGATGCCTCTGTATAATGCCTAGATGAGATCGTCCCCTTTTGGGCATGACCTGTCAACTGTGATGGCTGCCCAAGCCCGAAAATCAAAAACTTTTAGCACAGTCTGCAGGTCATGTTTAATTTGGAGGGATTTCATTGTAACTTGGTAGGATGACTCTTTATGATGTCTAGATGAGAATTTCCTCATTTGGGCATGATCTGCCAACCGTGACGACTGCCCGAGCCCAAAACCTGAAAACCTTTAGCATAGTCTGCAGGTCATATTTATTGAGGAATTTTATTTGGTGGGTTGACTTCATATAATGTCTAGATGAGAAAGTCTCCTTTTGGACATGATTGGGCAACTGTGACGGCTACAGGGGCCCGAATCCCGAAAACCTTTAGCACAGTCTACAGGTCATATTTATGAAGGGATTTCATTGTAACTTGGTAGGATGACTTCAAATAATGTCTAGATGAGAACATCCCATTTTGATCGTGATCATTCAGCCTTGATTCGTGCCCGAGCCCAAAAACCTTTAGCGTAGGCAAAAGGTTATATTTATGGAAGGATTTCATTGTAACCTGTTATATAATGCCTAAATGATGACATCCCCTTTTGGTCATGATTGGTCAACCGTGATTGCTACAGGTGCCCAAAGCCCAAAAACCTTGAACACAGTCTACAGGTCATATTTATGAAGGGATTTCATTGTAACTTCATAGGATCACTCCAGATGATGCCCAGATGAGATTGTCCCCTTTGGTTGCGATCATTCAACCATGATGGCTGCCCGAGCCCAAAGCCCAAAAAACCTTTAGCACAGTCTACAGGTCATATTTATGAAGGGATTTCATTGTAACTTGGTAGGTTGACTTCATATAATGTCTAGATGAGAACGTCCCCTTTTGGTCACGATTGGGCAACTGTGATGGCTACAGGGGCCTGAAGCCCAAAAACCTATAGAACTGTCTGCAGGTCATAATTATGAAGGGATTTCATTGTAGCTTGGTAGGATGACTCCAAATAATGTCTAGATGAGAACATCCCCTTTTGGTCGCAATCATTCAGCCTTCATGGCTGCCCGAGCCCAAAGACCTTTAGCATAGTCTATAGGTCGTATTTATGGAAGGATTTCATTGTAACTTGTTAGGTTGACTCCATATAATGCCTAGATGATGACATCCCCTTTTGGTCATGATTGGCCAACTGTGATGGTTACAGGTGCCCAAGGGGGCGTGGTGGCTCAGTTGGTAGAGGTGCAGGCTGCAAGCCGAGAGGTCCTCCGTTCGAATCCCACCTGTGGCAACCGTGTTGTGTCCTTGGGCAAGACACTTCACCCCGATTGCCTACATGGGGGCACGATGACGCTGTGTACTGAGGCGTACTGCACGTTGATGGTGCGCATGTCTTCAACCAATCTAACCCTGCCTGTGCTGCGGTGCAAAGTTCTGAGTTACGATGTTGGAGAGCTGACAGCTGCTCGTTGTTGCTCGGTGGTTCTCTCTGGGTACTCCGGCTTCCTCCACCCGTAAAACTGTCACGGTCACGATTAGCCATTGTGCATAAGTATGTGACCTTAAACACCAATAAATAAATAAATAAATAAATAAATAAACACCAATAAATAAATAAATATACAGGTGCCCGAAGCCCCAAAATGTTGAGCACAGCCTTCAGGTCATATTTTTGAAGGGATTTCATTGTAACTTCCTAGGATCACTTCAGATGATGCCCAGATGAGAATGTCCCCTTTTGGTTGCAATCATTCAACCATGATGGCTGCCCGAGCCCAAAGCCTGAAAACCTTCAGAACAGTCTTCAGTTCATATTTATGAAGGGATTTCATTGTAACTTGGTAGGTTAACTTCGTATAATGTCTAGATGAGAACATCCCCTTTTGGTTGCAATCATTCAACCATGATGGCTGCCCGAGCCCAAAGCCTGAAAATCTTCAGAACAGTCTTCAGGTCATATTTTTGAAGGAATTTCATTGTAACTTCGTAGGATCACTTCAGATGATGCCCAGATGAGAATGTCCCCTTTTGGTTGCAATCATTCAACCATGATGGCTGCCCGAGCCCAAAGCCTGAAAACCTTCCGAACAGTCTTCAGTTCATATTTATGAAGGGCCCGAAGCCCGAAAACCTTTAGCACAGTCTGCAGGCCATATTTATGAAGGGATTTCAATGTCACTTGATAGGATGACTCGTTTTGGAATAATTTCACTGTAACTTGGTAACTTTCGTTGATATATATTAACTGTGAGGGCCACATACATTAACTGTGAGGTCATACTAACCCACCCTCAGCTCTTTAGTACAGTGTACACCTCATATTATTTTTATAAAAAACATAGCATACAGGGAACAGAAATGAACATATTCCCAATTATCACAATTTTTGGCTTATTTCATAATCCTTTCATAAACATTGAACATTATCCTTTTCATCAAACACAACACACAAGTTAAGCTACAGTGTCATTGACAGTTTTATTTATCATGGCATAAGGAGCATCAGTAACTTTTTAGCCTATAAACCACTGGGTGCAACCTGGTGCCAGTGGTGGTCCAAGAGCTGAAATTTTTTAGTTTTTATGTGCATTGTTCGCCCATGTACTTTCCCTGAAATTCATTCAATTTCCCTGAAAATCACCCTCAAGTTCCCTGAAAAAGATTTTCTGAGGTTAACATGTCTGTAACTGGTGTTTTTGAGTGGATACCGAAAATCTCATGAGTGACCAAACAAAAGTTTATTTAAGCACTCGTGAAAAATAACCATTTGTCTCAGTAATGAGTGAGATAATTTTCGGTGTCCACTCAAAAACCACTAGATTTTCTTTTTATTATATGCTTTTTATAAGAATCTGATCATTCCTATCGGTAATTCCACTTGTTTCAACCTTGAATTGATGCATGAAAACAAACAGCTGATGCACATTGATACGCGGAAGTGATTTGATCGATAGTCGGACAGGTAGCATCTTGTGATCTGATTCAGCTGTTGGGTTTCAAGCATCACTTCAAGGTGAATATGTGTTGAATTATTGCTTGAAATGATTGGTATCCACTCAAAAACACGAGATTTTCTTTTCATTATACGTTTTTAGAACAAATTGATCATTTCCACTGATAATTTGACTTGTATTCACCTTGAAGTGATGCTTTCAAAGCCGCCATTTTGATTAATACCATGAAAGTGAAAATTTCTATATCTTCACAGTTAGTGAGGGATACGATTTCTATCTTTCCGCAATATTTTCAATAATTTATCATTTAGCATATAATAAAATAGATTAAATGTCTATACTGGTTTATTGAGGCAAAAAATGTCTCCATAGGTATGAGGAATTCAGTGGTTATCATGCATTCTAATTCTTTGACAGATTACAAGATTTCTATTCAGTTAACAGAACTTGACTCCATAACCTATTTGTGATTAACAGGTCAAGTTTGTATTGAAGGTAAATGGTTTGGTGTTTGGAAGTCATATGCAATTCACAGAGATATTCAATTAAGAGATATCTAATTAAATGGGTTCCACTACACTTTTATTAAATCCATTTGTATGAAGAATCACTTCTCTAAATCACATGCTTGAACATCTGAGGTGACAATTTAGCTACCCCAACAGGCCATCTTAATAAATTTAAGTGTATGTTTTTTTTTTTTACTCGTCTTGTTTTGACTGAAATGAAGCTTTGCTTAAATGTGTTTTGTGAAAATCAGTCATTGTCTCTGCCTCAAGTGATTGCCAGTTGAAGATTTTATTTTCCATCCTATGATGAAGGAATTCTTTCATTTGTTTATCATCCATGCTTTTCACTGTTGCAATTTACTTTTCCTCATAATTGCAAGGACATTTTTAACTTAGCCAAAATTACAGTCAGTTGGAGATATTTTAGTAGCTAATCAAAAATTTAAGAGTAAATGGCTAAATTGGCACTTGACAATGTGAGCTATGTTCAATCCATACCTCAAAAAACATTATCCTATCAACATATACTATTAAAAAAAAGTAGGGGATATCCAAACTGATGTTGATATTTTCAGAAAATGGTATTGGATACGCGTGATTGGACACATCAATATGTTACAAAGTTTAGTGTGGATCATGAATGTCACCGGCCCACAAAAACTTTGTGCAGGTTTTTTGCATGAGCGCTGCGTTAATGTCTGTGGAGTTCGTTTTTGAAATTTTCATTTGTACTGGAAGGGCTTTTTCAGAGGACTCATCGTTCTTTTCTTGGTATAAACTCGTTCATCAATAGTTTCTGGTCAAAATGTAACTTTTGAGATATGCGAAGACTGAACAAATTTTTACGTGCATGTTGGAAGCTGGCAACAGATAGACTGCAGTGGCTCAAATTCTCAACATTACTCAATCAGTGATTAGCAGGTTGTGGTCACGCTACCGGCAGACAGGCAATGTTGATGACAGATGGCAGTCACATCATCCAAGCGTTACAACTGCTAACCAAGATCGTTTCATCTGAACCACAGCATTACATAACCACCATCAAAGTGCCTCAGAAATTGGACAGCAGCTGCACCAAGCGACTGATGTGCAAATCAGTGGTCAGACTATCCGAAATCGCCTACACAGCTGGAATTTGTATGCTTGACAACCTCGAATAATTCCATGTTTACCTGAACATCACATCACAGCAAGGCATAATTGGTGTGGAGCACGACAGTGCTGGGAAATCATCGGTGGAGCAACGTCATGTTTTCCTATGAATCGAGGTTCACTCTTGACTTCCACGACAGGCAAAACAGAGTGTAGCGACGGCGGAATGGACGATACCATTACGTAACCATTAGGCAGCACTATCGTTTTTGTGGTGGATTGGTTATGGTGTGGGGAGGCATAACCATGACAAGCAGAACAGCATTACATGTCATCCAAGAGCGTGTTATAGGGCAGTACTACAGTGACAACATGTTAGCTGCTCATGTGATGCCATTTGCGCGATGTCACGGCCGTCGATTCATTTTCCAAGATGACAGTGCAAGAGCACAAAGGGCCCGTGTCACTACAGAGTTCCTCCAGGAGCAGAACTTCACTACACTGCCTTGGCCAGCACTAAGTCCAGACCTTTCACCAATCGAGCATGTCTGGGATATGCTTGGCAGGCGCCTACGACAATGCCAACAGCCCCCTACTAATGGCCAGGAACTCGCCTCTGAACTGCAGGAAGAATGGAATAACATCAGTCAAGCTGATATTGGACATTTGGTGAGGAGTATGCCACGTCGCATCTGCACTTGTCTCGCGAACCGAGGAGGATTTACAGGGTATTGAGGTCTTGGACTGAATGTGGTAAATTCTCTGACTGACCGCCCATGTCTTCTACAGCTCAGTGTGTGGAATGTGTTCTTGTCAGACACCCAACATTCACTGAAATCATTCACCAGATGTCACAGTGCAATGCCTCAACTGTCATTTTGATGAAAATATAAATATATTTCTTCATATATCTTACTTTTATCAAATATCCCCTACTTTTTTTTTAAATAGTATAAATAATAACAATTTTTTGTCTGGCACTGATTTGTTTTGGTCCTTTTATGAGGAGGCCTACATCGACCCAGTGCCCCGCCGGATTATTCCTCACCCACACTCCCTCCTAATCTCCCAGCATTCAATCAAAAAGTATTTCAGAATTCCCCCCATTGGCACTTTCTCTATCTCCCTAACTGTAAACTTGACCCTTTCCCTCATGTCATTCCCCATCCACTTATCCTTCATGTTTTCATTGAATTTTTCCGAGTCGTTTTCTGAGGATTCTTGTTCTATTAGGCAAATTTTTGGGACACTCTAAAATTAAATGTTTCAGGGTCTCCGTTACTCTTAAATTACGCATTTGGCACACTCTCTCCTCACCTGTCCCGATTCTCCTCCTCAACTCCAATGACTCTGTTCTCACTTTGAAGAACAAAGACCCCCATAAGATCCATCTAGGTATGCCTCAAACACTGGCACATCTTTTTTATACCACCACTGTGGAGAAGTGGGGCTATATTGTCAACGACCATATGTCTGTCCGTCCATCCATCCATCCGTCCAAACATTCTTGTGAATGCAACTAATCCTACATTTTGTCACCGATTTTGATCAAACTTCTCAAACATTATGACTAACAAGTGAAGATGCGCATATTCTAAGCATTTTCATCTGTCACAATTTTAACCAGGTGATCTCCCCTAAACTTTGATTTATTATGGATTTGAGATTCTTGTGTGTGCAACTCCTATATTATTGAGCCGATATCCATAAAACTTCTTAAACATGGTGACTAATGAGTGAACATGTGCATGTTTCCAAATTTTCCATCTGTGATGTTTTTTACCAGGTTATCTCCCCTTCAACTTAGAAGATTTAAAATAGATTTGTATATGAGATTTTTGTGTGTACATCGCTTCCTTCATTAATGAACCAATTTTAATCAAACATCTCAAACATTATGACTAACAAGTGGACAGGTGCATATCGAAAATTTTGATCTGCAACAATTTTAACCAGGTTATCTCCTATGAACTTAGATTTATTATGGATTTTCAAATGTGATTCTTGTTTGCGCAGCTCCTACAGTATTGAATTAATTTCGATGAAACTTCTTAAACATGGCCACTAATGAGTGAACATGCACATATTTCCAAATTTTCCATCTGGTGATTTTTATGAGGTTATCTCCCCTTCAGCGTAGAAGATTTAATACAGATTTGTACATGAGATTTTTGTGTGTTGAACACCTCCTTCATTAATGAAACTTAAACATTATGACTAACAAGTGGGCATATGCATATTCCAAAATTTTTGATCAGCGACAATTTTAACCAGGTTATCTCTCATGAACTCAAATTTATCATTGGTTTTTCAAGCCCAACATTCAGAGGTGCATTCTAGTAAGCAGGAAGTGGGGGTATTAATCACCTTCAGTGATATTTCTAGTTGTACAACCTGTCAAAACAGCTCTTAGTCCTAATTCCAGTTCACCTGTTTCTGTTGCAATTCTAGAGCACCCTTCCCTTGTTAAAACTACTCTCCTGCTTCAGTCCTCCTTCTACATTTTCATTCTCTATAGAGTAATTCTCCATTATCTCCCCTGCTTGCCTTAGCCACCCTGTCTGAATGTTAGAGTCCCAGACATGGTTAACTCGTCATTTTACACCATCTGCTTTTTGGGAGGTTTACCAGATAAATCAGGTAGCATAATTTTCCGTATCTATTCTATCTTTAACCAGCATCCACCAGTTTCCGTCTTGTTATATTTTATCCTCCAAAACATGGCTATCTTATCACCCTCATTTCAATGTGAGACCTCAAGCTTAGATTTCACTCAAAAATGAACATTTTTAGTTCTTCAAGTGTCATCTTTTAGCTGTGTTAGTTGAAGTGTTAACCCAGTACCTAAACCTAATGAATTGGCTGCATCTGCCCACATAATATTGGACAGTTTCAAGAAAAAAATGTTTCTCAAAATTTTAATGAATCCATATTTTGTGAACCCTGATTGGAATGAGCTTGTCAAGCTTATTCAAGTCAAGTGAGGGTCACATGATATGGATTTGTTGAAATTTTTTGACAAATTTGAAGAAAAAAAATTAAAATAACAAATTTTGATATTGTGTGCATTGGGTAAAGGGTTAAATATTTGAGAAAACCTTTGCTGTCAGTTGAAGACTTTGAGTGGAATGCACTGTATTAAAAGTGACTGACAGTGCGTGGCAGTTTATCTTTTCCATCAGATCAGTTGAGAATAATAATAAACCACCAGTCTGAACAGCAGTTCTTTAAAATTTGCCTCACATGGTTGGACATTATTTTATTTTTTTTTATCACACTGCCCTTTTTTGTCAAGTGCAGTTACTCAGGTTATTGAAGGTTAAAATAATAGTTTCCAGAATGTTATATTATCCATATTTTATGATTCAGTGTTCATCTACATTTCTTGTACCTTGTAAGCAAGCAGCTAATGGAAATGGATTTTATCTCAGCATTTTCGTGATCACAGTATTGATTTTTTTATGTATAATTTTTTTTTTCCGGGTTTGATTTCCAAGCTAAGATAAAAGCTGATAGATTTGTTTCTATTAACTCACGGCACTGAGAAGGTGATGTGATTATGTGTACTAAAACCAATATCATTGATCTCATGACTGAGAGGTGAAAACATCGATTGATTGTATTACCATTGGACATGCTGAGAATACTATAAGCTAAAAGGAATGTCTATTGCACACGATATGGATATTATTATCTTATTGTGAATATTGCGTAATTGCAGACATATCTTAATTAGCATATCACACGGGGAATTTGTTAGCGGAAAAGTTAGGTATGTTATATTCTTAAATTTTATGCAAAAATAGTAAAATGAAATCTTGTAGACTCAATTTTCACCTGACTCAATCATTTTCTTTATGTATTTTCATTGAGTACTTAACATCATTGTTGAATAATGCTATCCAACTGCAAGTACTTCATGCAGCAAGCTAATGAGCAGACCCTGTTTCTTCCCAATTGCAGTTATTATTATGCCTCAACCATAAATTAACTGGTAGAGTGCTGGAAGCCTATATTTCAGCTTTATTCTGAAGTGCAGGTAACATAACTTGAAGATTTCAAATTCGATGGAAGTGCTTAGTATTATCTTTGAATTGAAATAATTTAGTCTGTATGAATATGCTTGATTACATTTTATGGGAGAGTGACTCCAGGCACACTCCCATAAATTGTAACATCAAAGTCATGTGAACAAATTTCAACAACAAAAAATAATTTAGCACTCAAACAGTTAACTGGTAGAGTGCTGGAAGCCCTATTTTGGGCTTTACTAAAATGACAGGCAATAACTCTGTAGCTACATTCTGCCTGAGGAAGCCTTTATTGTCCCTGATATGAATCAGATTTTTTATACAATACCTTGCTCTCTGACATTTAATTGGATAGTGCCTATAAGGCACTATCCAATTAAATGTAATAGAGCAGTATATGATGAGCTTTCATTTGTTGTCAGAAAAAACTCAGCACTTTACCAGTTAAAGGGAGTGTGGACAAGAAAATCTGTTTGCCTCCCTCATGTGCAACCCTAAAAATACTTGCCCAGTTTAAGGCAAGAATTGCCATTTATTTTTTGTGCAGTTCAGAAATGTCAAAAATTGTTTTAACTCTTCATGTAATGAATCAGCCACATCGACTCGTGTAATTTACAAATTACAAAACTTTCAAGAAAAAATATATATCAGGTGACCCCATATTGGAACAAACCAATTGAGCTCATTCCAATGTCCAATGAGGTTGTCATATGATATGGTTTTGTTGAAATTTTTCTTCAAATTTAAAAAAAAAATAATCGAAATAACAAATTTTGATGTTGTGTAGATTGGGTAAAGAGTTAACCTTTTATCTAATATGACTAGTGGATGTCACATGCAGAAGTTCTTGAAAAACTACAAATTTTCATTTGAGGCCTCTGAAGTATACCCCATGACACTCTTATTGGAATAATGTCAACAAACTTCTTCCAGTGATTGGTCACAAGGTAATTGTTTTGGAGGCGAAAATTCAGTGTTTTGACTGGTTGAGTGCTAGATGCCACTATCAGATCTCTACTCAAAAGTGCTGAAAGCCACTCTAGTGCCTTTACACTGTGTGCACTAATTTGTTATTGGCTCAGCAGAAGAAAAATATTAATATAAAATTATTTTGTTACAATTTATTGGAGAGTGCCAGCTGGCACTCTCCAGTAAATTGCAACAAAACATTTATGAGTAGTATCTTGCTAAACTAAGGCTCCTTTTTCTGGTAGTGGGGTATCTTTGAAAAAAATACTTGTGTTACAAATGACCACTGAAAAGTAATTTAGTATTCTACCAGTTCATAGCACTTTTTGTGAATAGTTCTGGCCGGCTTTTCCAATGAATTAAAATATTCCAGATGAGTGAATCTAAACATTCTACCACAATGACCACCACAGGAACCATCTTGAATTTCTTCAGCACAGGCTACAAGTCGCATTTATGCATCAGTTTTCTTGAAATTTGGCTGGTTGACTTGATATGATGAGAACAACCTATTTTGGGAATGGTTGGCAACCCATAATTACTGCCATGATAGCCATCTTGGATTTCTGCAGCACACCCTATTTATAGGTTGCATTTATGAATCAATTGTCTTGTAACTTGGTAGAATGACAGTATAAGGAGAAGATGCAAAGGTCATAATTTCCATCACAGTTTGCTGCCCAGAATTGCTGCCTTATGTTTTTTCTTTTTTTACTGATAAGATAACAAAAAGTCAATAATTAGGACACAATTTACTAAAATGCAACATTACTTAGGTAATTATGGCATTAATTTCATAAAAGCAGAATAAAGACAAGGTGAGGTACATTGTCATTGACACTTTCATTTCAATAATCAAAAGGCATGTACTCCGAATACTCAGTCAATGAGTGGTATTCAAGTGACATCACTTGAATACCCAGTTCACTCTTCCATCAGGTATTTCAAGTTGCTTACATACCTCCAAAAGACTCGGGGTTCAATATTTCTGTAATTATAAATGCTCTCTTTATTAACCCTTTAGCCCAGTGCAATGGTAATATCGACTAGTGCTATTCACTAAAATTCCCTGTAGGAACTCTGTGAAGTGAAGCTGTACTTGTTTACTACAGTAAACAAGTTCTGTTTCACCAGTAAAATAGGACCCCGTCACCAATACTTGGGGTGGAAGTCCTCTAAAATTGTTAACATGAGTGTAAACAATTGACTAAACTTGACTTTATATCCATGTTACTGGTCACAATTAGCCGTTGTGCCAAAATATATGACCTTAAACAGCAATAAATAAATAAATTCGCAAAAATTGCCTGTTATCTGTTATTATTTGCCTCAAAAATATTGCTCATGACCCCTCATTGAAATGAGCTCAACGAGCTCATTCCAATGAAGAACCATAGGCCATGTTAGTGGGGCAAAAATGTAAATATTTAGTTATTGGAGGAGTTTTTTTTAGTTTTGATGAGACGTTTTCTATTCAGGTTTGGCAGAGGGTTGTTTACTTATTCATTTATTGGTGTTTAAGGTCACATACTTATGCACAATGGCTAATCATGACCGTGACAGTTTTATGGGTGGAGGAAGCTGGAGTACCCTGAGAGAACCACTGAGCAACGACGAGCAGCTGCCAGCTCCCCAACATCGTAACTCCGCACTGCAGCACAGGCAGGGTTAGATTGGTTGAAGACATGCACACCATCGACGTGCAGTACACCTTAGTACACGGTGTCATTGTGCCCCCATGTCCACAATCGGGGTTAAGTGCCTTGCCCAAGGACATAACGTGGAGTCCGAATCGATCGCTCAGATGGTCACTCATCTGAGGACTAACCGGGCTCGATGTGCTTAACTTTGGTGATCTGACGAGAACCAGTTACTGCAACACCACCGCGCCCCCGTTGTTTACTTAACAGGTTCAGTGCTAAATTATTTTTCAAAGGCAATTTGAATCGCAGATATTGTTTTGAAAGATACCATGCTATCAGCCGGAGAAGCCTTAGTTTAGCGAGATTTTGTTCATAAATAACTTTTGTTATAATTTATTGGAGAGTGCCAACAGGCACTCTCGAATAAATTGTAACCAAACAATTTTATATAATATTTTTTTGTTCTGCTGCTGAGTAAACATCATCAAGCTAATGTATCCAGTGTAAGGTCACTAAAGAGGCTTCTAGCACTTTTCAATTGAGCTATGATAGTGGCGTCTAGCACTAGTTTTAAAATAATCCAGTAGGATCCTGGCTTTTCTCAAAAGAGTAAATTCTCTTCCAAATTCTCTTTTGAAAACACCTTTCCAATACACAAAGATGCACAAATCTCAAAAATGTTGCGAAGAATATATAATAAATTCTCAGCTGCTTCTATAATAATGCACTGTCCTGTAATAATAATCTCCAATGCACAATTAATGCTGAATGTTTAAACAAATGACTTCTCAATGCTCAGTATGTGAATAGAATGTCTGAATTCTGTTGTCAGAGGTTATTTATATAGTCTTCAGATAAAAAGTTCCAAAATAAGAAATTTCTCCAATGTTCTTTTTTCCCATTAATGACTGTTGGCTGAATAAAGTCACCTTATTAAAATTCTAGATGATTCTGTCCAATTTCAAGTAAACAAGTGTGACCCAATTAAAAAAAATCAGTGAGCTAAAAATAGATTCTGTGTAACAGAAAATTGCTGTTAAATTTTTATTGGTTAAGAATTCTAAGCATTAACATCATTCTTGGAAAGCTCTTTTTAATGTTAAGGCTTGAAATTATTAACCCTTTACCCAATGAGCACAATATCATAATTTGGGTTTTTAGCTCATCTTGACAAAGTCAAGCTGAGCTAATCTCATCGCTCTCCGTCTGTCGTCCGTCAACACCATGTTTTGGTCTTCTCCAAAGCCACTGGGCCAATTCAAGTGAAAGTTTGTGTGAGTGATGGTCCCAAAGGGGCATTTCATTTTTGTTCAACTCAACATGCCCAACCCCACAGGGAGGGAGTGGGGGAAAATGCTCCAAAATATTTTTAAAATCTTCTTCTCAAGAACCAGTGTGTACAATGACTTGATATTTGCTATGTAGCTTCCATATGAGGTGTAGAATCAAGTTTGTTCAAACGAAGTTCGTGAAGTAATATTTGGCTTTGAAATAGGAGGGGTAAGATTTTTTGGCCCCGCCCAAAATTTCTATTTTCTGAACCGATGGTCCGGTATGAACCAAATTTTGTTTGTGGTATTATTGGGTCAGAACCCTGGGAGATAAAAATAGAAATATTTTCAAACGCCCATATTTCCCAAACCACATGGAACAGAGAGCTGTTATTTGGTATGAAGTATCCTTAGGACCAGTAGGAATTGAATGGTAAAAAAAATTGCCATCGGTTATGTTAGGGTGTTCTGTAATGGGCATCGAAAAAAATGCTGAGTCAGTATATTTGCAAAAATTTTAAAAATCTTTTCTCCAGAACCAATCATGAGAATCTTTTAATATTTGGTATACATCATTCATAGGGGGTCAGATAAAAGTTTGTTGAAATAAAGCTCATTGGTTCATATTTGGGCTCTCTACAGGAGCCCGAAGTTTTAACATAGGGTAATATGGGGAATATTCTTTAAAAATCTTCTTCTTCAGAACCACCAGTCAGAATCTTTTAATGTTTGGTATACATCATTGTTATGAGAGTCAGATTCAAGATTGTTCAAATCAAGTCCCTAAGTTAATATTTGGGCTTCCTACGCAAGCCCAAATTTTATCTTTGTTCAATATGGAGGGTAATTTAAAAAAATCTTCTTCAGATCCACCAGTCAGAATGCTTTGATATTTGATATGCAACATCTCTAAGGGGTCAGATTCAAGTTTGTTCAGATCAGATCCCTAGGTATATATTTGGGCTCACTATGGTAGCCCAAATTTTTACTTAGTGCAATATGAGGAAATTTCTTTAAAAATCTTCTTCTTCAGATCCACCAGTCGGAATGCTTTCATATTTGGTATACAACATCTCTAGGGGGTTCAGATTCCAACTTGTTCAATTCGAGTGCCTAGGTTAATATTTGGGCTCCATATGGGAACATGAAATTTAACTTTGTACAATATGAGGGAATTTCTTCAAAAATCTTCTACTTCAGATCCACTCATCAGAATGCTTTCACATTTGGTATACAACATCTCTAGGGGGGTCAGATTCAAGTTTGTTCAAATCGGATCCATAGGTTTATATTTGGGCTCTCTGTGGTAGCCCAAATTTGAACTTAGTGCAATTCGAAGAAATTTCTTTACAATCTCTCTTCTTCAGATCCAACAGTCAGAATGCTTTCATATTCAGTACAGAACATCTCTAGACAAGTCAGTTTCAACTGTGTTCAAATCAAGAGCCTGGGTTAATATTTGGGCTCTCTATGGGAGCCGGAATTGGCCATTTTGCTGAAGAATTAAAAATTTTGTATTCAGTACCCTCTAGAGGTGTGTAACTAAGATTAATCCACATAGGTTTTATCAAGGGGCTTCATAGGGGAGCTCTACATTTTTCTTTATGATCAAATGAAGAAAAGGCATGATGCCCAGATTATTTTTGTCACTCCTGAGGGACTCAAGGATTGACAGTGTAGCCTATGGAGATGGCTTGCTTAATGTAGACTCATTCTTGGACTCTGTTTAATTTGTGTTCTGTTCAAAATGAGCGCTTCAGGCCCTGTGGGGGCCTCTTGTTTTTTTTTAATTTTTCAAAATATTTCAACAAAACCATATTGTGTCCCACCGCCCTCATTGGATTGAGCTCAGTGAGCTCATTCCATTGGGGGGGGGGGGGGGGGCACATGATATAGTATTGTTGATAAGTGTTTTTCAACTGTTCAAGTTTTAAATTATGAGGGCAGATGTGGCTACTTCGTTAATTGAAGCCCACAGGAAAATGGATGGAAAATTTGTTTGTGGCATTCATTCCTATAACTTATTTTAGCTGGTACAGTTTTCATGAAAATTTGTATATGTTCAGGGTATCTGTTGTTCGGTTTTGCTTTTCTGTTTAGGAAACAATATCTCCTGGTCGTGAACCAATATCTAAAAATGATACGTGCCCTGCAATACAAAATCTTTCTAAAATTTCTGCTGGTATGACTGTCAGACATTCTCTTTTAATCACTAAGATTGCTATTACGAAACCTCCAAAGCTATGACAATTGATTGGGTTATCCCTCTAAGACACGTTGCACTTTCTAGGTCACCATGTCCAGTCACTGACTCAATCATTCATTTTATCAGTGTCCTTGGTTTTTCATGTGAGCACGTTCAGGAAAATCCAACATAAATACAACAACTGCACATGTGTATGGTGCAAACTGTGCTCTGAAACAAAACTTCGAAACTTTTAGTCACAAACGAGTGACACTAATTGATTCGAGGGAATAAGTAAATCGGTGTAAGCAAACTTACTATCATATTAATGTGTCACTGATGCAAACCGATAAGAAAGAATGCATATTGAAGGTTGAACTGCATTATAATGCCATAGTCAATGTTAAGCCCATGAAATTTGCTACAACAAACTGTTAGAAAAAGGGAAATTTAATTTATTTTAGGCACCTGTGATGAAGAAATGTGCACAGCATGGTATTTCAGACAAAAATAAAACAATATGGGTTGGATAACAATAAACTGAAAATTAACCAAGCCTGGTCTAAAACTACAAATCAATTTATACCAATTGCCGATCAATCTTCTTGGAGGGGGAGAAAACCGCAAATCAAAATTTTGAAAACAAAAGATGCCCTGGTGTTAATACAATTAATTTCTCAGATAATTTTCTGACCAGAGGTTTTACAGGAGTGACTTTCCCAACCCTCTGGTTTCTTCTGTCTAGACAAATATTGAGTTTTGATACAACTGATGAAAGTTGGTCATGTATGAAGGTCCTATTGATAAACTGCATATCTTCATGCAGTGATTTTAAAGGTAATGACATTAAATTTCCATTCATTCTTCAGAAGGATATTGTGTGGGATTGCCTGATATTGATGCAGATTGGTGTGTCATACAGAAGAGAAATATTGTCTGTACTGGATAATTCTGCTGAGAGGATATTCTAGATTGTTTGAAAAGAATTATTATATGTATTGATTTTTAATATGTAGGTTTTTTGTTGGAATATACAGATCTCTTTTTGTAATAGAATCTCTGTGTGTGAGTAACTGCATAACTCTTGAAGGTTGGTTGCATTTCAGACTTTTAACTCTTTGCATGCTGCTGACAGATATTTCTGCCAAGGACAGGTTTTCTCTCGCTGCTGAAATAAGTATACTTTTTTGGGGGAAGATTTAACCAAATTTGCCCATGCAAGTTGAATTGATTTTTTAACCAATGATTAATTTTTTATCAAATTTAGTCATGGCTGCTTCTCAGGGTGTGGGAAGTGTTACTGCTGACCTAGTGTTTGGCAGACCAATATTCTTCAGATGTGTATTTTTTAGCTGACTTTTTTACACATTAACCCCCCCCCCTCCCTCTACCCTCATCTCCCCCCCCCCCCCCAAAAAAAAAATGTAAATAAAGTTGGGATGGGGTGAGTGGTAGGCTGGAATCACCTTTTCCATCTGTCCTTCCATCTGTAGACATAGTTTAGTCCACAGTTTGGGGTTTTTTTTGGTCATTGAGGTGTCAATCATTTTTAAACATCGCACATAAGTTAAACATCATGGAAACCTGTCAATCTGTAATTTTTAGTTTGATCAGCCACAGGCATGTTAACCCTTTACCTAACGTAATGGCCAAAACCGGCCAGCACTATTCTCAAAAATCGCCAATTAATTTTCATTATTTTTAGCTCATCTTGACAAAGTCAAGCTGAGCTAATCTCATCGCTCTCCGTCCGTCGTTCTGTCAACACCATGTTTTGGTCTTCTCCTCCAAAGCCACTGGGCCAATTCAAGTGAAAGTTTGTATGAGTGATGGTCCCAAAGGGGCATTTTATTTTTGTTCAACTCAACATGCCCAGCCCCATAGGGAGGGAGTGGGGGAAAATGCTCCAAAATATTTTTAAAATCTTCTTCTCAAGAACCAGTGTGTACAATGACTTGATATTTGCTATGGAGCTTCCATATGAGGTGTAGAATCAAGTTTGTTTAAATGAAGTTCGTGAAGTAATATTTGGCTTTGTAATAGGAGGGGTAAGATTTTTGGCCCCGCCCAAAATTTCTATTTTCTGAACCGATGGTAAGGTTTGAACCAAATTTGGTTTGTGGTAGTATTGGGTCATAAGTACTTGATCCATGCAAAAAAAAAAATTCCTGCATCCCCATGGGAACCCTGGGAGATAAAAATAGAAATATTTTCAAACGCCCATATTTCCCAAACCCCATGGAACAGAGAGCTTTTATTTGGTATGAAGTATCCTTATGACCAGTAGAATTGAATGGTGAAAAAAAATTGCCATCAGTTTTGTTAGGGTGTTCTGTAATGGGCATCGAAAAAATGCTGAGTCAGCATATTTGCAAAAATTTAAAATAATCTTTTCTCCAGAACCAATCATCAGAATCTTTTGATATTTGGTATACAGCATTCATAGGGGGGTCAGATAAAAGTTTGTTGAAATAAAGCTCATTGGTTCATATTTGGGCTCTCTACAGGATCCCAAAGTTTTAACATAGGGTAATATGGGAAATATTCTTTAAAAATCTTCTTCTTCAGAACCACCAGTCAGAATCTTTTAATATTTGGTATACATCACTGTTATGAGTGTCAAATTCTAGATTGTTCAAACCCAAATTTTATCTTTGTTCAATATGGAGGGTAATTTAAAAAAATCTGCTTCTTCAGATCCACCAGTCAGAATGCTTTGATATTTGGTATGCAACATCTCTATGGTGCTCAGATTCAAGTTTGTTCAAATCAGATCCCTAGGTATATATTTGGGCTCACTATGGTAGCCCAAATTTTTACTTAGTGCAATATGAGGAAATTTCTTTAAAAATCTTCTTCAGATCCACCAGTCGGAATGCTCTTATATTTGGTATACAACATCTCTAGGGGGGTCAGATTCCAGGTTGTTCAATTCGAGTGCCTAGGTTAATATTTGGGCTCCATATGGGAACATGAAATTTAACTTAGTACAATATGAGGGAATTTCTTCAAAAATCTTCTTCTTCAGATTCACTTGTCAGAATGCTTTCACATTTGGTATACAACATCTCTAGGGGGGTCAAATTCAAGTTTGTTCAAATCGGATCCATAGGTTAATATTTGGGCTCGCTGTGGTAGCCCAAATTTGAACTTAGTGCAATTTGAAGAAATTTCTTTACAATTTCTCTTCTTCAGATCCAACAGTCAGAATGTTTTCATATTCGGTACACAACATCTCTAGGGAAGTCAGATTTAACTGTGTTCAAATCAAGAGCCTGGGTTAATATTTGGGCTCTCTATGGGAGTCGGAATTGGCCATTTTGCTGAAGAATTAAAAATTTTGTATTCAGTACCCTCTAGAGGTACTAAGGTTAATCCACATAGGTTGTATCAAGGGGCTTCATAGGGGAGCTCTACATTTTACTTTATGATCAACTGAAGAAAAGGCATGATGCCCAGATTATTTTTGTCACTCCTGAGGGACTCAAAGATTGGCAGTGTAGCCTATGGAGATGGCTTGCTTAATGTAGACTCATTCTTGGACTATATTTAAATTGTGTTCTGTACAAGATGAGCGCTCCAGGCCCTGTGGGGTCTCTTGTTTTCATTTTTTGTCTCAAAAACATAGGTTATGACCCCTCATTGGAATGAGCTCGTCCAGCTCGCTCCAACGAGGGGTCATAACCTACGTTTTTGAGACAAAAAATGAAAAAAATTAGCTATTCAAGAATTATTTTTGCATGTGTCATCTGCTTTTTAGGTTAGGTAAAGGATTAACCTCCAGAATAATTTTTCAGGAAACCTGCGGGTGATTTTCAGGAAAGTGGGATGGATTTCAGGGAAAAGTTCGCATGGGGACAAAACAAAAGAAAAAACTTGAGAATTTTCAGCTCATGGACCACCATTAACACCATTAACACCAGGTTATATCCAGATCTAGTTGTCAATTATGCTGATGAATTTATGCTATGTTAAAAAATTGTAAAATAATTGTTGATTTGACCCCCCCCCCCCCCACTACCCCCCCCCCCCTCCCCCCGCCATCCTCTTCTTCATAACCCCCCACCCACAGAGCACTACCACCTGTGGTTTGCTTTTATCAAAGTCAACTAAGCTAATAATTTCCCAAGTCTGGAAATGTTAACAGGAAAAGATGTCCTAATGTTCAGTTACTTCAAGAAGATCAGTACTTGGAAAGTATCTTTATCAAAACCATTCATGCATGTGTGGATGTTTGTGCCATGCACAAAACTTTTCTTTTCATTTAATCTTATTTGTTTTACAAGGATTAACAAACAAGTTATGCAACTTATATTAACGCCTCTTCTTGGCCCAATGGCGCAGGTGTGTGGGATGACCTTCATAGTGGCAACTTCGTGGCCTAGCTCTTCTCGAATACTACGAAGGGATCTTTAGCCTGCACGGAGTGTGTCTCTCTTTGCACAGAGGACAGTCATTTTACGTCCCCCACCCGATAAGACATACGCTGTGACATCATCAACCCCACAATTGATGTTGACAGAGAGTGTTCGGACACCTCGAGAACTTTCCCCGAACGGGGATCGATCCCGGGACCTCTGGCATGAGAGACCAGCGCACTTATCCACTCGACCACCACTCTTTCTTTTCATCATTGAAGCATTTTTTTTTCCTTTTAATTCCATTCCAAATTTTCTGGGTACAAATGGCCAACAGTTAACAATTCTGTAGTTAGTACAACGGAATAAATGTAGTATTAGAAAGTAAGTCCATTGTGCATAAATATGCAGTCATAATTTTTCGGCATCATAAGCGACTTTAACCTATTTTTAAACTGTGTTAAATAGCGGAGGTCAAAGTATTGTTTACGTTTGATTTGGAAAAGGGATGAGAATTAAAGCTATTCTAAGAATAAATTAATATATATTATTTAATTCCTTTTCATATATTTTATTTACCAAAAAACTGCATTTAAATGAAGGTGGAGTTTTCAATTTTTTGAAAGTAAGTCACCTATTTTCACTTTTCTTCAATAAATTTAACTTAAATCCATATTTTACTGTTTCGTGAGTTTTTACCAGAGTTTGAAATGCATGTGATGTGACTCCGAACCTTTACATAAGCCTGCAACTGGAAAAAATATACGACTGTTGTTTTCTGGGATTTTTGGTCCAAAACTGAGTCCCATCCCGGAGGCCGGAAACTACATTGAAATTTTGGGATTTTTCTGGGCATTCTGGGAGAGTTAACATGTCTGATCAGCCAGGTCATTGCTAAGTTATTGCCCTTCTTGACTTAGCATCTTTGTTGCCTGTGAACATGAGTTTGTAAAGTTTGTTTGAACTCTTATTTAGTCATTAATCAAGTAATATTTTTTAAACTTGATACAGACATTAAACAAAGTGGTGGGAGGGGTATACTACAATGCACTGGTCCATCTATCTATCCATCTGTGCACACAATTTTGTCATAAGTTTTTATGCCCCCGAAAAAATTTTCAGGAGCATATAGTGATTGACATTTCTGTCCGTCCATCTGTCTGTCTGTCCATCAGGAAGATTTTCGTGTCTGCTCCATAACTCTAAGATGCTTCGTTGGATTTTGTTGAAACTTGGCATACATTCATTTCTTGTTCGATGGAGGTCAAGATCACAGATCAAAGTCATAGTTCAGGGCATCAATGGCCGGCGGTCCCTGTTAGTATTTTTTTTTGGTCAGTTATGAATCAATATTTAATAATATAATAATATAACTCCCACCCCCCTGGCCCCACCCCTACACACACACACACAACTTTGTTCAAGCTTTTATTTCTTTACTTTCTGGTGGTGGGGGGAAGGATGGGGGGCAGGGTGGCTCAGTAGGTAGAGGTGCAGACTGCAAGCTGTGAGGTCCTAGGATTGAATCCCACCTGCGGCTACCGCGCTGAGTCCTTGGGCAACCCCACTGCTCATGTGGGGGCACGTGGCATTGTGTACTAAGGCATACTGCACATGGATGGTGCACCTGTCTTCAACCAATGCTAACCCTGCTTGTGTAGAGTTGGTATTTTGGGGAGCTGTCAGTTGCTCGCCATTGCTTGGTGGTTCTCTCCGGGTACTCCGGCTTCCTCCACCCTTAAAACTGTCATGGTCATGATTAGCCATTGTGTAGAAATATGTGACCTTAAACACCAATAAATAAATAAATATTTATTTTCTGGTAAAAGCTTTTAAAACTCATCACAGATTTACCATTACAGGAAACAAAATGAAACTCACAAATTTTTTTTTTTGCTGTACAAAATTTCTGCTCTGTGTTTTCAAAACATAAGATTATGGCCCCTCATCAAAAAGATCTCATTAGGTTCATAGAAATGAAAGGTCATAAACAATCTTCATACCTGATTGTTATAACCCTGGATGGGTGGGGATGGGGAAATCTCACCTGAGAATCAAGATTTAACTAATTGTTTGGCACAAATTTCTTGCCCAACATGGGGTGGGGGGGGGGGGGGATTTCCCCTCCTTACATCTATACCAAACGAGGATAATGATAATGTGAGATAGGGAAATCTTACCCTCCAGACAAGACATTTTCACCAGACACTCAGCAAGCTTCCTTTGTGTCTGGAACAAATATCTTGCTACAGGAATGAGACTTCCCCATCACACTTCCAAAACCTATCATGGATAAGTTTTCTTTCATCCAAATGCTGTGATGTCAATCTGTTTCGAAGACTGGTCATGTGACACTCTATTT
Source organism: Pictodentalium vernedei (assembly GCA_031216915.1). Classification (NCBI taxonomy): domain Eukaryota; kingdom Metazoa; phylum Mollusca; class Scaphopoda; order Dentaliida; family Dentaliidae; genus Pictodentalium; species Pictodentalium vernedei. The sequence continues at coordinate 690,315,943 of CM062296.1, read as the reverse complement.
ATATGAAGGCAAGTTGGTCGCTGACAAAATCTGATTATATATTCATCTGACACGAGGTGACCCTGGCTGTCAAAAGTGTCATTAAATCCCAATAAATAAATCAATTATATATTCTGATTGAGCAAGAAAAAGTTCAGTGATTACTAAAGGGAAATGCTTGGAAAACAAACAGTACTCTCCATGAAGATATGGTTAATGCATGGAAGCTATGAGAAATATGCCAATTTACAGAACTTGATGTTTACAAATTTACATGTTGTGACATAAATTATGGGAGTGGGGAAGGGGGCATTAAAAATCTCCTCCCACCTTTCCCTTCAAAACATTTTTTTATATTTGATGGTCATGGATAAGAGCTTGGAAGGAAGTGGTGATGGGAAGAGTATATTTACGCATGTTAAGGGACCCCAAATTTTAACAGAATGGTAATGGAGAAATTGATTTGGGTGTATCATGAGAAGAAATTTGTGGTTATGGTCATGGCACTAACAGAAGCAAAGACTGGGGCTCTGTTAGAATGAAATTGAAATTTGAAATTATTTAGTACCCAATTCAGAAATGTCATCTACAGAGGTGGCCTTGGTAATGGGTTAAAGTGGTCCTTTTAGAATACTTTGGGATGAGTAAAGCAATAAAGCATATTTGTTATAGCTGAGTGCCTTTCCAATAGCTATGAATTTATGTTGAGTGACAGTGAAGCCATCCCAGCTGTGAAGCTGTGATATATTTATATATTGAACATCTGGTGTTTCCTGGCTGCAGACTGTCAGCATGTATCTGACCAACAATTTATAGTTTACTTCTCTGTTTTGTAGAGCTGGATTAGTGGATTAAATAAGTGGATGGAAGAAATGGAAGTGTTCTTACATGCAGACGATCCAGCCACAGGGGATGTACCCACACTGGAAGCACAGATACATGAAAGTGATGTGAGTTCATAAATTGATGTATTAACTCCCTGAATGCTACTGGTGCCCAGGATAGCAAATCTCTTGTTACTAGAATAAATGTAATTTGGGTATTTTTAAGGCCTAAAAAAGTTAAAAATCTGTTTCTCAGGTCTCCCTGCATGGTCCTTTTGGCTACTGCATGCTCTATTTTTATAAGCCATGCAAACTTCAAAAAATAAAAATTAAATTGTTGAAGTCTGATATTTTAGCCAAGTTAACAAAATTGATAAATTTGTCTCTTGAGGACAACACGGCTTTGCAATGTTTTAGCATTGCAAAGCCTTCTTGTACCCAAGGGATGAAATACACCACCACCCATGGTGTTCTAGACTGTAGATTATGAGGCCCAAGACATAAAACAACCAAGAACATGAACTTTTGATGGCAAATAAATAATTACAAAAATTAAAAAATAAAATAAAAACGCCCGCTCGCATGCAATTTTACAAAAAAATGGACTGAGAAACAGAAAATATACTTTATGAGGCCTAACCAAGTTTTCATTTGTAACATGAATCGAAGATTTAAAACATTCACAAATGTTTCAACGAAACTCTGCAAGTTTTGAATATTTGGCCATGAAATAGATCTTGTAATTTCATTTTGTGTGCATTGTAATGGCATGGTAGTTGCTTGGCATTTTTTCCAAGTCATTACCTTAGTTCACCTACACTTTGCATTCTGCCAGAGACATATAATGCAGCAATATTTATTTGTTGGTGTTTAACTGGTTGAGTGGTAGATGCCATTATCAGGACTCTACTGAAAAGTGCTGAAAGCCACTTTACTGGCTTTACACTGTTTGCATTGGCTTGTTGGTTTCTTGGCAGTAGAAAATGAATACTTATATAAAACTGTTTTATTACAATTTATTGGAGAGTGCCAACAGGCACTCTCCAATAAATTGTAACAAAACAATTGTTCATTAACAAAATCTTGTACAGCTAAGGCTCCCCTTACTGGTTGCATGGCATCTTTATTAAAAATATTCATGTTTCAAATCACTTAAAAAAATTAATTTAGCGCTCAACCAGTTAAAGTCAGTATGAGCATTTATGGCTATATCATGACTGCAACCTGGGTATGAAGTCAAGTTTAGCCAATCTTTTATACCAATGCTGCCCACTTTAGTGGATTTCCACCCCAGTTGTAGGTTACCAGGTCCTACTTTCCAGTAAAGCAGAATTTGTTTACCATAGTAAACCAGCAGTGCCCCACTTTTCTGGATTCCCATGAGTGAGTGCACCGGTAACAGAAAGCCATATGATCACATGCACATCATTCACCCCAGATCCTCTACTATAATCATTAGATATTGGGGTGTGTGATTTGCAAGACAAAATTATACTGTTCTTTAGGAAAAACTAGTCCTATTGTTATTTATAACTTGTGTGAGGTTCTCTCCTAGCCTGCCAAGTATTTTTTTTATTTTTCATAAAATCACCCAATGGTAACTGGGAAGTGAAGTAGTACTTGTTTATTGTGGTAAAGAAGCTCTGTTTTACTGGTAAAATAGGACCCAATCACAAGCGTTTGTGGTGGAAATCCTCTACAATGGGCAACATGGCTATAAATGTTTGGCTGGACTTCATGATTAGCCATTGTGCCAAAATATAGGACCTTGGTCACCAATAAATAAATATTCTCCAAAAAATCAAGTCATTGCTGCTGTAAAACAGCCATGAACAGAAATGGACAAAGAATTTAATCTAATAGTGTTTGAATCATTGATAAGAAGGCCAGTTCTGTTTGTAGGGGTATATTTAGAGGTTATTACTTGGTTAGTTCCATATAGGCCAATATCAACCCAAGGTAACTTCGTATCAGGATGGGACCAAAGGTTGAAGGATGATGTGAAGTTACCGAGGACTGATATCTTGACCGATATGAAACTAACCAAAATAAAAACTTTTTATTTATTAACCCAATCATATAATTACAAAATGTTCTCAGATCTGTTACAGTTTTCTGACACTGTTATATTTTAGCTTAACTTGACGTCAAGATAAGCTATTGCCATCACAGGTGCAGAAGTCTGTGAGTCTGTTCACATTTTCTTTAGCACAGAATACACCCTGTAGTTCTTGTCTGATCATCACGAAATTTCACCTGCAGTTTTGAGGTCATTTCTACATGAGAACGTCCCCTTTTTGGTCGTGATCGGTTAACTGTGATGGCTGTGCAGGCCCGAAACCCCAAAACCTTTAGCACAGTCTACAGATCGTATTTATGAAGGGATTTCAATGAAACTTGGTAGGATGACTCTGGATGATGTCTCGACGAGAACGTCTTATTTTTGGTCGGATTTTTACAGTTTATATTTATGAAGCGATTTCATTGTAACTTGGACGATAACTCGGAATGATGTCTAGATAAGACTGTCCTCCTTTAGTCATGATTGGTCAGCCATTACTGTCACCTGGTCACATGACCTAGATTCCTTTAGCACTGTCCAAAGGCTGTTTTTATGAAGGGATTTCATAGTAACTTGGTAGGATAACTCGGTATGATACCTAGATGAGACTGTCGTATTTTGGTCACAATCAGTCAAGTGCGACTGCCGAACCAGCACTTGAATTACATTGAGTCATATTTATGAAGGGATTTCATTGTAACTTCGTAGGATGACTCGTTTTGGAATGAGTTTACTGTAACTTAGTAACTTTGGTTGACATACGTTAACTATGAGGGCCAAATCAACCCAGGCCGCAATTCTTTAGTACAGTCTGTTTTTGTTGAGTTTTAGCTTAACTTGACAAAGTCAAGATAAGCTATTGCCATCATGCGTGCGGAAGTCTGTAAGTCTGTGAGTCTGTTCACATTTTCCTTTAGCACGGGCTACACCCTGCAGTTCTTGTCTGATCATCACGAAATTTCATATGCAGGTTTGGAGTCATGTCTAGATGAGAACGTCCCCTTTTGGTCGTGATCAGTCAATTGGTATGGCTGCCCGAGCCCAAAACCCGAAAACCATTAGCACAGTCTACAGGTCTATTTATGAAGGGATTTTATTGTAACTTGGTAGGATGCCTCTGTATAATGCCTAGATGAGAACGTCCTGATCTATCAACCGTGATGGCTGCCCAAGCCCGAAACCCAAAAACTTTAACACAGTCTGCAGGTCATGTTTAATATGGAGGGATTTCATTGTAACTTGGTAGGATGACTCCTTATGATGTCTAGATGAGAATTTCTCCATTTGGGCATGATCTGCCAACCGTGACGACTTCCGAGCCTAAAACCCGAAAACCTTTAGCACAGTCTACAGATCATATTTATGAAGGGATTTCATTGTAACTTGGTAGGATGACTCCAAATAATGTCTAGATGAGAACGTCCCATTTTGATTGCGATCATTCAGCCTTGATCGGTGCCCGAGCCCAAAAACCTTTAGCATAGGCAAAATGTCATATTTATGGAAGGATTTCATTGTAACCTGTTAGGTTGACTCCATATAATGCTTAGATGATGACATCCCCTTTTTGTCGTGATTGGTCAGCTGTGAGGGCTACAGGTGCCTGAAGCCCGAAAACCTTGAGCACAGTCTACAGGTCATATTTATGAACGGATTTCATTGTAACTTCGTAGGATCACTCCAGATGATGCCCAGATGAGATTGTCCCCTTTGGTTGCGATCATTCAACCATAATGGCTGCCCGAGCCCGAAGCCTGAAAACATTTAGCACTGTATACAGGTCATATTTATGAAGGGATTTCATTGTAACTTGGTAGGTTAACTTCATATAATGTCTAGATGAGAACGTCCCCTTTTGGACACGATTGGGCAACTGTGACGGCTACAGGGGCCCGGAGCCCGAAAACCTTTAAAACAGTCCACAGGTCATAATTATGAAGGGATTTCATTGTAGCTTGATAGGATGACTCCAAATAATGTCTAGATGAGAACATCCCCTTTTGATCGCGATCATTCAGCCTTTATGGCTGCCCGAGCCCAAAGACCTTTAGCACAGTCTATAGGTCATATTTATGGAAGGATTTCATTGTAACTTGTTAGGTTGACTCCACATAATCCCTAGATGATGACATCCCCTTTTGGTCGTGTTTGGTCAACTGTGATGGCTACAGGTGCCCGAAGCCCGAAAATCTTGAGCACAGTCTACAGGTCATATTTATGAAGGGATTTCATTGTAACTTCGTAGGATCACTCCAGATGAGAATGTCCCCTTTTGGTTGCAATCATTCAACCATTATGGCTGCCCGAGCCCAAAGCCCAAATACCTTTAGCACAGTCTACAGGTCATATTTATGAAGGGATTTCATTGTAAGTTGGTAGGTTTGACTTCATATAATGTCTAGATGAGAATGTCTCCTTTGGATGCAATTGGGAAACTGACGGCTACAGGGTCCCGAAGCCCGAAAACCGTTAAACACAGTCTACAGGCCATATTTATGAAAGGATTTCAATGTAACTTGATAGGATGACTTGTTTTGGAATAATTTCATTTTAACTTGGTAACTTTCGTTGATATACATTAACTGTGAGGGCCACATACATTAACTGTGAGGTCATATTAACCCATCCCACATAGCATACAGGGAACAGAAATGAACATATTCCCAATTATCACAATTCTTGTCTTATTTCATAATCCTTTCATAAACATTGAACATTATCCTTTTCATCAAACACAACACACATGTTAAGCTACAGTGTCATTGACACTTTCATTTAGGTCCCTGTCGACCGTCTGGTTTCTGTTGTGTACCCACCAGTTCTTTTTTCTGCCACCTTTCTCTCGTAGTTGGGAGTGTTGAGTTCACCTTTTCCTTCTACTGCTCTCACCTCTGTTATGTCCAGGTCGGTTCCTTTAGGGCAATGCCTTTTGCCCTTGCTTTTGATGCATTCTCGTGGCTGTTCCTCCCGCACACGTGGGGGGTGGGGGGAAATGCTGTTGTTTCAGGGCCTTCCGACACGACCACGTCTGGTGAGAGTTATACCCCCTCCATGGGGGATGTGCAGCTCCTCCTGCACCTGCAATGGGGAGGGGGGGAATGCTGTCGTTTCTGGGCCTCCCGACACGACCTCGTCTGGTGAGAGTTATACCTCCTCCATGGGGAATGTGCAGTTTTTTACCATGGTGGATACTGCGGGAGCTGTTGGTTGTCTGGTGAAGAGATGCCTGGTTCTGGGACTATACGCCCTCTCCAGTCGACATCTGAGGCTGTCACTAGTGTTGTGACTCCTCCTTTGGAGGCTGAGCTAGGTTACTCTCTCCCCTTTTCTGCCAGTTTCAACAGCTCCCGTCGTATCTGCTGCTACTGCTGTTCCGTCTACAACGTCATCGGTCACCGTTTTAGCCGGCCTCGGCCTCAGCGTATCTCTGCAGTGATGTCTGTAGTGTGGATGTGAGGTATTGGCCTCAGCCTTCCCTGACTTCAACTCTCCGAAGTCAGAAGTGGCTGCTTACCGGACCCCCTGCTGTGTCCTCTCAGCCATTGAACACAGCCGTTTTATCCCTGCAGGGGTCTGCAGAAGTGTCTGGTAGTGTAGACGTGGGGTATCGGCCTCAGCCTTCCCTGACTTCAACTCGGCGAAGTCGGAAGTGGCTGCCGACCGAACCCCCTGTTGTGTCCTCTCTGCCGTTGAGCACGATAGTTTTATCCCAGCAGGGGTCTGCAGAGATGTCTGGTAGTGTAGACGTAGGGTATTGGCCTGAGCCTTACCTGACTTCAACAAGGGGCTGCCGGCCGAACCCTCTACTGTGGTCTCTCAGCCGTCGAGTACCTCAGTTTTTCTCATTCAGATGTTCATGGTGGGGTCACCATGAGCTCCGTGGCGCTTCTGTCCACGCACTCTGGTCCCATGACCAGTTTTGCGGGGCCAACTCTTTTTGTGCAGCCTGGACCTTCTGACCCGCAGAGGTCTGCGGCGACTCTCCTGAGTTTCCGCTCTGTAGATCCTCGGGGTATGTCATACCCCAATACACATCTGCCTTCAGATGTTTTGGCTGCAGCCTGTCGCCCTGCGTCAGGTGTATTTGAGGATTGTGACCACCCTTCGCTGGTAAAATGGGTCAGGAGTGAAGTCACTTTGTTGGTTCATTCCCACGTCGAACTGTTCCGACACAGTCAGTGAGCTTAGGGAGGCCCTCTCCTTGCTCACTTAGGTTCTTGTCCAAGAGCCTTTTCCGTTGCTTCCAGTGAGGCTACGAGTGGTTTCCGGGCGTCCCCTGTGGCGCCGCCGCCCGGGATTGGAAACAGGTCGCTTTCTGATCCCCCTGGTGTGACTACACCATGGGAGGCATCGACTGGTTTGCCCATGATGGGCTATGTGTCTTCCGACTCATGGGGTGAGTCCGACATACCTGACGTCGAGCGCCAACAGTCTTCTGACTTGGGGGCAGCTCTTGACTTTGTGTTTGGATTCCTTCCAGATCTCAAACCATCAAACCAGCCGACAGTCTCAGCCCAGCCGCGATCATCGGTCGCATGCCTACAGCCTGTGGAGCAACCAGCTTCTGGGCGCCTTTGACCATGCCTGTCGGTACAGGTGGTTGAAGCTTTTACAGCTTTGGACTCTAAGCTGAGTTCCAAGGCTATGAAGACGTCGTTCTTCATCAGGGTTGACACTTTTTTGCCTCTGGTGCATTATCGTTCCTACGATTCCACCAATCCGTCATTCAGCCAGACTTTGACGGTCTTGGATCGGGACTCCAACTCCCAAGCCAGCCATTTTTAATATGGAGACTCTGGAGTCCATGTTGGGTTTATCGGGAGAGATGCTGGAATGCTTTCTCTCTTCAATCACGTCGTCTCTGCTTTGCTGCTTATCTGCTCCCAGATAAGTTTGGCGATGAACTGGTTTTTTGTGTGTTCTGTCGAAGGTGCTCATGCATCTTCTCACACACATGCCTGTAACACGGCTAACTTCGAATTAGTTTGCAGGGACGCTGTGCTGTACACATGCCGTTCCCTTCTTGAGGGGCAGTGCGCTGCTCTTCGACCTGCCTCTATCAGCGGGTCTGCTACTATTCCATGGTTCTGTGGCGATGGTTTGATCAGCCTTCTGTTGGAGGCAGGGGCTGTCCAAAGCCCAACAAGTACCCTTCTGCTTCCTCTGCAAAGCTAAGGGCTGATTCTCCCGCCGCCACTTCTATTCACTCACAGGGTAAGTGTAGGCGTTGGCAGTAGTCACCTCGAATTCGTCCCAGGTTGGGGCATTCCACTCAGTCGAGAGTGCCTCTTCCAACACAAGTCCCTTTCAACGTTACACGGGAACTTTTGATCATGGGGATAGGCAATCTGCTGTCAAAGGGGGCGGTCGAGGTTATCAAGAACATTCTTTCAGTGGGATTTTATTCCCGCCTGTTCTTGGTGCCAAAGAAGGATGGCTGACTCAGACAGGTTATCGATCTGAGTCTCCTGACCCAATCTATCATTGCTCCTCAGTTCAGCATGGAGGCTTTCAGGTCGGTTCGCCGCTCCATTCACCAGGATGTTTTCCAGTTCAAGGCCATGACCTTTGGCCTCAACCTGGATCCTTGGGCCTTCACCCATCTGATGTCGCATGTGTTAGTCTTACATCGCACATAGTCCAGGGTGTCTTCTTCGACATATCTAGTCGATATCCTCCAGAGGCGTTCCAATGCTGCCTTTCTGGAATCGGATGTCGTCACACTGTTGAGCCTGCTCACGTTACTAGGGTTTCAGAGTCACCGGGAAGAAATCGGACCTAGACCCTTCTGCTTTGTTTTGTCATCTGGGATGGGCTTCCGTACTCAGCTGGATACGGTGGCAGTTACCCAGGCAAGGGCTGTGCTTTTCTCAGCCTTTTGCCCTGACTCTGTCCCAGTCCACATCCGCAACAGCTCGGTGTCTTCCCCGGCTGCTCTGTCTCTGCAGTTCGGTGACGGATCTTATTCCTCTGGGTCGGCTGCATGTCTGACCTCTCCAACACTTTCTGCTCAGTCGTTGGGAGGCCGAATGTCAATCCTCTGGTGCTTCAGTTACCAGAGACTCTTCCTCGTCACCGTCTCCCCTGACAGATGTTCAGTGGATTATGCAGGGAGTTCCGTTGGACTTCCCCACGTACGATCGTGTTCTGATGGCAGTCGCCAGCGATCTCGGATGGGGTGTGACGTTGGATCCTCTAGGTCTTTTCCTTCGTGGGTCATGGGACTAGGATCTAGCAGCTCTTCGCGTCAACCAGAAGGAGCTTTTTGCTCTTCTTCTGAGCTTCCGGCAGTGGATCCCCCACCTTTCGAATTGCCAGGTCCTTCTATTGTCCGACAATTTGACAATGGTTGTTTACATTCGGAACTAGGGTGGCACGCACTATGTTCCCACGTACGAATTGGTTCGGTATCTTCCACTGCTCACTCAGGATGTCAACGATGGGGTGGTGGTTCATCGTTTGAACATCCTATCCGGCTCCCTATCCCGACGGAGCAGGTTCTTTTCCTCCGAGTGGATGTTCCTCATGGCGGTGTTCCAGTCTCTTTGCGATCTCTGGGGTCTTCCCAACATTGATCTCTTTGCGACTCATTGGAACCATCAGGTGGACACTTTCATGTCCCTGTGTCCAGATTCTTTGGCTTCGCCGTGGACGCTCTGTCCCTCCTTTGGAACGGTCTTGTCGGCTACGCCTTCCTGCCGGTTTCGATTCTGCCTCAGGTTCTAGCCCAGGTACGAATCATTGTTGTCGAATCATTTCGATCGCAACCCTGTTGCCTCAGTGGGTGTGGATCAATCTGTTCCGCTCTCTGTTAGCGGCGGTTCCGGCACGTCTCCCTCTACATCGCGACCTTCTTTGCTAAGGTTGCACGAGGAGGTTTCACGTCAACCCGACTTCATTGTGCCTTCGTGCATGTCTTTTGTCAGGTCCTGTCTCCTCAGTAGTGGTTTTTTCGAGACATGCAGTGGAGTTGCTTTTCTTCTTCAAGGAGGCACTCCACTGGTTTAGCCTCTGTGGCTGAGTGGAAGGTCTTCTGTCGATGGTGTGCGGATCACTCTGTTGCTTCTGTCACTCCTTTGATCACACAGATTTTGGAGTTTCTGGTATATGTTTGATTCTGGGGGTCTCCAGCCTGTTTCCATCAATGGGTACAGGTCCATGCTTCGGAGACCTTTTCGTATGTGGGACAGCGTCGTATCGGCACTACTCCATGCCTCTCCAAGCTTGTTCGGCACTTTTCCTTGAAAAGGCCTAGGACTTTGCAGCTTACCCCAAGATGGAATTTTCCATGGCTGCTGTTTTGCTTGGGGGGGGGGGGGGCTGGGGGGGGGGGCACCGTTCGAGCCTTTATCCCAGGTGGATATGCGTTTTCTCACATACAAGACAGCTTTTCTGATGGCTTTTGCCTCAGCCAGACGTGTTAGTGAGCTTCACACCCTCTCGACCCGGCCTTTTTCTGGAGCTCTCCCAACAGTGTTATGTTTACCAGTGATTGCTCCTTTCTGGCCAAGAATCAGATACCGGAAACTACTCCGCCTCCTATCTGTATCGGGACTCTTCCTTCTGTTGCGGGTAAACACCCTTTGCTCTGTTCATTTGGAAGGGTAGGATCGATTTTCTGTCTCTTATTCCTGGTCGACAAACGATCTCTCCTGAATCCATTTCTCGATGGATTTGTCTCGCTATTCATGCAGCTTCCGCTCGTCTAGCGACTGGCGATTGTATTACCAATCATTTTTCTGGCACGAGGTGCGTGCATTGTCTCCCTCTTGGGGCTTATACTAACTCTGTCATGTTGCTGGATGTTATGCTGACAGTCTGCTGGAGAAATACTACTTTCTCCACTTAACTGCGACAGTTGCAGGCACAGACAGAGAAACTTTGTTCTGCTGGCCCTCTTTCTTCTGCTCAGGCTGTTCTGCTCAGTCTATCCCAGCCATTCGGCTGCTTACAAGGTCAGTTCCAGCTCTGTGCTGTTGCTGCCCTTTCTTTCTGTGTGTCACACATCACCATACGCCTCATCTCTCATTGTCTTTTACTAATGTTTATGATGCTATGGTTTGACAGGCCTAGGGACCTCTTCCTCTGTCCACGGTTCCAGTGCAGTTTGGTTATGTGTGGGTTGGTTATGTGATTCCCTCCATCCTATTGTCTATTCAGCCTGTAGTAAACAATTGTAAGGTAGGTTGATAAGAAATTTAAATTTTATAGTAAATTTCCTTTCTTATTATACCTACTGCAATTGTTTACATGGAGGCCCTCCCATCTTCTTATTCGGGTAAGAATCCTTCCTCCCCACTGATCACATAACTCCTATGTTAGCGGACTCAAAAGAATGGTTTGATGACTGCTTGCGCACTGGTTAACGGAAGTTGTGGAATTGTACTAAGAGAAGAGCATCCCCTACTGGGTGTGCGCTGATGGCGCTCGACCCAGTTTTGGCTTATTTTTTAAGTGGTGTTTTTACACCACTTTACTTTCCCAATCTCTTGGGAAAGATTAAAATAGAGAGTATTTTATCCGAGTTAGGGTCTTCCTCTGTAGTGCAAGCCTGTAGTAAACAATTGCGGTAGGTATAATAAGAAAGGAAATTTACTATAAAATTTAAATTTTCATTATTTTTTCATTTTTTGTCTCCAAAACATAGGTTATGATGCCTCTTTGGAACGAGCTCAAAAATGAAAAAAATTAGTTATTCATGAATTTTGTTTGCAAGTGTCGTCTGCTTTTCATGTTAGGTAAAGGGTTAATTCCATATCATACATAAAGTACAGCCTTTTGCCAAATAACACCAGTTTTACCAGTTGATTGCATTTGACGAACAATGCAAACGATTTTGGTGTAAAAATGGCAGTGTCTGGCGATGCATCAAAGGGGGACAACTCTAGCTTCATTTATATCAGTTGAGATTGACATCATATCTGCCGAGTTTGAAGTTATATCAGCCAAGCTTGATGATGGACAATTCTGGGAAAGAAAATCATATGGAATGAATAATTTGTTTAGAAGAATCAGGATTTTGCCTTTTGAATGTAACAGAACATTTTTAATGGCAAGAAAATTCACTTGCAATTCACTCACAGGAGACAAAGAGTTAACCCTTTACCTAACAAATTGGATGCATCCGCCCATGTAATTTTCAAATTTAGCAGTTGAAAAAAAAAAAATTTTCAAAAAGTTTCAACAAAACCATATCATGTGGAGTCACATATGTTTTTGTGTTTTTTTTTTTTTAAATTAAAAAAATACAATAATTAAAATAATAAATTTTGCTGTCCTGTGAGTTGAGCAAAGGGTTAAGCCTTAAAGGACTAAATCTGAGTTTGATCACCTTTTACAGTAACAGAACAGGTGCCCAAACATGCAGCCTCTTGATAAAGTTGCCAGTTACAGTCCAAGTACCTGGCTGTTGTTTCTGGACTTGCATAGAAACAAATGAGAAGTCACAGTATGTACAGCTAAAACTAGAAGTCCTGTCATGAACTGTGCACTTATCTAGGCTTAATTGTGCGTAGGAATTGCGTGCAATTGCCATATCAAATGGCATCCAAAGCATAGCAGGTTCTCCTGGTTACTCATAGCAAACACAGGCAATGTTTCTGCCAATGGACTTCCGGGTTACCTAGAGGTCCATTGGCTGAAACATTACTTGTGCACAGGCATATTTACAGAATTTGATAGCCTTACTATGGTCATAACGCATATATTAACGTGCAGATTGACATGCTATTTGTTCGCATTTCATGACAGGTCTTCTAGTTTTAACTGTAGACTACCAAAGTGTAGCTAAAAGGTAAGGGTTAAACCAGCCTAGTTAGTGCATTTAAACTACACATGTGGGTATGATTAACATCCACTTTTATTCTGGCAGTTTAGCAACACTTTTCAGTTAGGTTCTGTAATGGTTTCCTGGAGTTCAGAAGCATGTGTTACAATACATTAAAGAGATCAGCTCATTACTCAATTCATATTTATCATTGTCTAATTCATATTTATCATATTTATCACATGCTTTTTTCATAGTCTGTGAATACATATCCTTATAAATGGGTAGTGTATTTTGCTTACTAAAAGGAAGTGAAGCACGCTACAAAGGGATGGGGGAGGACAAGGTAGGTAGTCATTGTCCTTGAAAATTCTAAATTCAGGAATAAATATTCACAGTCCTGAAAGTACTTTAAAATGACTTTTGGCTCAAAACAGGTCCTTAACCATTAAGGGCCCAATTCTAACTTTAATAACTTTTTACTGCTTTTGAACAGGTCCCTCAACACACAGTCTCTGGGTAATCTTAATAAATATAATATAGTTCATAAGCAGTTTTTTCTAGCATTGCATACTGCCTAGAAATCACTGCAAATCCACAGGATGATCAAAATAAAGCAAAAATATATAAAATCTAAGGGCCTTAAGGTAGAGTGTTACATCATTTTTAAATATGAGTATATCTTCAAAGATACAATGCTACCAGCAAAGGTAGCCTTAATTCATTACAAGTTTGTTCATAAATATTTCTTTTGTTACCATTTATTGGAGAGTGCCTCTTGGCACTCTCCAATAAATAGTAACAAAATATTTTTATAAGAACAATTTTTTCCTGCTATCCCACAAATGACAAGGTGATGCACACAGTGTAACACCACTTTTGTGGCTTTCAGTACTTTTCAGTAGAGTCATGATAGTGTCTTCTAGCACTCAACCAGTTAAGGGTTAACATGCTCAAAAAAAAAAGTTTTGGTTTGCTGGTACTCTTGTCTGGGAACTTTTTACAAGTACTGGCATTCAATTTCTTATCAACCTACCTCAAGTGTTTACAACAGGCTTGCACTACAGTGGAAGAACCTAACTCGGATAAAATACTCTCTATTTTAATCTTTCCCAAGATTTGGGAAAGAAAAGTGGTGTAAAAACACCACGAAAAAATAAGCCAAAACTGGGCCGAGCGCCATCGGCGCACACCCAGTATGGGACGCTCTTCCATAGTACAAATTCCTGACTTCCGTCACAGTGCGCAATGCATCAATTCGTCATTCTTTTTCTTTCCGAAGCACGAGCAGGATGTGTTTCCGCCATATGCATTATGAAACAGTGATAATTCAACTCGTGGATAATGGTTTTCCTGTGACTGGAATTATGGATCTGAAGATCATATAATAACAGGACTGTGTTTTATATATTCTCGTTTATATTTTCAACCACATTCTCATTGTTTATTAATTACTATTCCGTTTTCGCGAATGTTTTGCGACATCGTGTCATCGCGATTCGACAATGAATTTTTTCGGTTGATAAAAAAAAAAAAAAAAAAAAAAAAAAAATTTTATTGGAGTCGGTGTCGGCCGTCTGGGTTCTGCCACCTTCTCTCATAGTTGAGGGTGTTCTTCTACTTCCTGTTTCTGTTGAGTTCACCTTTTTCTTCTACTGCTCTCACCTCTGTTCTTTCCAGTTCGGTTCCTTTAGGGCAATTCCTTTTGCCCTTGCCATTGGTGCGTTCTCGTGTCCGTTTCGTCCGCACAAGTGGGTGGTGTGGAATGCAGTCGTTTCGGGAGCCTCCCAACTCGACCACGTCTGATGTGAGTTTACCCCCTCCGTGGGGGATGTGCAGCTCCTCCCGCACCCGCAGGGGGGCACTGTCGTTTCGGGGCCCCCCGACTCGACCACGTCTGATGTGAGTTTGCCCCCCTCTGTGGGGGATGTGCAGCTCCTCCCGCTCCCACGGGGGGTGGTGAACGCTTTCGTTTCGGGTCGCCCGATTCGACCACGTCTGATGAGAATTGCTCCTCCTCCGTGGGGGATGTGCAGCTCCTCCCGCACCAGCGGGGGGTGGGGACCGCTTTCGTTTCGGGGCTTCCCGATTCGACCATGTCTGGTGAGAGTTATTCCCCTTCCGTGGGGAATGTGCAGTGTTTTACCGTGGTGGATTCTGCGGGAGCTGTTGGTTTTCTGGTGTAGAGATGCCTGGTTCCGGGACTATGCGCCCTCTCCAGTCGACATCTGAGGCTGTCACTAGGGTTGTGACTCCTCCTTTGGAGGCCGAGCTTGGTGGCTCTCTCCGCTTTTCCGTCAGTTCCAACAGCTCCCATCATATCTGCTGCTACTGCTGTTCCGTCTACAATGTCATTGGGCACCCTTTTTAGCCGGCCTCGTCTTCTCCCTGCCAGGGTCTGCAGGGATGTCTGTAGTGTGGTCCTCTCAGCCATTGAGCACAGTAGTTTTATACCTGCAGTGGTCTGCTGCGGTGTTTGGTTGTGTAGACGTGGGGGTATCGGCCTCAGCCTTCCCTGACTTCAACCCGGCGAAGTTGGAAGTGGCTGCCGGCCGGACCCTCTCCTGTGGTCTCTGCGCCATCGAGCACCACAGTTGGCATTGGATTCGGTTGTTCTTAGTGGGACACTATGAACTCCGTGGCGTTTCCGTCCCTCATTCTGGCCACACGACCAGTTTTGGGGGTCCAACGTCTTTTGTGCAGCCTGGACCTTCTGCCCTGCAGAGGTCAGCGGTGACTCTCATGAGTTCCTGCTATGTTGATCCTCGGGGTGTGTCACACCCCTATACACGTCTGGCTTCAGACATTTTCGGCTGCCGCCCGTCGTCCCATGTCGGGTCTTTTGGAGGATCGTGGCCCTTCGCTGGTTCAGAGGGTCAGCGGTGAAGCCACTTTGCCGGTTCGTTCCCCTGTCGAACCGGCCAGTACGGGCAGTGAGCTTAGGGAGGCCCTCTCCTTACTCACTCAGGTTCTGTCAACGAGCCTTCCTGTTGCTTCCAGCGAGGCAGCGAGTGGTTTCCAGGCGCCTCCTATGGCGCCACCTCCCGGGATTAGAAACAGGCCACTTTCTGATCCCCTGGTGTTCCGACACCATGGGAGGCATCGGCTGGTTTGCCCACGATGGGCTATGTGTCTTCTGACTCAGGGGAAGAGTCAGACATGCTTGATGTCGAGAGCCAGCAGTCTTCGGACTTGGGGGCAGCTCTTGATTTCGTGTTTGGGTTCCTTCCGGATCTCAAACCATCTAACCAGTCGACAGTGTCAGCCAGGCCGCGATCATCGGTCACGCGCCAACAGTCTATGGAGCATCCTGCTTCTGAGCATCTTCGACCGTGCCCTTCGGTACAGTTGGTTGAAGCATTTTCAGCCTTGGACTCCAAGCTAAGTTCCAAGGCTATGAAGGCTCCGTTCTTCACCAGGGTTGACACCTTTTTGCCTGCGGCGCGTTATCGTTCCTACGATTCCGCCAATCCGTCGGTCTACCAGACTTTGATGGTTTTTGGATCAGGACTCCAATTCCCTCGGGCTTTCCAAGTCCAAGTCTGCCGTCATTCCGATGACGACTCTGGAGTCCACATTGGGCTTATCGAGAGACATGCTTGGTATGCTTTCTCTCTCCGATCACGTCGTCTCAGCTTTTGCTGCTTATCTGCCTTCAGATAAGATTGACGAGGTACAGGCTCCTTTGCGTGTGCTGTCCAAGGCGCTCATGCATCTTACTCACGCGCATGCCTGTCACACTGCTAATCTGGAATTAGTTCGAAGGGACTCTGTGCGGGACACAGGCCGATCCCTTCCTGAGGAGCAGTACGCTGCTCTTCGATCTGCTTTTTTGACAGGCCCGCAACTTTTCCATGATTCTGTGTTGACGGTCCGGGATGACGTCCTACGTCATTCCAACGATCAGCTGCTGTTTCTTCAGCTTGATCAGCCTTCTAGGGTAGGCACGGGCCGTTCCAAGCCTAACAAGTACCCTCTGCTTCCTCTGCGAAGCAAAAGGGGCTGATCCTTCTGCCACCGCTTCTACTTCTTACTCAAGGGGTAAGGGTAAGCGTCGGCAGTCTTGAGGGAACTCCCAGGATTCTTCATTCAGTAGAGGTGTTTTCTCCTCTCGCGAGCCTCGTGGGGGTTCGCAATGAAGGTCCTCACCTCGACTCGTCCCAGGTTGGAGGAAGGATAGCAGAGTTTGCAGACCGTGGGCCACCATCACATCCAATCCTTGGATGTTAGATGTTGTTTGGTCCGTGCTGCGAATATCCTTCCGACGGCACTCCACTCTGTCTGGGGTGCCTTTTCCAACCACAGTTCCTTCAGACATTTTACGTCTGGAACTTTTGTCCGCGGAGGTAGACAATCTCCTGACAAAGGGGGCGATTGAGGTCATCAAGAACATTAGGTCAGTGGGTTTCTATTCCCGCCTGTTCTTGGTGCCGAAGAAGGATGGCCAACTCCGACCGGTTCTCGATCTGAGTTCCTGAACCAGTCTATCATTGCTCCCAAGTTCAGCATGGAGACTTTCAGGTCGGTCCTCCGTTCAATTCACCAGGGAGATTTCGCTTCCAGCGAGACGCTTACTTTCACGTTCCGATTCATTGGGCGTTACGGAAGTATCTCAGGTTCATTTTTCTGGGGCGAGTTTACCAGTTCAAGGCCATGCCTTTCGGCCTCAACCTGGTTCCTTGGTCTTTCACCAGACTGATGCCGCATGTGATAGCTTTCCATCGCATACAGTCCAGGGTGACTACTTCTGCATATCTGGACGATATCCTCCAGGGGCATTCCAATGCTGCCTTCCTGGAGTCGGATGTCGCCACTCTGTTGAGCTTGCTCACGTCACTGCGTTTCAGAGTCAACGAGGAGAAGTCGGACCTGGTCCCTTCTCAGTCGTTTTATCATCTGGGGATGGCTTTCCGCACACAATTCAATTTGGTGGCGGTTCCCCAGGCCAAGGCTGTGATTCTCTCAGCTTTTGCTCCGACTCTGTCCCAGTCCACATCCGCGACGGCTCGGAGTTTTCTCCGGCTAATCGGTCTCTGCTGTTTGGTGAAGGATCTCATTCCTCTAGGTCGGCTGCATGTCCGACCTCTCCAACACTTTCTGCACAGTCGTTGGAGGCCGAATGTAGATTTTCTGGATCTGGTGCTTCAGTTTCCAAACTATCTTTATCCTCACCTTCTCCTCTGGGCGGATGTCCAGTGGCTTTCGCAGGGTGTTCCGTTGGACTTCCCCATGTCCGATCGCGTTCTGACGGCAGATGCCAGCGATCTCGGATGGGGTGCGACGTTGGATCCTCTAGGTCTTTCCATTCACGGGATGGTGGACCAGGATCATGCAGCTCTACACATCAACCAGAAGGAGCTTCTTGCTCTTCTTCTGCGTTTCAGGCAGTGGATCCCTCACCTATCGAATCGCCAGGTCCTTCTGTTGTCCGACAATTCGACGGTGGTTGCTTACATTCGGAACCAGGGTGGCACGCACTCTGTTCCAATGTACAATTGGCTTGGGATCTTATACTGCTCGCTCAGGATGTCCGCGCCGGGGTGGCTGTTCGTCACATTCCCGGTCGCCTGAACGTCCTAGCCGACTCCCTGTCCCGTCGGGGCAGGGTCATTTCCACCAGGTGGATGCTCCACATGGCGGGTTCCTCGATCTCTTGTAACTAGTTGGAACCATCAGGTGAACACTTTCGTGTCCCCATGTCCAGATGCTCTGGCTTTCGCCATGGACGCTCTGGCCCTCCTTTGGGATGGTCTTGTCGGCTACACCTTCCTACCGGTTCCGATTCCGCCTCAGGTTCTCACCCAGATATGAACCTGCAGTCGTCGAATCCTTTCGATCACACCTGTCGCTTCGGTGGGTGTGGATCATTCTGCTCCGCTCTCTGTTAGCGGCGGTTCCGGCATGTCTCCCTCTACCTCGCGACTTTCTTTGCCAAAGTCGCCCGGGAGGTTTTCTAGTTGACCCGACTTCATTGTGCCTTCGCACATGTCTTTTATCGGGTCCTGTCTCCTCCGTAGTGGTTTTTCGAGACACGCAGTGGAGTTGCTTTTCTTCAAGGAGGCACTCACTCCACTGGTTTAGCCTCTGTGGCTAAGTGGAAGGTTCTTCTGTCGATGGTGTGTGATCACTCTGTTGCTTCTGTCACTCCTTCGATCACACTGCTTGCGGAGTTTTCTGGTATATGTTTTTTTCTGGGGGTCTCCAGCTATGTGTACTTGTCCATGCTTCGGAGACATTTTTTCCTATGTGATACCGCATTGTTTCGACACTCATCCTTGCCTCTCCAAGCTTGTTCAGCTCTTTTCCTTGAAAAGGCCTAGGACTTTACAGTTTACTCTAAGATGGTCACTTTCTTGGGCGCTGCTCTGCTTGGGGGTGGGGGGCATTCACGCCTTTATCCTGGATGAATATGCGTTTTCCCACATGCCAGATCTCTCCTGCATCCATTTCTTGATGGACTTGTCTTGCTATTCGTGCAGCTTCCGCTCGTCTAGCTACTGGTGATTGTATTACCAATTGTTTTTTCTGCCAGGAGGTGCGTGCATTGTCTTCCTCTTTTAATAACTCTGTCATGTTGTTGGATGACTGATGTTATACTGGCAGCCTTCTGGAGAAATGCTACTTTCTCCTTTTCTCTGCGACAGTTGCAGGAGCCGACAGAGACCCTTGGGGCCCTCTTTCTTTGGCTCAGGATGTTATCTATCCAAGCTTTTCAGCTTTTTTCAGGGTCGGTTCCAGCTTTGAGCTGTTACTGCCCTTTTCTGTCTGTGCGTCGCACTTCACCGTATGCCTCATCTTTCATTGGCTTTTCTAATGTTTGTGATGCTATGGTTTGATAGGCCTAGGGATCTCTTCCTCTGTCCATGGTCCCAGTGCTATTGAGTTATGTGTGGGTTGGTTATGTGATTCCCTCCAGCCTTTTGTCTATTCAGCCTGTTGTAAACAATTGAGGTAGGTTGATAAGAAGTATAAATTTTATAGTAAATTTCCTTTCTTATTATACCTACCGAAATTGTTTACATGGAGGCCCTCCCGTCTTCTTATTCGGGTAAGAATCCTTCCTCCCCGCTGATCACATAACTCCTGTGTTGTTCGGAATCAAAAGAATGACGAATTGATGCATTGCGCACTGTGACGGAAGTCAGGAATTTGTACTATGGAAGAGCGTCCCATACTGGGTGTGCGCCGATGGCGCTCGGCCCAGTTTTGGCTTATTTTTTCGTGGTGTTTTTACACCACTTTTCTTTCCCAAATCTTGGGAAAGATTAAAATAGAGAGTATTTTATCCGAGTTAGGTTCTTCCACTGTAGTGCAAGCCTGTTGTAAACAATTTCGGTAGGTATAATAAGAAAGGAAATTTACTATAAAATTTATACTTCTAGCAGAAAAATCTTCACTGGTGTAAAAATAAATTTGTCCGAATTTATTTTGTTTGACAGAGCTCATTTTATTAGCTTAATTTGACAAAGTCAAGATAAGCTATTGCCATCATGCATGCTGAAGTCTGTAAGTTTGTTTACATTTTCCTTTAGCACAGGCTACACTTCGTAGTTCTTTTCCGATCATCACAAAATTTCATATGCAGGTCTGACGTCATGTCTAGATAAGAACGTCCCCTTTTGGTCGTGATCGGTCAACCGCGATTGCTGCCAGAGCCCAAAACCCCAAAACCTTTAGCACAGTCTACAGGTCGTATTTATTAAGGGATTTCATTGTAACTTGGTAGGATGCTTCTGTATAATATCTAGATGAGAACATCCCCTTTTGGTTAGGGTCTGTCAACCGTGATGGCTGCCCAAGCCCGAAACCCAAAAACTTATAGCACAGTCTGCAGGTCATATTTAATATGGAGTGATTTCATTGTAACTTGGTAAGATGACTCTGTATGATGTCTAGATGAGAACTTCCCCATTTGGTCGCGATCTGTCAACCGTGACGACTGCACAAGCCCAAAACCCCAAATCCTTTAGCACAGTCTACAGGTCATATTTATAGAGGGATTTCATTGTAACTTGGTAGGTTGACTCCATATAATGTCTAGATGAGAACGTCCCCTTTTGGTCGTGATTGGTCAACTCTGATGGCTACAGGGGCCCAAAGCCCGAAAACAGTCTATAGGTCATATTTATGAAGGGATTTCACTGTAACTTGGTGGGATAACTCCAGGTAATGTCTAGATGAGAACGTCCCCTTATGGTCGCGATCATTCAGCCGTGACAGCTGCCCAAGCCCAAAATCCGAAAACCTTTAGCACAGTCTACAGGTTGTATATATGGAGGGATTTCATTGTCACTTTGTAGGTTGATTCCATATAATGTCTAAATGATAACATCCCCTTTTGGTAGCAATTGGTCAACTGTGATGGCTACAGGGGCCCGAAGCCCAAAAACCTTTAACACAGTCTACAGGTCATATTTATGAAGGGATTTCATTGTAACTTGGTAGGATGACTCCAAATAATGCCTAGATGAGAGCATCCCCTTTTGGTCACGATCATTCAACCATGACGGCAACCCGAGCCCAAAACCCCAAAAGCTTTAGCACAGACTATAGGTCATATTTATGAAGAGATTTCATTCTAACTTGGTAGGATGACTCAGTATAATGTCTAGATGAGGACATCCCCTTTTTGTTGCGATCGGTCAACTGTGATGGCTACACAGGCCCGAAGCCCAAAAACTTTTAGCACAGTCTACAGGCCGTATTTATGAAGGGATTTCATTGTAACTTGATAGGACGACTCGTTTTGGAATAATTTCCCTGTAAATTGGTAACTTTCGTTGATATACATTAACTGTGAGGGCCACATACATTAACTGTGAAGGCCACATTAACCCACCCCTCAATTCTTTAGTACAGTCTACACCTCATATTATTTTTATTGAAAACATAGCATACAGGGAACAGAAATTAACATATTCCCAATTATCACAATTCTTGTCTTATTTCATAAACATTTCATAAACATTGAACATTATCCTTTTCATCAAACATAACACTCAGACAAGTTAAGCTACAGTGTCATTGACACTTTCATCTTTAAATGCCTACATCCTGCATTGAGACAATTTGTGGTCTCTGATACTTTAACATACAACCAAAAAGATATCCTGTAGGCAGTGGTAAAATTACCATGGCAGTGATTTCTAGTCAAGCATTGCTAGAGGCAGCCAAGACTTTGCTATTAATCACTGCTGATATGCTCGTTGCACACGACATGGTGTAGTGGAATGTCTCGTAAGGTGACAGGCCTGTAACCCTTAAGGGCCTAATTCCAACTTAGATCAGTTCTTAACGGAGCAGGTGCCCCAAATGCAATCTCTGGGTAAAATTGCAAGTTACATTTTCAGTTCCTTCGCAGTTGTTTTTTTGGCAAGTCTTGGCTGCCTATATAGACATGCAGTGATTTGATGTTTGGTATTTTAATTCCTTTAATGTGCAATAGCAGAGCTAGGGGTGGAGAGCACCCAGCCCAGCCCCCCCCCCCCCCACCACCAAACAAAAGAAAATCTGAATGGGCTCCCCAAATTCAAACTCTATTTTCACCCATCTATCATGTTACACTCAGATTGGGCCAAAATTTGATTCAAAAGTCAGTAGGGGCTATTGTCATGGTTTGAAAAACTGGTCATGTGTAAATGGTTTGTCTGTCTGTTCTAGCGTCCATCCATACTTATTTTGGTTTCCATACGATAACTTGGGTAATGAACAGATCTTCTTCACATTTGATAAGTAAGTCATTTATGAGAAAGATGGAGAGAGAATACTTGGCAAGCAGATATTTGGTGACACAGTCACTGACACCAAATCTGACATTTGCAGCCAGGGTAATTTGTGGCTGTAATCCTAAAGCTTTTGGATAGTTATGAAACGTTAAACAGTCACCAATCATTTTGACTGTATAAGATCTGTTTGACAATCTGTTCCTCATGAGAATGATATAGGCATTAGCACATCTGTCTACATCACAATTTCCTTGTCTTCCCGGCACTGAATCAGGGCTTGATTTAATCTGAAAATTTTGAATAGCAATTTACTATTCACCCTGGAAAATTGATTAGCAGTTGATCCAAAAGCACTTGAAACTGATAAATCTTGAATAGCAAAATTCAGAAATTGGAGAGCAAAGTGCTATGCTAATCCAGTTAAATCGAGCCCTGCACTGAATTACCTCCAATTTTACCCCAGATTCACTTTCAGAACAATAGATTTTTCAAAATGTCCAAGGAGGACCCCCACTCAGCCATTCAGGCCTCAAGACATGCCTACGGCATCTCATGCCATGCTCCCTGAATATTATTTGGGAGTCCTAGCTCTGCCACTGCTTTAGTGCAGATTCAATTTTGTTCAAAGAAACTTCCTTGGGAAATATTTGGGCTCATCTTTGAGGGGACCAAATTTATGCTCCCACTCAAAATTTTTAATTCATCTGACATGTGCTTGATTTGTGCTGAAAAATACTTTTCCAAGTCCCTGTGGTCCATTTTTAGCTTAACTTGACAAAGTCAAGAATATCTATTGCCATCACATGTGCAGAAGTCTATCAGTTTGTCAGTCTGTAAGTCTGTGAGTCTGTTCACGTTTTCTTTTGCACAGGCTACACCCCATATTTCTTGACCGATCATCACAAAATTTTGTATGCATGGCTTGATGAGAATGTCCCCTTTTGGCCACAATGGGTCAACCATGATGGCTGCAAGAGCCCAAAACCTGAAAACCATTAGCACAGTCTACAGGTCATATTGATGAAGGGGTTTCATTGTAACTTGGTAGGATGATTCCATATAATGTTCAGATGAGAACATCCCCTTTTGGTCACAATCGGTCGACCATGATGGCTGCGAGAGCCCGAAACTCAAAAACCTTTAGCACAGTCTACAGGTCGTATTTATGAAGGGATTTCATTGTACCCGGTAACTTGGTAGAATGACTTGATGTAATGTCTATATGAGAACCTCCCCCTTTTGGTTGCGATCAGTCAACCGTGATGGCTATGTGGGCCTGAAGCCCAAAAACCTTTAGCACAGTCTACAGGTCGTATTTATGAAGGGATTTTATTGCAACTTCATAGGATGACTCTGTATAACGTGTAGATGAGAACGTCAATTTTTGGTCGGGTTCCGTCAAACATGGCGGCCACAGGTGCACATTACCTAGATTCCTTTAGCATAGTCTACAGCTTGCATTTATAAAGGGATTTCATTGCAAATTTGTAGGTAGACTCAGTATAATGTCTAGATGAGAACGTCATATTTTGGACTTGATCAGTCAACCATGACAGCCACACAGACACGTAACCTAGATTAGCACAATTTACAGTTCATATTTATCAAGCAATTTCATTGTAACTTGGAACGATAACTTGGTATGATGTCTAGAGGAGACTGTAATATTTTGGTCATGATCGATCAACCGTTACAGCCGCCTGGTCACTTGACCTAGATTCATTTAGCACTGTCTACAGGTTGTTTTTTTTAAGGAATTTCATTGTAATTTGGCAGGATAACTTGTTATGATATCTAGATGAGACTCTCCTATTTTGGTCATGATCAGTCAACCGTGACCGCCAAATCGTCACATGACCTAGATTCCTTTAGCAAAGTCTACTTGTTATATTTATGAAGGGATTTCATTGTAACTTGGTAGGATGACTTGTTTTGGAAAGATTTTACTGTAACTTGGTAACTTTGGTTGACATACGTTAACTGTTAGGGCCACATCAACCCAGGTCTTAATTCTTTAGTACAGTCTACACTCAAATTATTCTTATTGAAAACATAGCATACAGGGAACAGAAATTAACATATTCTTAATTATCACAATTCTTGTCTTATTTCATAATCCTTTCAGAAACATTGAACATTATCCTTTTCATCAAACACTACACACAGTCAAATTAAACTACAGTGTCATTGATTCTTTCATTATACTGTTTGTAATTGGGGAAAATACTGAAGCTTTTCCTCATGAACTTCCATCAGCATTGATTTTATATGTGGTATGCAGGCTACTGATTTTAGTGTGTTCAAAGAAAATGTTGTGTGCATTATTTGAGCTTGTTCCTGGAGGGGCCTGCCCTCAGTTTTTAATTTTGATTGGAACTGATTGCTGATTTGATCCAAATTTGGTATGTAGTATTATTGGGTGCATGCGCTGGACAGATGCAGAAATTTTTTTTCACACATCCTTGTGGGCACCATGGGTACCATGGATACCATGTAGCTAAAAATAGAAAATAATTTCTAATCACTTTTTTATAATGCATGGAACAAATATTTGTTGTATGCTCTAGAGTATCTTCTTGAGTGGGAGAATCAAACTTGTTAAAAAGAATGCGATCATTTTTAGCTCATCTTGACAAAGTCAAGCTGAGCTAATCTCATCGCTCTCTGTCCGTCAACACCATGTTTTGGTCTTCTTCTCCAAAGCCACTGAGCCAATTCAAGTGAAAGTTTGTGTGAGTGATGGTACCAAAGGGGCATTGCATTTTTGTTCAACTCAACATGCCCAGCCCCATAGGGAGGAGTGGGGGAAAAAGCTCCAAAATATTTTTAAAATCTTCTTCTCATGAACCAGTGTGTACAATGACTTGATATTTGCTATGGAGCTTCCTGTTGAGGTGTAGAATCAAGTTTGTTCAAACGAAGTTCGTGAAGCATTATTTGGCTTTGTAATTGGAGGGATAAGATTTTTGGCCCTGCCCAAAATTTCTATTTTCTGAACTGATGGTCTGGTTTAAACCAAATTTGGTATGTGGTATTATTGGGTCATAAGTACTTGACCCACGCAAAAAAAAAAAAAATTCCTGCATCCCCATGGGAACCCTGGGAGTTAAAAATAGAAATATTTTCAAATTCCCATATTTCCCAAACCACATGGAACAGAGAGCTGTTATTAGGTATGAAGTATCCTTAGGACCAGTAGAATTGAATGGTAAAAAAAAATTGCCATCGCTTATGTTAGGGTGTTCTGTAATGGGCATCGAAAAAATGCTGAGTCAGCATATTTGCAAAATTTTTTTAAAATCTTTTCTCCAGAACCAATCAACAGAATCTTTTGATATTCGGTATACAGCATTCATAAGGGGGTCAGATGCAATTTTTTTAAAATAAAGCCCATTGGTTCATATACAGGAGCCCAAATTTTTTACATAGGGTAATATGGGGAATATTCTTTAAAAATCTTCTTCTTCAGAACCACCAGTCAGAATCTTTTAATGTTTGATATACATCATTGTTATGAGGGTCAGATTCAAGATTGTTCAATCCAAGTCCCTAGGTTAATATTTGGGCTTCTTACGGAAGCCCAAATTTTAACTTTTTTCAATATGGGGTATAATTTTAAAAAATCTTCTTCTTCAGATCTACCAGTCAGAATGCTTTCATATTTGGTATGCAACATCTATAGTGGGGGGGGGGGGGGGGGGGGGGGGCAGATTCAAGTTTGTTTAAATCAGATCCCTAGGTATATATTTGGGCTCGCTGTTGTAGCCCAAATTTTTACTTCGTGCGATACGAGGAAATTTCTTTAAAAATCTTCTTCTTCAGATCCATCAGTCGGAATGCTTTCATATTTGGTATATACAACATCTCTAGGGGGGTCAGTTTCCAGTTTGTTCAATTCGAGGGCCTGGGTTAATATTTGGGCTCCATATGGGAACCTGAATTTTAACTCAGTACAATATGAGGGAATTTCTTCAAAAATCTTCTTCTTCAGATCCACTGGTCAGAATGCTTTCATATTTGGTATACAACATCTCTAGGGGGGTCAAATTCAAATTTGTTCTAATCGGATCCATAGGTTAATATTTGGGCTCACTATGGTAGCCCAAATTTTAACTTAGTCTTTAAAATTTTTGTTCTTCGGATCCAATAGTCAGAATGCATTCATATTTGGTACACAGCATCTCTAGGGAAATCAGATTCAACTGTGTTCAAATCGAGAGCCTGGGTTAATATTTGGGCTCCCTGTGGGAGCCGGAATTGGCCATTTTGCTGAAGAATTAAAAATTTTGTATTCAGTACCCTCTAGAGGTGTGTAACTAAGATTAATCTGCATAGGTTGTATCAAGGGGCTTCATAGGGGAGCTCTACATTTTACATTATGATCAACTGAAAAGAAGGCATGATGCCCGGATTATTTTTGTCACTCCTGAGGGACTCAAGGATTGAGAGTGTAGCCTGTGGATATGGATTGCTTAATGTGGACTCATTCTTGCAATCTGTTTATATTGTGTTCTTTTCACGATGAGCACTTCAGGCCCCATGGGGCCTCTTGTTTTAAAAGAATTCTTATCTTGACTGGACAAATCAAAAAGCTCTCCCTCTCCACACTCACCCTATCTCCATTCTTGATACAAGTGAGTGTGTTAGACTCTGGTTTTTATGTGAAGTCATTCTTCATTTCTTTTCTAAACTCTGCCATTTTACACCATCCTATCTCTTTTTGCCACTTTCCTCACTGCTAAGTTTGTTAGTGTCATTATTACCACTGCTATTTTTGTCACCATCATTTTCTCCAGTGCAAGTACTTCACTGACATTCTGACACAGAGAGTCTCAGAATCAGAAGGGCGTGTGGACTCAGAATCCAGAACCACCCCCACAATATCAAGTACATTTCTTTCAATAAAACTGCATAATCTTAGCATTTATTTTTATTTCCAATACCCCTTTGATGCCAGTTACCTCAAAAACAATACCATGAGCCAACATGTATTGCCCCCAAAATATGCTGATATACCAAGGTAATACTCTGGTATATCAGGATAGTTTAGGACTACAATACTAGGGTGTCCCGCACTACTTTTCTGTAAAGTGCAAGCAGAAACCTTCCACTTCGAGGGAACATAAGCGGCCTCAGATCCATCGTGACAATTTTAGCAACACCCCATCGCCAATCAAAACTTCTGGATCTACCCAGCAAGACAGATTGAGAGCAGTTCAAAATATTTCCAAGTTGTTTTTGGTGCTCGATCATGAAAACAGACTGGAATTGATAGAGTGTAGCTGAAATACCAGGTTTCTTGTAATACTTGACAGAAACAGTTAAAAACAGTAAAGTACACAGTTTAGAATTCTCCATCACTATAGCATAATCAATAGTTGAGAATGTGATTCATTGAAGGCTGGCTGATGGCTGTCCTGAGGATAATTGCTACTTCCTGTGTGGCATTTTATTGTTCCATTATATGTCCTCGATTTTAATTAATTGCACTGGTACTGAGTATAGTTTTACATATAACTGCACTAAATAATTCAATAAGAGTTATCTGAATTGAAACATCCCAGTCGGAAATGATGCTATCTCTGAAACTACACATCTTTGAAAAAAATGTATTGCTTTAAAATCATCTCAAATTTTGTTTTAACTGTTGGTATCTTTACTGAATATTCAGAAAGAAAAGAGGGGGTGATTTGTTGTATTTGTTGGAAATTCCCAGAAAAGGTTGTGCATGTGTCTGGTACTTTTCTCCCAGTTCATTTTTAGCTCAACTTGACATCAGGTATGAGCTATTGGGATGGGTTGTGACCCGTCGTTCATCTGCATATCTCTCCTTATGTTTACGTCTGTACATACGTCTGCCCATCCACAATTCCTTTAGCACACCCTACAGGGCGGAGTCTCACCCGATCAGTTCCAAATTTCATATGTTGCTTTGCGGCAAGGTCTAGATAAGAGCTATCAAGTTTTTTCGAATTTCATCGAAAGACATGGTCGCCAGTGGCCATCTTGGATTTGGATATAAATTGGCCAACAATTCCTTTAGCACACCCTACAGGTCTCAGCTCACACCTGATCTGTCCCAACTTTCATATGTAGCTTTGGGACAATGTCTAGATTTGAGCTATCGATATTTTCCAAATTTCGTTGAAAAATATGGCCACCAGCAGCCATCTTAGATTTGGCATATAAATCGTCAATTCCATTAGTATACCCTACACGCTGCATCTCTCACCCAATCTTTTTTCAAATTTCATATGTAGCTTTGGTGTGATGTCTAGATGGGAGCTATCAAATATTTCCAGAGTTTGTTGAAAAACATGGCCGCCAGCAGCCATCTTGGATTCGGATATAAAATGTCAATTCCATTAGCACACCCTACAGGTCGCATCTCTCACCTGATCTTTTATGAATTTCATTTATAGCTTTGTTTGGTGTGATGTCTAGATGGGAGCTATCAAATTTTTCTGAATTTCGTTAAAAAATATGGCTGCTAGCAGCCATCTTGGATTAGCATTTGAATTGTCAACAATTCCATTAGCACACCCTGCAGGCCACATCTCTCGCCCAATCTTTTTCAAATTTCATATGTAGTTTTGGTGTGATGTCCAGATGGGAGCTATAAAATATTTCTGAAATTGTTGAAAAACATGACCGGCAGTAGCCATCATGGATTTGGCATATAAATTGTCAACAATTCCATTAGCAGACACTACAGGTTGCACCTCTCACCTGATCTTTTTCAAATTTCATATGTGTCTATGGTATGATGTTCAGATGGGAGTTATCAAATATGTCTGCATTCCACTGAAAAAGATAGCCACCACCGGCCATCTTGGATTTGACATATAAATTGTCAACAATTCCTTTAGTACATCCAACAGGCCCCAACCATCATTCGGTGTCCATCGTCGACCCATCTGCCATCCATCCATCTGGCATGAACTTTATATTATCGACTGCTCCTCATAAACTGCTGGGCCAAATTGGACCAGATTTGATATGCATGTTCCTTAACATATATCAAGTCACATTTGTTCAAATAAAGTTGCCATGCCCACATGGGGGCATGACAAGGGACATCATTCTGTTAGCATTCACAATATTTTTTTACAAAATTAAAAAATTCTCCAGAAGTGCCAATCAGAATCTCTTGATACTTGGTATACAACATCCTTGGAGGGATCAGATTCAGGTTTGTTTGAAACAGGGCCCTGGGTTTATATTTGTGTTCCCTATGGGAACCCAATTTTTAACTCCGTGCAATATAAAAATCTTCTTCAGAGCTATAAGTCAAATTCTCTTGATATCTGGTATACTGCATGTTTTGGGGGTTTTTCAGGGGGAATTTTTTCAGAATCTTTTGATATTAGGTATATAGCATCCTTAGTGGGATGAGATTCAAGTTTGTTCAAATCAAGTCTCTAGGGTCATATGTGGGCTCTCTATGGGAACTCGAGCTTCTACTTAATGCAATATGAGGAATATTCTTTAAAAATCTTCTTCCGATCTACCAGGTAGAACCTTTTGACAATTGTTATAGAACATTTGTGGGACTTAAAACCAGTTGTCCAAGTTGGAGCATAGTGACGCAGCATGCTAAGGTGTACAGCACCTTGATGGTACAGCATGCCTTCAATCATTGCTAATCCTTCTTGTGTGGGGTTAGTAAATTGGAGAGTCTGACAGGTGCTTGTCACTGCTCAGTGGTTCTCTCTGTATAATCCAGCTTTTTTCATCCATAAAAGAGTCTGACACGATATGATCCTGACTGTTAAAATTGTCCTTTAACCCCAATAAATAAATATATTAGTTGAACTGAGGACAAAGAGGTGAATAAACATGGGGAATTCAGGTTATATTACTATGATTTGAGTTACTCTGTTTGATGTGCCCTATTTCATCAGCCTCTACATGCTCGATTGACTTCACACTTGGTATGTATTTCTATCAGGTGTAACTAAATCGACATGGTTGGTGGCTGTGTTTTCCCCAAAATCGGCACTTGTGTCACATCCTGTGCTACTCTGTATACAGACATGAGTTGCCATTAGGTCCCACAATGTAGATCTTCTGTTTCTCAGGCCATTTTTGTAAAACTGTATGCGTTTTTTTTAGCTCACCGAAGGGAGCTTAACTTATCACTTGCCGTTCGTCGTCGTCCGTCATCATCTGTCGTGAACTTTACATTATCGACTTCTCCTCCCAAATTACTGGACCAAATTTGGTGTGCATGTTCCTTATCACATGTCAATTCAAGTTTGTACAAATGAACTTTCCACGTCCACAGAGGGCACCACAAGGTGCATTACTCTGATAGCACTCATAAATTTTTTTTTAAAATTAAAAAAATCTTTTCCAGAACCATTATTTAGAATCTTTTGATATTTTGTATATAACATCACTATTGGGGTCAGATTCAAGCTTGTACAAATCGGGTCCCTGAGTGAGTATTTGGGCTCTCTATTGGAGCCCAAAGTTTAACTTAGTGCAATTTGAGGAAATTTCTTTAAAAATCTTCTTCTTCAGATCCACCAGTCAGAATGCTTTCATATTTGGTATACAACTTCTATAGGGGGGTCAGATTCAAGCTTGTACAAATCGGGTCCCTGAGTGAGTATTTGGGCTCTCTATTGGAGCCCAAAGTTTAACTTCGTGCAATTTGAGGAAATTTCTTTAAAAATCTTCTTCTTGAGATCCACCAGTCGGAATCCTTTCATGTTTGGTATACAACTTCTATGGGGGGGTCAGAATCAAGTTTGTTCAAATCGAGTCCCTGGGTTTATATTTGGGCTCCCTATGAGAGCCTGAATTTCAACTTATTGAAATATGAGGAAATTTCTTTAAAAATATTCTTCTTCAGATCCACCAATCAGAATGATTTCATATTTGGTATACAACATTTTTAGGGGGGTCAGATTCAAGCTTTTACAAATCAGGTCCCTGAGTTAGTATTTGGGCTCTCTGTTGAAGCCCAAAGTTTAACTTCGTACAATTTGAGGAAATTTTTTTAAAAATCTTCTTCTTCAGCTCCACCAGTCAGAATCCTTTCATGTTTGGTATACAACATCTATAGATGGGTCAGAATCAAGTTTGTTCAAATCGAGTCCCTGGGTTTATATTTGGGCTCCCTGTGAGAGCCTGAATTTCAACTTAGGCCGGGGAAAAATAATTAATTTGTTCAGGTAACATGCTGAAAAAAAATAGGGTCGGTCGGTCGGGATTTTTTTTTTTTTCACAATTATTTTTTACAATGAATGCCTTTCAAGTGTCTCAGAAATCAACCTGTATATCCCTATATATCCCTCATGTCCTATTTGTTTGGTTATTTTATACGATTTGCATCAGTAAATAAAACTATAAACCATTTTTCTATGCGTTTTCATTTCTTAAATTGAAACCCGTAACGAGACTCCAGAATTCGAAGATCGCGGCTACGTACGATTGTTCCATTGTTTCTTTGTCAGGTCAAGAACTTTGCGGTCATGTTTTAGGTGTGGAAGATGGAGAGAATTTAGGTGTGAAAATAAAATTCCACGCCCTTTCATAGCCGAACAAACATGTCGGTCAAGCTATATTGCAGTTCTTGGGGAAAATGGGCTATATTGCGAGTCAGGGGAAGAGGGAGGTCACTTGCGTACTGTAAAAAACTGCATGGTTTGACAAACGACCCTGCCAGCGTGCTAGTTGATTCTATATCGGGCCGATGTCGGTGCAACAGAAATCCTGTCATACCGACATCGGTCCAATATGGAATTAAGTAGAATGCTATGTGAGGATATAGTTTATGTTCACATTGGACTCTTTTCGCCGAGTTGTGAGTCGTTTCATCGGGTAACGCCATTTATACGCCCGGTTTTGTGTCGATTGGAAAGGATGAATGTTTAGAAACTCCAGACAATTATCCCTCCCAATTGACGCAAAACACAAAGCAGACTACATACAGGCATATGTTGCCCTGATGTGGGCCTTTTATTTCATAAAAACGCAATCCTGACAATGCTTGTAGCCGACATTTTGATATAAACACGCGTTCTGAAACTTGTTGCTATGAGCGTCATCGGCCGATGTGCATGCGCCCTTTAACATGAGAAACGTTCCAGGGACAGGCGTACCACGCAAAGTTGGTGCTATTATTTCGTTAGGCGATAGCGATTTCATTATTTTTTCTTTTTCTTAAAATTTTTTTTCTGTGCAAGGTAAAAAATATTTAGGGTCGGCGGCAAAAATAGGGTCGGTCGGGTTACCTGGACAAATTAATTATTTTTCCCCGGCCTTAGTGAAATATGAGGAAATTTCTTTAAAAATCTTCTTCTTCAGATCCAGCAATCAGAATGCATTCATATTTGGTATACAACATCTTGAGATGGGTCAGTTTCAGGTTTGTTCAAATTGCTTACCTGGGTAAATTTTTGGGCTCCCTATGGGAGCCCGAATATCAACTTAGTGCAATATAGGGAATTTTTTTTAAAAATCCTCTTCTTTAGACCCTGTAGTCAGAATGTTTTCATATTTGGTGTACAACATTTCTAGGAGGGTCCGATTCAAGTTTGTTCAAATCTTGTCTATGGGTTGATATTTGGCTTCTTATGGGAGTAAGAATTTAACTTAGTGCAAAATGAGTAAATTTCTTTTAAAAGTCTTCTTCAGATCCTCCAATCATAATCCTTTCATATTGGGTATACAACATCTCTAGTTGGGTCAAATTCAAGTTGTTCAAATCGGGTACCTGGGTTAATATTTTGGCTCCCTATTTGACTGTCTACATGTCATATTTATGAAGGGATTTCATTGTAACTTGGTAGGATGCCTCTGTATAATGCCTAGATGAGAACGTCCCCTTTTGGGCATGATCTATCAACTGTGATGGCTGCCCAAGCCCGAAACCCAAAAACTTTTAGCACAGTCTGCAGGTCATGTTTAATGTAGAGGGATTTCATTGTAACTTGGTAGGATGACTCCTTATGATGTCTAGATGAGAATTTCCCCATTTGGGCATGATCTGGCAACCGTGACGACTGCCCAAGCCCAAAACCCGAAAACCTTTAGCACAGTCTACAGGTCATATTTATTGAGGAATTTCATTGTAACTTGGTGGGTTGACTTCATACAATGTCTAGATGAGAAAGTCCCCTTTTGGAAGTGATTGGGCAACTGTGACGGCTACAGGGGTCCGAAGCCTGAAAACCTTTAGCACAGTCTAGAGGTCATATTTATGAAGGGATTTCTTTGTAACTTGGTAGGATGACTCCAAATAATGTCTAGATGAGAACGTCCCATTTTGATCGCGATCATGCAGCCTTGATGGGTGCCGAGCCCAAAAACCTTTAGCATAGGCAAAAGGTCATATTTATGGAAGGATTTCATTGTAACCTGTTAGGTTGACTCCATATAATGCCTAGATGATGACATCCCCTTTTGGTCGTGATTGGTCAGTTGTGATGGCTACAAGTGCCCGAAGCCCGAAAACCTTGAGCACAGTCTACAGGTCATATTTATGAAGGGATTTCATTGTAACTTCTTAGGATCACTCCAGATGATGCCCAGATGAGATTTCTCCTATGGTTGCGATCATTCAGCCATGATGGCTGCCCGAGCCCGAAGCCCGAAAACCTTTAGCACAGTCTACAGGTCATATTCATGAAGGGATTTCATTGTAACTTGGTAGGTTAACTTCATATAATGTCTAGATGAGAACGTCCCCTTTTGGACATGATTGGGCAACTGTGATGGCTAAAGATGCCCGAAGCCCGAAAACCTTTAGCACAGTCTACAGGTCATATTTATGAGGGGATTTCATTGTAACTTGGTAGGATGATTCCAAATAATGTCTAGATGAGAACGTCCCATTTTGATCGCGATCATTCAGCCTTGATGGGTGCCCGAGCCCAAAAACCTTTAACATAGGTAAAAGGTTATATTTATAGAAGGATTTCATTGTAACCTGTTAGGTTGACTCCATATTATGCCGAGATGATGACATCCCCTTTTGGTCGTGATTAGGCAACTGTGATGGCTACAGACGCCCGAAGCCCGAAAACCTTGAGCACAGTCTACAGGTCATACTTATGAAGGGATTTCATTGTAATTTCACAGGATCACTCCAGATGATGCCCAGATGAGATTGGCCCCTTTGGTTGCGATCATTCAGCTATGATGGCTGCCGAGCCCGAAGCCTGAAAACCTTTAGCATAGTCTACAGGTCATATTTATGAAGGGATTTCATTGTAACTTGGTAGGTTAACTTCATATAATGTCTAGATGAGAACGTCCTCTTTTGGACACGATTGGGCAACTGTGACGGCTTCAGGGGCCCAAAGCCCGAAAACCTTTAGCACAGTCTACAGGTCATATTTATGATTTCATTGTAACTTGGTAGGATGATTCCAAATAATATCTAGATGAGAACGTCCCATTTTGATCGCGATCATTCAGCCTTGATGGGTGCCCAAGCCCAAAAACCTTTAACATAGGTAAAAGGTCATATTTATGGAAGGATTTCATTGTAACCTATTAGGTTAACTCCATATAATGCCTAGATGATGGCATCCCCTTTTTGTCATGATTGGTCAGCTGTTATGGCTACAAGTGCCCGAAGCCCGAAAACCTTGAGCACAGTCTACAGGTCATATTTATGAAGGGATTTCATTGTAACTTTGTAGGATCACTCCAGATGATGCCCAGATGAGATTGTCCCCTTTGGTTGCGATCATTCCACCATGATGGCTGCCCGAGCCTGAAGCCCGAAACCTTAAGCACAGTCTACAGGTCATATTTATGAAGGGATTTCATTGTAACTTGGTAGGTTGACTTCAAATAATGTCTAGATGAGAACATCCCCTTTTGGGCATGATTGGGCAACTTTGACGGCTAAAGGTGCCCGAAGCCCGAAAACCTTTAGCACAGTCTACAGGTCATATTTATGAAGGGATTTCATTGTAACTTGGTAGAATGACTCATGTCTAGATGAGAACGTCCCATTTTGGTCGTGATCATTCAGCCTTGATGGGTGCCCGAGCCCAAAAACCTTTAGCATAGGCAAAAGGTTATATTTATAGAAGGATTTCATTGTAACCTGTTAGGTTGACTCCATATAATCCCGAGATGATGACATCTCCTTTTGGTCGTGATTAGTCAACTGTGATGGCTACAGACGCCTGAAGCCCGAAAACCTTGAGCACAGTCTACAGGTCATACTTATGAAGGGATTTCATTGTAACTTCACAGGATCACTCCAGATGATGCCCAGATGAGATTGGCCCCTTTGGTTGCGATCATTCAACTATGATGGCTGCCGAGCCCGAAGCCTGAAAACCTTTAGCACAGTCTACAGGTCATATTTATGAAGGGATTTCATTGTAACTTGGTAGGTTGACTTCATATAATGTCTAGATGAGAACGTCCTCTTTTGGACACGATTGGGCAACTGTGACGGCTTCAGGGGCCCAAAGCCCGAAAACCTTTAGAACAGTCTACAGGTCATAATTATGAAGGGATTTCATTGTAGCTTGGTAGGATGACTCCAAATAGTGTCCAGATGAGAACGTCCCCTTTTGGTCACGATCATTCAGCCTTGATGGGTGCCCGAGCCCAAAAACCTTTAGCATGTCTGTAGGTCGTATTTATGGAAGGATTTCATTGTAACTTGTTAGGTTGACTCCAAATAATGCCTAGATGATGACATCCCCTTTGGTCGTGGTTGGTCAACTGTGATGGCTACAGGTGCCTGA
Organism: Pictodentalium vernedei; assembly: GCA_031216915.1. Lineage (NCBI taxonomy): Eukaryota > Metazoa > Mollusca > Scaphopoda > Dentaliida > Dentaliidae > Pictodentalium > Pictodentalium vernedei. The sequence continues at coordinate 690,279,860 of CM062296.1, read as the reverse complement.
AGCCCGAAAATCTTGAGCACAGTCTACAGGTCATATTTATGAAGGGATTTCATTGTAACTTCATAGGATCACTCCAGATGATGTCCAGATGAGAATGTCCCCTTTTGGTTGCGATCATTCAACCATGATGGCTGCCCAAGCCTAAAGCCTGAAAACCTTTAGCACAGTCTTCAGATCATATTTATGAAGGGATTTCATTGTAACTTGGTAGGTTGACTTCATGTAATGTCTAGATGAGAACAGCCCCTTTTGGACACCATTAGGCAACTGTGTTGGCTACGGGGGCCCAAAGCCCGAAAATGTTTAGCACAGTTTACAGGTGATATTTATGAAGGGATTTCATTGTACCTTGGTAGGATGACTCTAAATAATGTCTAGATGAGAACGTCCCCTTTTGGTCATGATCATTCAGCCTTGATGGCTGCCCGAACCCAAAACCCCAAACCCTTTAGCAAAGTCTATTGGTCATATTTATGGAAGGACTTGGAGTGCGGTGGCTCAATAGGTAGAGGTGCAGGCTGCAAGCCGAGAGGTCCTCGGTTCGAATCCCACCTGCGGCAACCGCGTTGTGTCCTTGGGCAAGACACTTCATCTCCATTGCCGCGCATGGGGGCCCGATGACGCCGTGTACTAAGGCGTACTGCATGTCGATGGTGCGCATGTCTTCAACCAATCAAACCCTGCCTGTGTGGCTGTGCGGAGTTACGATGTTGGAGAGCTGGCAGCTGCTCATCGTTGCACGGTGGTTCTCTCCGGGTACTCAGGCTTCCTCCTCCCGTAAAACTGTCAGGGTCATGATTAGCCATTATGCATAAATATGTGACCTTAAACATCAATAAACAAATAAATAATATGGAAGGACTTCATTGTAACCCGTAAGTTTGACTCCATATAATGCCTAGATGATGACATCCCCTTTTAGTCGTGATTGGTCATCTGTGACAGCTTCAGGGGCCCGAAGCCCAAAAACCTTGAGCACAGTCTACAGGTCATATTTATGAAGGGATTTCATTGTAACTTTGTAGGATCACTCCAGATGATGCCCAGATGAGAATGTCCCCTTTTGGTTGTGATCATTCAATCATGATGGCGGCCAGAGCCCAAAGCCCAAAAACCTTTAGCACAGTCTACAGGTCATATTTATTAAGGGATTTCATTGTAACTTGGTAGGTTGACTTCATATAATGTCTAGATGAGAACGTCCCCTTTGAATGCAATTGGGAAACTGACGGCTACAGGGGCCCGAAGCCTGAAAACCTTTAGCACAGTCTACAGGCCATATTTATGAAGGGATTTTAATGTAACTTGATAGGATGACTCGTTTTGAAATAATTTCACTGTAACTTGGTATCTTTTGTTGATATATGTTAACTGTCAGGGCCACATACATTAACTGTGAGGTCATATTAACCCACCCCTCAGCTCTTTAGTACAGTGTACACCTCATATTATTTTTATCAAAAACATAGCCAGGGTTTCCGCTATACCGGCAGCGGGTCCGTCGACCGGATCATGCCATGATCAGTCAGAAAAGCTGGTGGTTAAAATGTCGAGTACAATGCTGTATCGTAACGACACTCGGGATCCTTTGTTTCCACGTAATATAGGCACAATTATGTTGTATACTATGCCTACTATTACTGCCGACATACTGATACCTTATAACCCCCAGACGAGAGGGGGAAACAAAGTTCAAATCCTAAACATCATCTATAAAATTTCGGACTCAAATTGTCGTGTTTGGTCCGAAATCACTGGCTTTTATTTTGAGCGACAAATGATGTACTCGTTTTGGAAGCTGTCACTTGTTTCAAATGAGTGTGCAGACTGCTGTCAGTAGTTGTCTGAAACACTCCCACAACATATAGTTTTCACAGTTTTCACAGTGGTTGAATATCATCAGAAAGATACTGATTGAACACTGCCACTTCCGAGTGGTGCACAACTCATTGTGAAAGAACACTGCCACTTTCGAGCATGCACAACTCATTGTGAAAAACGGGTGTTCAGAAATTAATGAGAAAGTGGTAATTAAAAATAAAAAATAATTACAACTCTGGTATTTGAGAATTATATAACAATATAACCAGGGATATGATTTATGGCTTATTGGTTCAATAAAACATGCTCATTTATCATTTCATCATGCCCTGCAACATGTGAAGTTATGACTTTCAGTGTAAAATCAATTTTTCGAATGGTGCCAAGGGAGGCAACTATTTTGTTATTCATATTTCGCTGTGTAAATTTTATCTGGTCTTCATATTATGATTCTTTTATTGAGTTTGTGTGAAGCTATATTTTGTTTTATTCATAAAAATTTTTAAAAATGTACATATTTAAAAAAACCTTTATTTTTAAACAGACAATGTTTGTCTGTTTTCAAGGGGGTGGTTTGCAGTGCTGATTAACATACTTAACGTCCATTTCTGGCTTCGACTTTCGAGAGCAGCCTGTACAAAAAAAATTAAAACAACACCGCATGTTTTTTTGTTTGTTTTATTCATTAAATTGAGGATTAAAACCCGAAATCTGAAAATGAAACGTATGTACAAGATAATTATGAGAATTTTTAAAGCAAATTCTATAAAATTGGTAGGAGGTTTCCAAAGAAACGTAACATACCCAGTGGATATTTACTTGCCTTATATCGCCAATTTCAGACGCATCCCAATGCGTCTTGCAAGCACTATTGCTCGTCCCGAAGCCCCGCCCCCCCCTCCCCCACACACACACTTTGCAATTTATCCACTACAAGCACCCCTCTGGGCTTCTACACGAGTCAGTACGGTAATTGCACGTGCATGACGTCACACATCAGCATCATGGTTCTTTTCGAATACTACCGCGAGCGGTTGTAAACAAAGCTCAGTCACTGTTAGGATTCGTGGATTTTGTGTTGTTTTGGGTTTGTATTTTTATGAAACCTCCGTCCAGATGTAGTATTATGTGTCCCGTGGGAATTTAGAGAATTGTAGGAGGAAAAATACATATTTTCCACATCAATTATTCAGCATTTTAGCAACCAGAATGTCCCCAGAGGCCACCAGAGAGCACCTAAAAATCAAAATTTTCTAGGGGGGAGAACCCCCCAGACCGCGTCCTATACGCACGTGCCTTTGGCACGTGTGGCACACGCCTTGGCGTGTGAGTTTCTTTAAGCTACCGGACCCACAAATTTTCCCCTAGCGGAAACCCTGACATAACATACAAGGAACAGAAATGAACATATTCCCAATTATCACAAGTCTTGTCTTATTTCATAATCCTTTCATAAACATTGAACATTATCCTTTTCATCAAACACAACACACAAGTTAAGCTACAGTGTCATTGACACTTTCATTATTCATTAGCAAGAATTGACTCAATGAACATGTCAAATTTGTACTGGAGGTTCATGAAATGGGTTGGTGTTTTGAAAGTTATATGCAATTAACAGGGTTATTCAGTTAAGAAATATCAAATTGAGTTAGATCCACTGTATTATTTAACTCTTTACCCACCATAATGGCCCAAACCGACCAGCGCTGTTCTAAAAAATCGCCAATTAATTTTCTCATTGAGCTCGTTCCAATGAGAGGTCATAACCTATGTTTTTGAGACAAAAAATGAAAAAAATTAGTTATTGAAGAATTTTTTTTTGCAAGTCTGCTTTTCATGTTAGGTAAAGGGTTAATGTACTATTTTCATATTTCAGGGTGTCTTAGATGACATAAAGACTTTAAAACAAAATGTTGATAACATTAATGAAATGTGTAAAAGCTTTATTTCTGGAACCGAACAAGACTTCAGAAGAAAGTTGGAAGCTGATGTAGATAATTTAAATGACAGATGGACATCCGTTATTGACTTAGCCCAGGCTCAGAATTCAAGGTTAAAAGGTTCACTGACAGCAAGTCAGGATATCTATACAAAACTGGACACCCTGATCCAAATGCTGGAGAAAATGAAAGAAGATTTGCATAGTAATGATTATTCTGTAGAGAACTATAATGATTTGCTCACAAAGACTAGAAAGTTCCAGGTATGTGTTTGAAATTTTCAATTACTTGCAGCATGCTCAATTCATCTTCAGGTAATATTTTTTACCTGAAGATATTTTTTTGTAAGTTGTCTGGGTCGGAACCTTGCTGATCAAGTTTCTTAAATTTCACTTTTATCCATTTACCCTACGTAACAGCCAAAACCAGCTAGCATTCTTCACAAAACTCACTGTTTAAATTTTATTTTATTTTATCATTGTTTGCCTCAAAATAATATAGTTTATGAGCCTTCATTGGAATGAGCTCGTTCAATGATGGGTCATAAGCTATGTTTTCAAAGGCAAATAAATGAAAATCTTTAGTTATCCAAGAAATATTTTTGCAAGTGTTGTCTGCTATTCAGGTTTGGTAAATGGTTCACCCTTAAATATTGAATCAGCCTCATCTGCCTGCATAAGTTACAAATTGAACAATTGAAAAAAAACATTTTTCAACAAGTTCATCAATCTCATTGCAATGTGGAGTCACATGATGTGGTTTTATTGGAATTTTTTTTTAAATTAAAAAAAAAAATAAAATAACAGATTTTGATATTCATTGGGTCAAGGGTTAAATGGGGAAACATTGAATATTCTTTCTGCCTCATAATACAGTGAAGCCTACTTAATTGTATGTCTATTAATTGAATAACCCTGTTAAATGAATATAATTTCCAAACACCAAACCATTTACCATACTTTCAGTGTGAATTTGCCCTGTTAAATGCATATGGGTTATAGAGTACACTCTGTTAATTGAATAAAAAATCTTGCAATATGTCGTGGAAATAACCTGAAAATTACCGAATTATGTCTCCCCTTCCCAGAAGGGAGACATATTGTTTTAGTGCATATTCTTCTTCTTCTTCTTCTTCTTCTTCTCATACAAACTTTGTCCGGGCCATAACTTTTTTGTCTTTTGACCTACACCTTAGATACGTGGCATGTGGATGTATCACCATGAGCTGGTGCGCAGTGTACCATAGTGACCTTCATGTGACCTTGACCTTTGACGTGAAGGTCAGATTTATGTGTTTTTTTAGGGAAACATCACACAAACTTTGTCCGGGCCATAACTTTTTTGTCTTTTGACCTACACCTTAGATACCTGGCATGTGGATGTATCCCCATGAACCGGTGTGCAGTGTACCATAGTGACCTTCATGGACCTTGACCTTTGACCTGAAGGTCAGATTTATGCGCTTTTTTAAGGGAAACTGTCTGGACCAGAACTTTTTTGTATTTTGAGTCAGGCTTTAGATATTTGGCATGTGGATGTATCACCATGAGCCAGTGTGTAGCGTACCATTGTGACCTTCATGTGACCTTGACCTTTGATCTGAAGGTCAGATTTGTGCTTTTTTCAAGGAAACTTTGTCCGGATCAAAACTTGTTTGTCTTTTGAACCAGGCCTTAGATATTTAGCATGTGGATGTATCACCATGAGCCGGTGTGTCGCATACCATTGTGACCTTCATATGACCTTAACCCCAAGGTCAAATTTATGTACTTCAAATAGAGAGTAATTGTCCAGACCAGAACTTTTTTGTTTTTTGACCTAGGACTTAGATATTTGACATGTGGATGTATCGCAATTAGACCACATGTCACATGTAATCATGACCTTCATGTGACCTTGACCTCAAGGTCAAATTTATGTACTTTAAATAGTGAGTAATTGTCCAGACCAGATTTTTTTTTTTTTTGGACATGTGGATGTGTCACCATGAAACCGCATGTCGCTACCTTGATGAACAGCATGTGACCTTGACCTCTGACCTCAAGGTCAAATTTATGTACTTCAAATAGGGAATAATTGTCCCGATCAGAACTTTTTTGTTTTTTGACCTAGGACTTAGATGATTGACATGTGGATGTATCACAATGAGACCACATGCCATCATGACCTTCATGTGACCTTGACCTCAAGGTCAAATTTATGTACTTTAAATAGGGAGTAATTGTCCAGACCAGAATTTTTTTTGATCAACTGCATGTGACCTTGACCTCTGACCTCAAGGTCAAATTTATGTACTTCAAATAGGGAATAATTGTCCAGATCAGAACTTTTTTGTTTTTTTGACCTGGGACTTAGATGATTGACATGTGGATGTATCACAATGATACTACATGTCATCATGACCTTCATGTGACCTTGACCTCAAGGTCAAATTTATGTACCTTAATTTGTCTTTTGACCTAGACCTTAGATATTTGGCATGTGGATGTATCACGATGAGCGAGTGTGTCGTGTACCATAGTGACCTTCATGTGACCTTGACCTTTGACCTGAATATCAGATTTATCTGCTTTTTTAAGGGAAACTTCGTCCGGACTAGAACTTTTTTGTCTTTTGACCTAGACCTTAGATATTTGGCATGATTGTCAATATTATTCATGTATATATAATTTGCAGTGCATTAAATAGAAAGGAAGGGGAGACATAAGTTTTAGTGTGCTAAAACAGTTTCTAGTTCTCCTTGTTTATAGACATACTTGACCTCAGTACATTCACTGCAGACATTTAATCTATTATATCTTGTTTGACAGAGCTCCATGAGCACAGTGACAAATCCCTCTTAATTGTATACTCCTTTTAACTGAATAATTTTCACTGACAAAGTGGCTATTCAATGAACATGGTTCTACTGTATTTAATGTGATTTGTGTTGCCGTAACAATGGGTCATGGTTATCGGAAGCAAATTGTGATTACTTCGACACATCAGATGGGAATGGATTGGTAAGTTCCCCTGCAAAAACTGAGAGGACTTTGAAAGAGAGCTTTCTGTTGCCACTATAGTGTGATTGTTAATCTTCACATCATTAATCATTTTACTTATGAATTTGCCTCATTCTCTTATGTAATTTACAAATTGAATAGCTGAACAAAATTATTTTAAAAACAATTTCAACAAAATCATATCATGTGACCCTTCATTGGAATGAGCTCATTGAGCCCATTCCAATAAGGAGGTCACATGATGTGGTTTTGTTGAATTTTGTAAAACATTTGTTAAAAATAATTAAAATTACAAAATAATTTTTATATTGCATGTGTTGGTTAAAAGTTTAACGCATTAATTTATATCATCTAAAACACTGTACCCAAGAATATGGTAATTCTTTAAAATTATTCTGGAGAGCACAAGCAAAGTTTCCACTGATGGACCTATTAGTTCAGTTTAATTGGGAGTTCATTACCTGAAATTTTGCTTGGTCTTCTTAATATGCTTTTTTCTTGGAATTCAATGTACCTTGGTTAAATGCCACGAGTGGGTGTTTTTTCACCTGCACTGTGTATCAAACTTATCCTGTTTAGATCTGCAGCTACAAAGCACACATTTGAAAAACAGTGATCCTGCAACTGTGAAACCACTTACAACATCCCTGTAGAGGCAAACAAGAATTCCAATTTGTCCTCTTCAGAAATTTCCCCAAGTGCATACTTGTTATGCAAAATACCTTCCAGATGAGAAGTGGAATTTTAAGCAATTTTTCTTTGGGGAAAGTGAACTTTTTGACCATTGATTTCTTTTCATAAATTCTGGTCATGATTGCTGTAAAATACTCAGCAGGCTAAGGTTTAAACCAGTCATCACTGAAGGCAAATTGAAACAGATTTGTCATGTACGAGATTACTTCTGCTCGATTTTAAAAGTAACTACATACTGTGATACAGTTCTGCCACCATGGACTGGTCACATTCCATGAGTGGGCAATATTTTTGTCGCAATAATATTAGATTCCAAACACTAACAATAGTAATGATCATCAAAAATGTATTTAATGAAGCACCGGGTACAACCCGGTGCTTCATTAATTAAGATTTTGCTGATGATGGTTTTTATTACCTGGTAAATGCATGCATGGATATAACTGCCCCCACATGGATTACGACCAGTCCATGGCGGCTGTACTGTAAAAGACAGCATACTTTTTAATTTCAAAGAAATTAAAGAAACAGATGGAGGAGAAAGAACCAGAAGTCAACAGATTAACAGCTGAAGGGAATGAAATGTTGGAGAAAGCTGCTGCTGGAACCTTGCAGGACCTTGCAAGGTCACTCATGAGACTATCAAAACTGTGGGAAGATGTCTCCAAAAGAGTTAATCGATACTCAGAACTGTTCAGATCTACTGACCAAAAATGGACAGAGTTCAAAGGTAATACAGTAGTCTCCTCTTCGAACTGTTTTGGTGCTGGAAGCCAATATAAGGGATCTATTAAAAACCTGAAAGCCATTTTAGTGACTTGATACTCTTTGATGTTAGCAATAACAATAAGTTCCTTTTCTTTTTATGCCCCTGACCCTCTCCGGGGCATTATGTTTTCACCATGTCCATCCTTCCATCCCTCCATCTGTCCATCCATCTGTTTAACATTTGGTTTCTGTCCAATAACTAAAGAACTGCTTATTTGATCAAATCATAATTTTAGGGGTAACTTGTGGATGACTAGACAATGCTTCCATGGCGTTATTACACCACCAGAGGCATATGCCACGCTTCACGTTGCTCTTGTTATTAACTTGTACAACCTGTGAAATTGGAGTGCACTTTTTTAACATCAAAAGTTATCAAGGCTTTTGTCTAGAAATTGTTTCTAGTCGAGTGTTGTCTGTCTGTTCAACTACTGCTCTGGTTATATGACACTTCCTAGTGGCCATTATTCACACTGTCAATGTCAGTATATTTCGTTACAAGATAGAAGGTGTTTAGTCTTGACCACAGACCTTTACATGTTAATTTTGTTGGAAATTGCATGCAAGCACGCTCCAGTAACAAAATTTATTTTTTAACAACATCTACTCTACATATCTGTATTGTGACAGCCTGCTATCTTAAGGAATACTTTTGTTTCAATTAGTCTAGTGCAAGGGATCCATATTTTGTCTCTATTGAGAAATATTGGTCCAGTAGAGCCCACTTAATTATAAATCTTGTTTTTAGCTTAACTTGACAAAGTCAAGATAAGCTATTGCCGTCACGCGTACGGAAGTCTGTTAGTCTGTGAGTCTGTGAAGCTGTGAGTCTGTGAATCTGTGAGTCTGTTCACATTTTACTTTAGCACGGGCAGTTCTTGTTTGATCCTCACGAAATTTCATATGCAGGTTTGGGGTCATGTCTAGATGAGAACGTCCTCTTTTGGTTGCGATCGGTCAACTGGTATGGCTGCCCAAGCCCAAAACCCGAAAACCATTAGCACAGTCTACAGGTCATATTTATGAAGGGATTTCATTGTAACTTGGTAGGATACCTCTGTATAATGCCTAGATGAGAACGTCCCCTTTTGGGCATGATCTATCAACCGTGATGGCTGCACAAGCCCGAAATCCAAAAACTTTTAGCACAACCTGCTGGTCTTGTTTAATATGGAGGGATTTCATTGTAACTTGGTAGGATGACTCCTTATGATGTCTAGATAAGAATTTCCCCATTTGGGCATGATCTGCCAACGGTGACGACTGCCCGAGCCCAAAACCCGAAAACCTTTAGCACAGTCTACAGGTCATATTTATTGAGGAATTTCATTGTAACTTGGTGGGTTGACTTCATATAATGTCTAGATGAGAAAGTCCCCTTTTGGGCGTGATTGGGCAACTATGACGGCTACAGGGGCCCGAAGCCTGAAAACCTTTAGCACAGTCTACAGGTCATATTTATGAAAAGATTTCATTGTAACTTCGTATGATCACTCCAGACGATGCCCAGATGAGATTGTCCCCTTTGGTTGCAATCATTCAACCATGATGGCTGCCTGAGCCCGAAGCCCAAAAACCTTTAGAACAGTCTACAGGTCATAATTATAAAGGGATTTCATTGTAGCTTGGTAGAATGACTCCAAATAATGTCTAGATGAGAACATCCCCTTTTGGTCGCGATCATTCAGCCTTTATGGCTGCCCGAGCCCAAAGACCTTTAGCAGAGTCTATAGGTCGTATTTATGGAAGAATTTCATTGCAACTTGTTAGGTTGACTCCATGTAATGCCTAGATGATGACATCCCCTTTTGGTCATGATTGGTCATTTGTGATGGCTACTGGTGCCCGAAGCCGGAAAAACTTGAGCACAGTCTACAGGTCATATTTATGAAGGGATTTCATTGTAACATCGTAGGATCACTCCAGATGATGCCCAGATGAGAATGTCCCCTTTTGGTTGCGATCATTCAACCATGACGGCTACCCGAGCCCGAAGCCCGAATACCTTTAGCACAGTCTACAGGTAATATTTATGAAGGGATTTCATTGTAACTTGGTAGGTTTCACTTCATGTAATGTCTAGATGAGAACGTCCCCTTTTGGACACGATTGGGCAACTGTGACAGCTACAGGGGCCCGAAAACCTTTAGAACAGTCTACAGGTCATAATTATGGAGGTATTTCATTGTAGCTTGGTAGGATGACTCCAAATAATGTCTAGATGAGAACGTCCCCTTTTGGTCGCGATCATTCAGCCTTGAATGCTGCCCGAGCCCAAAAACCTTTAGCATAGTCTATAGGTCGTATTTATGGAAGGATTTTATTGTAACCTGTTAGTTTGACTCCATATAATGCCTAGATGATGACATCCCCTAATGGTCGTGATTGGTCAGCTGTGACAGCTTCAGGGGCCCGAAGCCCGAAAACCTTGAGCACAGTTTACAGGTCATATTTATGAAGGGATTTCATTGTAACTTTGTAGGATCACTCCAGATGATGCCCAGATGACCTACATCATTCGACCATGATGGCTGCCTGGGCCCAAAGCCCAAAAATCTTTAGCACAGTCTACAGGTCATATTTATGAAGGGATTTCATTGTAACTTGGTAGGGCGACTTCATATAATGTCTAGATGAGAATGTCCCCTTTAGACGCAATTGGGAAACTGACGGCTACAGGGGCCTGAAGCCCGAAAACCTTTAGCACAGTCTACAGGCCATATTTGTGAAGGGATTTCAATGTAACTTGATAGGATGACTCGTTTTGGAATAATTTCACTATAACTTGGTAACTTTCGTTGATATACATTAACTGTGAGGGCCACATGCATTAACTGTGAGGTAATATTAACCCACCTCTCAGCTCTTTAGTACAGTGTACACCTCATATTATTTTTAGCTCAACTTTGACGAAGTCAAATTTGAGATATTGTCATGGCCCGTCGTCCGTCCGTCCGTCCGTCCGTCTGTCCGTCTGGCCGTCTGTCCGTCTGTCCGTACGTCAACAATTGGCTATGGCTCGGGCTAGAGGTCGTATTTATGAACCGATCTTTACGAAACTTCTTGTGTACCTTTGTTATGACCCTGGGACGGGAACGAGTGTTTTTAGGTGTGGTCCGAAATTCAAGATGGCTGCCAGTGGCCATTTTGTACCGATGATGCAAAAATCAGTTTTTTGTACAGAACTTCTGTATGAAAGTTCTGATTTGAATAAAGTTTTGTATAAATGTTTAGTACCATGGGATACATCACATATAATACGGGTTTTTTTCTCATGCGTAAATTATGCAAATTAGACTGACTTTGATTTATTTAGTGTTACTTTCAGAGCTGTAAGTGCCAAGCTGCTATGGCTCGGGCTAGAGGCCGTATTTATGAACCGATCTTTACGATCCTTCTTGGGTACCTTTGTTATGACCGTGGGACGAGAACGAGTGTTTTTGGGTGCGGTCCAAAATTCAAGATGGCAGCCAGCTGCCATTTTGTACCGACAATGCAGAAATCTGTTTTTTGTACAGAACTTCCATATGAAAGCTCTGATTTGAATAATTTTTTGTATGAATGTTTAGTACCATGGGATACATCACATATAATACGGGTTTTTTTCTCGTACGTAAATTGTGCAAATTAGACTAATTTTGATGTTTTTTGGGGTTACTTTCAGCACTGTAAGTGCAAATGCCAATACGGCTCGGGCTAGAGGCCGTATTTATGAACCGATCTTTACGAAACTTCTTGGGTACCTTTGGTATCACCGTGGGACGAGAACGAGTGTTTTGGGGTCCGGTCCGAAATTCAAGATGGCCGATGGCAGCCATTTTGTACAAAATTAGGTGCAATCAGATTTTTGCACAGAACTTCCATATGAAAGCCCTGATTTGAATAATTTTTTGTGTGAATGTTTAGTACCATGGGATGCATCACATATAATACGGGTTTTTTTCTCGTGCAGAAATTATGCAAATTAGATGAACTTTGATTTTTTCAGTGCGACTTACACAATGCAAGCACACATGTCAATACGGCTCAGGGTAGAGGCTGTATTTATGAACTGATCTTCACGAAATGTCTTGGGTACCTTTGTTATCACCTTGGGACGGGAACGAGTGTTTCTGGGTGCGGTCTAAAATTCAAGATGGCTGCCAGTGGCCATTTTGTACCGAAATTAGGTCTAATCAGTTTTTTGTACACATCTTCTATACAGCTCAGACTAGAGGCCATATTTATGAACCAATCTTTACGAAACTTCTTGGGTACCTTTGTTATCACCGTGGGATGAGAGCGAGTGTTTTGCGGTGTGGTCCGAAATTCAAGATGGCCACCAGCAGCCATTTTGTACCAAAATTAGTGCAATCAGTCTTTTGTATAGAACTTCTGTATGAAAGTTCTGATTTGAATAAATTTTTGTATGAATGTTTAGTAACATGGAATACATCACATATTGTAAGGGGTTTTTTTTCGTGCAGAAATTATGCAAATTAGATGAACTTTGATTCATTCAGTGCTACTTACACAATGTAAGCACACATGTCAATACGGCTCAGGGTAGAGGCTGTATTTATGAACCGATCTTCACAAAACTTCTTGGGTACCTTTGTTATCTCCTTGGGATGAGAATGAGTGTTTCTGGGTACGGTCCAACATTCAAGATGGCTGCCAGTGGCCATTTTGTACCGAAATTAGTTTTTTTTGTCACAAGTTCTATACAGCTCGTATTTATGAACTGATCTTCACAAAACTTCTTGAGTACTTTTGTTTTCACCTTGGGACAGGAACGAGTGTGTTTTGGGGTGCCTTTGTTATCACTGTGCTATGAGAACAAATATTTTGGGGTTCAGTCAGACCCACTCTGGGACTCATTTATATGTACCTTTGTTATCAGGTCATTACCTAGATGTTTGTCATTGCTGTGTCACATACTATACATGTACATGTCTTTGTCTTGACAAGTTGAGCTACAGTGTCATTGACACTTTCATTTATCAAAAACATAGCATACAGGGAACAGAAATGAACATATTCCCAATTATCACAATTCTTGTCTTATTTCATAATCCTTTCATAAACATTGAACATTATCCTTTTCATCAAACACAACACACAAGTTAAGCTACAGTGTCATTGACACTTTCATTGATGGTGCACATGTCCACAACCAATGCTAACCCTGCTTACACAGAGTTAGTACACTGGGGAGTCTTGACAGTTGCTTGCTGTTGCTCAGTGGTTCTCTCTGGCCTCCTCCACCCATAAAACTGTCTGACACGAGGTGACCGTGGCCGTCAAAAGTGCTATTAAAACCCCAATAAATAAATAAATAATATCAGTTATAAACAACAAACAATTTACTCTGACATCTGTTGAATTTCCCACGTTTACAAACATTTTTATCCTCAGTGTATCCAATATAAGCATTTAATCTATTATATCTTGTTTGACAGAGTTCAGTCAGCTCTGTCAAACAGGATATAATAGAATAATTACTCAGTTTATGACTAGAAGATTGGAAATGATTGAATTCCTGTTAATTGTATACTCCTGTTAATTGAATATTTTTTCTGGCAATGTGGCTGTTTAATTAATTCAGTTAATTGAGTACTTCTATTTAAAGTCTTTATACTTCATAGATATGCTTCATATTTTCTTAAATGTTCAAATCTTTTGGTTCATATTGATTCAGTCTGTTGGATATCAAGCTCATTCCATGATATGGTTTTGTTGCAATTCTTTTGAAAATTTGAAAAAAATAACAGAGTTTGACATCCTAACGTAATGGCAAAAAGTACCCTGTGCTATTCACTAAAATTGCTATTCAAATTTTATTATTTTTTGCCTCCAAAACATAGCTTATGCCCCTTCATTGGAATGACCTTTTGCTCATTTCAGTGAACGGGTCATAAGCTATGTTTTTTAAGCAAAAAAAATGAAAAACATTTCTTCAAGAAATATCTTTTCCAGTGTTGTCTGCTGTTCATGTTGGAAAAAGGTTTAACAGATACTTGAACACTATTTAGTCACAGCATGAATGCATATGTGCATGCGCATAGTGCATGTGTGTGAAAGAGAGGAATTTGTTTCAAGTGTTTCACTTCCTTCTCTGGTGATTTGAACACCAATCTAAGAATGTTTTTATCATATATTTGAGGTAATCATTTCATATAGACTGTTTCTCCCTTACAAAAGAGTCACTGAGACTTCGGAAGAGGGTATGATTATGCATTCAGTTGTTCACTATATTTAAACTTCGTTTTCTCGTTTAGATATTCTTGAAGAGGAAAAGAGACATTTAAATAATTTAGAAAAAGCCATCAGGAAGTCTTCCAACACAAGCTGTGATGCTGAAGAAATCTCTGAAGAATTTGATGTAAGAATCACTTTTTATATTAGTACTACAAAGTTATTATTAACACTATTATAAGTTTTCTAGTGCTTGTGCATATTGCAGGACTCCTACACAACTCTTACAAACTGGAAAATTAACAAATCTGTTTCCAAATCCTGGAAAGTGATAGAAAAGTGTCAGGTTTTTTTCTGGCACATGTACTGGAAATTCCTGGAGAACTGAGCATTATTTTTGTAGCACTGCAGGGGCGTCGGAACGATTTTCAAACAGGAGGGGCTGGATCGGGTGATGGATGGTCGTCGGTATGACAGGCTGACCATGGTTTGGCCCAGCATACGAAAATTTTAAATTCCAGGATCCCAAAACCCCCATTTCCATGCATCTGAGCAGATATTTTGAGATTTTTCAGGAGATGTGGTTGAAAGATTTCACACTTAGAGAACCGTTAAGAAACGTCGGTAAAGCATGCAGGTGAGGTCTATTTATCAGCTTGATCTTAATGACCAAAGCTGATAAATAGACGTCACCTGTATGCATTACCAGATGTTAACAGCAATTATACTGTCTGTTGATTATCTTGTCTGGGCGTGAATTTGGTACTTGTATGTCTGTAAGATTACGATCTATTTCAGTTAACCGATTTTTTAACAGACTGTATACATTTTAGCGTTTACTGCCACTTACTGCAAAAAATTATCCAAAATCCATCGAAACTGAAACAGTATGAGAGAAACATAGCTGGTGAAAATATGGGGGCGCCTCTGATCCACCGTTTGTTTCACCAGTCATTGGTTGTGTTAAAACATATGCATACAAAAAAACATGGCGCGACAATAAAAGTGTGGGGGGAAGGGGGGGGGGGGGCTGAAGCCCCCCAGCCTTCCGGTTCTGCCACCCATGCATTGGCTGTGTATTGTTCACATTTCAACTGACATCATTTCCTATCTCTTCTTATGAGTATGGTTGAACAAAAGAGTCAAGAAATTCTGTATTCTAACGAACAAACTGTAAAATGGAATAAAAGTGAGGTAATGATGCTGTCAAAACCCAAAGAGTATATATTTTTATACTGTACCAATGACCCAGACTTAGCTGGTGCCAACTCTAACAAAACCAGGGCCAAACACAAATTTTGCCCCCCAATCCCCAAAATTTGCATCCAAAACAAAAAGAAATCATGTCCTAAAGGACCTCCATACTACGCCTCTACTGCGCATGCGCAGTGACGCAGTCGTCCCAAAATTGGCGCCAATTATCATTCTCTGTTTGGCCCTTCATCAGTCAACATCTCACTGATCTTTGTGCTTGTAAATCTCAGTTTAAAGGATGCCAGACACGTAATTTTTGGAGAAAATGTGATTCTAAGGAGGATAGAAGGAGGAGAGGAAAAAGAAGTGGCAAAAAATAATCAGGGCTGTACTTAAAATTTTTTGATGAAATTATGTTAAGTTGCCTATTTTCGAGGCATGGGCCTCTTGTTGTCATTCTTGCTAATTGTTGCACTGCTTATTTAGTGTTTCCTCTCCCCTAGCCTTCTAAAGTCCCCCCTGGCAATTCTCCCATGCTTTTGGCATATTTTTGAGAAATTTCATTTCTAAAATTTCCTGGGAGAGTTGCTTGGTTACAGAATGTTTTCTGTTATTTTCCCCATAGTTACGTTTTCACCCATGGGTGTATAACGTTTGTGTTCTGCATCTTCCATCTGATGTTCTACAGATTCTCCCCTGGGAGTCTCTGTTTTGCATCAGATAGAGTGTAATTGATGACTGATTCCGGGCCAGTTTTTTCAGTGCCTGGAGTCATGTTTTCTAGTGTGTTTACACTGTTTGTTTTCATTGGCAACAGCCTTTTTTGAGGGGGGCTGTTTGCCTTTGTGGTAGTTTATCTCATTATAAGATACATTTATATTATCCGAAAGTGTCTCATTAATTATTTTATATAAATTTAAAATTTTTGACCACACTTTGCCATCGGATCCATCGGGGCTCAACGTTACTTTTCAGCAACTTGGGCTTCTCTGAAAAAATATTTTTTCAAAATTATTTTGTTTTGCAATTGTTTTTTCATTTATTAATGGATCATGTTATTATGTATCTTTGTGTCAGGGGTTTTTGCGAGTAACTAGGACTTATTGTTGTTCTTTCACAATGAAGGGACGTTGTTCAAATTGTAATAGGAAGAAATCTTCCTCTGACTTTCATGATCATTGTATTAATTGTAGTCAGTGTTCTCGCATTAATCCCTGTCCTATATGTGAACATTGGGATGAGAAACATTGGAAACGTGTGTCACGATATGTTGTTTTTGGAGAAAGAGCGATGCCGGCTCTTTCTCCGCAAGGTCACTCTACTCTCTCAGTTTCTATTTCAGAGGAACCAGAACAGGGTGATGTTTCCATGTTATCTTCTTCAAGTGTGCGTCCGTCGTCACAAATGAATTCAGAGCTAGCGGCAAAAGTGCTCATGGAGATTAGACAAATGTCGTCCGCTAGCTCGCCCGGTGTAGCGTCCATTCACCGAATGGTTCGGCAGCCGGGTTCGTCCGATGCGGTCCAAGAGGAAATTTTGGGTGATGCGAGCACTATAAACATAATAGATGCACACCCAGTGACGGCGGATAGTAAGCGAGAACGGAGGAAGCCTTTTAGTCCGGTTCATAGCTCGTCCAGGTCCAGCCGGGCCGCGAGCGAGAGAGGTCCCTCTCTCGTACAACAACATCTGGGACCAGATGTTGTGGTACAAAATGTGTCTTTAGCAGAGCATACGTCCGTCGCTCGGGACGCTCCGTTGTATAAGCAGTCCGCAGAGACTGTTAAGGCTTCCTCTTCTCGTCAGCGCACACGACCGCACCTTGGCTGCGTGACCGCCGATATATTACCAGCTTCGCCGATGAAGGATTCTTCGGCGACCAGGTCACACCATCCGGCAGCCAGGGATTCGAGACCGATGGACTCCGGACGTTCGCATAGGAAAAGTATGCGGGAGCCATCTGATGCGGAGCTGCCCTCGGCGAAGCAGCGAAAGACTGCGCCTCCGCAGGTCTCGACGCCGGACATTCTTGTGCAGATAGCACAGCTTATCGCAGCATCCCAGCAGCCGACAGAAACGGTGTCGGATCGAGAATTATCCGACGGCGCTGGGTCGGTACGCTCCGCCGAAGCATCGGGGGCGGACGACCGGGAACATCGTGAGGTCCGACCGGATGGTGAAAGGGATACGGATGACTTGGAGCTATCCCTTTCGGAACAACATAAAGCTGCCGTGGACTTCATCCGGCACTTTCTCCCTCAAGTTGTTCCGTCGGGCCAGACTGCTGCGCTTCCGGACAAGAGAATTATAGCGTCATTGGACTCTGAATTTTTTGAGCGGTTCAGGGACATCGCTCCCGAGTTTCCGTCGCAGTCCAATAATGTTGCTAGAACATTTGAATTATTGAACGACGCTATATTTAAACTTGCTTCCAGGACGGGGAAAGCAGGTTTCTTGTCCGCTAATACTCTCAACCTGCCTTTCATTAATGCAAGAAATAAATTCGATACGGCAGGACAGGGTATACCGAGAGTTCCTCTGCGTATGGACGACGAGGCGGAAGACTTAGAGCTATCATTACCGTCGTCAGCTTCTATTCCAACCGCGGTGTTGGAAACAGCTATTGCGTCTAACAGAGCCAATTTAGATGCCTTATCTTACGCAGATCACCTTACTAAGGCGTTATCACTGCGCCTTCAAGGGGAAGAGTTTCAGGATATACAATCCTCTTTAAGACTTCTTTCAAGGGCAGTAGCTTATTCCACGTGTAACTCCGCCCTTTCAGTGGCAAATCTGGAGTTGGTTAGACGTGACGCAGCCCTAGCTACATCCACACTAGTGGATTCTAAGGTGAAGAACTCTATTAGAGTCGCTTCGGTCTCAGGAGAACTTCTCTTTGACGGCAAGCTTTCCACTATTTATGATAAAATTAAAAAGAAAGCTAATGATTCTCTGTTGTTCAGATCGGCTCCTAAGAAGTCGGATACAGCAGACACGAATAAGACAGGCACTTCTGGGTCTAATGCGCCCAAGAGAGGTTCCTATAGAGGTTCCGGTGCGTCCTCTTGGTCTTATTCGAGAGACCGTCAGGATAGCGACTCTCGTTCGGGACGTCCTTCAGGCCGGGACAATCGGTCGGACGCCCCGAGGTCGACGAGGCGAGGTGCGGGTCGTGGAAGACGTGGTTTCTCCTACCGCAGGCCTCGCAGGTCCAGGAGGTGATGGCTTAAACCTCTATCGCGTTCCGGTTGGCGGAAGGTTGTCGAGTTTTTCACAAGAGTGGGCGTCGATTACGGACGACCCTTGGGTGAGAGGAGTGACTTCGGAAGGTCTAAAGATATCCTTCAAACGAAAGCCTCCATTAACTCGAAGTCCAAAGTGGACTCATCTTCCGTCAAATCCACAGAAAAGAGACGCTCTGTTATTAGAGGTGCAGTCTCTTTTAATGAAGAACGCGGTAGAGGTCGTAGAAAACCAGGAATCTCTGGGATTCTACAGCCATCTGTTTCTGGTTCCGAAACCAGACGGCTCGTACCGTCCAGTCATAGATTTGAGCTGGATAAACAAGCTGATCGTCGCTCCGAAGTTTTATATGGAGACGATTCGATCGGTCAGAGCGAGTATTCGGGTGAACGATTATGCAACGAGCATAGATCTCAAAGATGCGTACTTTCACGTCATGGTACATCCGACATTCCGAAAGTATCTACGCTTTGCAGTCCTGGGAGTGGTGTATCAATTCCGGGCGATGTGCTTCGGATTGAATCTAGCACCCTGGGCTTTCACTCGGGTAATGAACTCGGTAATGATCTACTTCCGAGCTCATTCGTCTGCGGTAACGTCGGCCTACCTGGACGACATTCTTCAGAGGTACGGCAACGAGTTAACGCTTCAGAACGATGTTCAGAATCTTCTTCTATTGCTCCGACGTCTCGGTTTTATAGTAAACGAGGAGAAGTCAGATCTGGTGCCGTCCAAGTCATTCACTCATCTGGGAATGAGCTTCGAGACGCACAACAATCTCGTTCGTCTGCCGTTAACCAGAGCGAAATTAGTCAGTTGTTACGCTCGCTATTGTCTGCACGCAGACAAAGTCACGGCGAGAGAATTTATGAGACTGATAGGTCTGTGCGGAGCCGCCGCGGATCTCATTCCGATGGGGCGGCTACGCACACGTCCTCTTCAAATTTTCCTGACTCAGAATTGGAGTGTGAAAATTCATTCGCTCGATGTAGACGTTCTCTTGTCAGATCAAGTGAAACAAGAGATTCAGACTTGGGCAAACATTCAGTGGTTAACTCAAGGAGTTCCGCTGCAGTTGCCGGATCCGAGTTTTACCGTTATGACGGATGCCAGTCAAACAGGTTGGGGTGCATCATTAATCCCAACGGATTCGAGTTGCCAGGGTCTTTGGGATCCGCAATTCCTGTGCAAGTACATAAACATCAAGGAAATGATGTCAATTTGGCTTGCGTTACGTCACTGAATGGACATTATTCACGATGCTCATGTCCAAATCCTATCCGACAATACGACAGTAGTGGCGTATATACGGAATCAGGGAGGCACTCATTCAGTTCCGTTGTTCAATCTAACGGAAAGAATCCTTCTGTTTGCGTTAGAACATCACGTTCTCCTTTCGGTCCGTCACATACCGGGTCGTCTGAATGTGCTAGCAGACTCCCTTTCACGAAAGGGTTGCTTGTTGCCATCGGAGTGGACTCTCAACAAACAAGTATTCAATCAGATTTGCTACCAATGGGAACGGCCAATGATAGACTTATTTGCGACATATCTCAACAATCAGTTGCAGACGTATGTGTCTCCGTGTCCAGATCCAAGAGCATTTGCAGTAGACGCTCTGTCGATCCCTTGGGACGGAATGATAGGATATGTGTATCCTCCAGCGCCGTTAATTCAACAAGTATTGCTAAAGATAAAACAATCTCAATGCAAGATTCTGTTGGTAGCATCTCTGTCGCCACAGAGACCGTGGATAATCTACTCAGGTGTCTGTTGTGGGACCTACCGCGGAAGCTTCCTCCATGAGAGGATCTTCTTTCGCAGGGGAAATCGCGCCAACTCCATCACAACCCGCAAGGTCTCAACCTTCACGTTTTTCCGTTGTGCGGTCCTTCTTGCATGGCAAGCACTTTACAGGACGAGCAGTGGACGCGATTTCTAACTGTAGGAGGACCTCCTCTTCGCTAAACTATGCGGCTAAGTGGAAGGTTTTTCGTCGTTGGTGAAGGGATCATTCTGTAGATATATTTGATCCCTCTATACCAGACATTGCAAACTTTCTAGTATACTTGTTTGACGAAATCAAACTGCAGCCTGTTACTATAAAGGGTTATAGATCTATGTTATCTGATACCTATGCACATCATGATAGTTTACAAATTGGATCTAATGTCTCTTTATCGAAGTTGGTTAGAAACTTTTCGATAAATAGACCCAGAACTCTTAGATTAATTCCTAAGTGGAATTTAGCTTGGGTTCTCCTTAAATTGAAGGAAAAGCCATTTGAACCTCTTGGGACAGTAGATTTCAAATTCTTATCTTATAAGACAGCTTTTCTCTTAGCTTTCTCTTCTGCCAGAAGAGTCAGTGAGCTTCATGCACTATCGGTGGATGATTCTCATTATCGTAGTGTTGGGAACACTATCACCTTCACTACTAATGTGGGTTTTTTAGCTAAGAATCAGGCTCCTAATAAATATCCGGAACCTATTGTTATTAAGGCTCTTCCGTCTTCAGACGGGCGTAGGCCTTTACTCTGTCCTGTTAGAGCACTACGTATCTATAAACAGAGATCTCAGTTTATCAGAAAGGGACGGAAACGTTTCTTTCTGTCTTTGATGCCTAATAGAAAGGACATTTCAGTCCATTCTATTGCTAGATGGATTCAGTTAACTATCCGTACTGCTTATGAAGATTTATCTTCTTCTCAGCAGTCTGTGCTTAAGATTTCTGCTCATGAAGTAAGAGCTCTTTCTACTTCCTGGGCTTATGCTAATAGTGTTGCTATTACAGATTTAATGAAGGCTGCTTATTGGTCTCAGCCATCCACATTTACGAATTTTTATCTCAGAAATATTGAGTCCATTTCTGGAGACCTGCATTGTTTAGGTCCGTTATCTGTTGCTCAGAATGTCGTCCACTAAACAGTTGCAACTATAGTTATGCAGGCTTTCTGTTCCGGCAGTGACTCCGTCCGGCTGCCCTCTTCGCTCTGGGCTATTTGACCCAGGGGAAGGGGGGGGGGGGGGGCAGGTGTTCCCTTAGGTCACCTGCTTTATAGTGAAAAGCAAGGGAATGCCTCCTCCAAGTCAGTATTTCTGAGTCGCTTCCGGGATGGTTTTAAAGTGTAATATTAATGTTTAAATTCATTCATGTCTTATTTTTAAAGTGTAGCTCGGTGTGAAGCATTTGTATATGTCAAGTGTCAAACGGGCTTTAATATACAATACTCGGACACTTTTAAATGATTATAAAGAGTCTCAATTCTCTGGACTACTTTATTTATTGGCTTGCTTTAAAAATATAAAGATACATGTAAAGCCTAATACTCCTTTTCTCCTTAAGGGGTTACCTCTTTACTATATAGTTGAGCTTATTGGATTTTCCTCTATGTCCTAGGCCCTCCAGCCTGTTTACTATTCAGCTAAGTCTGGGTCATTGGTACAGTATAAAAATGTTAAAAAATTTATAGTAATTTATATATTTTTTATACTTACCAATGACCCAGACGGGGATGGCCCTCCCTGGAGTTGGGAACTCTTGCCTCCCCGCTGAGTACATAGCGCTGACCAGGCACTGCCAGTAAGAATGATAATTGGCGCCAATTTCGGGACGACTGCGTCACTGCGCATGCGCAGTAGAGGCGTAGTATGGAGGTCCTTTAGGACATGATTTCTTTTTGTTTTGGATGCAAATTTTGGGGATTGGGGGGCAAAATTTGTGTTTGGCCCTGGTTTTGTTAGAGTTGGCACCAGCTAAGTCTGGGTCATTGGTAAGTATAAAAAATATATAAATTACTATAAATTTTTTAACTTTCCAACATTTGTGGTAAGAGAATTCTGAGTTTATTGCATGGTTAGCACTGGTAGCTGCTAATAGGCTTCTCATTCAAACTTGAAATGTAAGGCTGTGAAATAATTGTTTGGTATTGTACGTCCTTGAGGTTGTGCCACACAAAAAATTTATTTCACAGCCTTACCTTCTAAGTTTGGACTAAACAGCATCAAGCGAAATGTGTAGTATACAATTATAAGATAGACTGTAGACTGGCATTACAGTGGAGCCCACTAAATTGGATATCTCTTAACTAAATAACCCTGTTAAATAAATATAATTTCCCAACACAAAATCATTTGCCATACCTCCAGTACAAATTTGATCTCTTAATTGAATATAAGTTATAGAGTAAAATTCTGTTAATTGAATAAAAAATATTGTAACCTGTCAAGAAATTACCCTGTCTATCTCCAGTTTTCCTTTGTTTATAGACCTATTTGGCCTCAGTACAGCCAGCATATGCATTTAATCTATTATATCTTGTTTGAGCTCTGTCAATATAATATATATAATAGAATAAATGCCATGTTTATCTCTAGAATACAGGAAAGTGACACAATCCCTGTTAATTGAATACTCCTGTTAACTGAATAATTTTCATTGGCAAAGTGGCTATTCAATAAACAGGTTCCACTGTATACCTATTCAATATAACAGTCATATGCAACTAAAAAGAACTGGAATTTTCAACAATTAATATGGGAAGAGTACTGGTAAAAGACTGAAATTTCACTCAGAAAAATATTTACAAACTGCTCATCGATGACACACTTTCCTTCAACCCTGCTTATGCTGAGTTAGTATGTTGCCGAATTTGAGAGTTGCTCACCGCAGCTTGGTAGTTCTTTCTAGGTACTCTGGCTTCCTCTACTCATTAAACAATCCTACACTAGGTGACCCTGGCTGTCAAAAGCTTCATTAAATCCGAATTAAAAGAAATTGAATAATCCTGTTAATTGTATATAACTTCCAAACACCAAACCATTTACCATACCTTCAGTACAAATTTGACCTTTTAATTGCATATTGGTTATAGAGTAAACTCCTGTTAATTGAATAAAATAACTTGTAATCTATTGAAGAATTACTTCAACATCCACTGAATTTTTCACATGTATAGACATTTTTGCCCTCAATACATCCAGTATTGGCTTTTAATCTGTTTTATTATACGCTAAATGATAGATTATCGAAGAAGTTGCGGAAAGATAGAAATCATATCTCCCACTGTGAAGATATAGAAATTTTCACTTTCACGGTATCAATCTAAATGACAGCTTTCAAAGCATCACTTCAATGTGAATACGAGTCAAATTATCACTGGAAATGATCAATTTGTTCTAAAAACATATAATGAAAAGAAAATCTAGTGGTTTTGAGTGGATACCGATCATTTCCAGCAATAATTCAACACATATTCACCTTGAATTGATACATGAAACCCTCTAGTCCATACATGGCCTAAAAGTCTGTAATATAAGTTTTTGATTTGGTACGTCCTTTGGAAGGATGTACCAAACCAAAAACTTATATTACAGACTTTCAGGCCATGTTTGGACTAGAAACCTGCCAGCTGAATCAGATTGCAAGACACTGTCTGTTCCGATTATCGATCAAATCACTTCTGCGTATCAATGATTCAATGCGCTGTTTACTTTCGAGCATCAATTCAATGTTGAAACAAGTGGAATTATTAGTTTCTTACACAAAGCGTATAATAAAAATAAAATCTAGTGTTTTTGAGTGGATACCGAAAATTATCTCACTTGTGTCCGAGACAAATGGATATTATTATTGCTCACGAAAATAAACATTTGTCTCGGTCGCTCATAAGATAATTTTCGGTATCCACTGAAAAATACTAGATATCCTCTATATATCTTGTTCCACAGAGCTAAGTTTATTAATAGAATAAATGCTCAGTTTATAACTAGAAGATAGAAAATGCTCCAATTCCTGTTAATTGTGTTCTCCTGTTAACTGTATATTTTTCTTTGTCAAAATGATTGTTCAAGTAACTGGTTAACTAGAAACCAATGGTCACTCTCCAATAAATTATAACAAAATAATTATGAACAAAATCTTGCTAAACTGGGACTCCTTTTGTTTGTAGCATGGTACTCTTGAAAAAAAATACTCGCGTAACAGATTCATTTGGAAAAATAATTTAGCACTCTATCACTGAAAAGAGTTGGACTGCTCTATTATAGTCTCTCTCCTAGTCAACAGCTAATAAATTAACAGTTCATGGAAACATTTTTTACTTATTCATCATTGCTTTCAACTCAGCATATTTCTATATTTATACAATTTGTGTGATGTCATGATTGTGTCATCACATATGTTTGAGTGCTAAATTACTTTTCAATGGTCATTTGTAACATTTTTAGCTCAACTTTGACGAAGTCAAATTTGAGCTATTGTCATGGCCCATCGTCCGTCTGTCCGTCTGCTATGGCTCGGGCTAGAGGTCGTATTTATGAACCGATCTTTACGAAACTTCTTGGGTACCTTTGTTATGACCGTGGGACGAGAACGAGTGTTTTTGGGTGCGGTCCAAAATTCAAGATGGCTGCCAGCCGCCATTTTGTACCGATGATGCAGAAATCTGTTTTTTGTACAGAACTTCCATATGAAAGCTCTGATTTGAATAATTTTTTGTATGCATGTTTAGTACCATGGGGTACATCACATATAATACGGGTTTTTTTCTCGTGCGTAAATTGTGCAAATTAGACTAATTTTGATGTTTTTTGGTGTTAATTTCAGCACTGTAAGTGCAAATGCCAATACGGCTCGGGCTAGAGGCCGTATTTATGAACCGATCTTTACGAAACTTCTTGGGTACCTTTGGTATCACCGTGGGACGAGAACGAGTGTTTTTGGGTCCGGTCCGAAATTCAAGATGGCTGATGGCAGCCATTTTGAACAAAATTAGGTGCAATCAGATTTTTGCACAGAACTTCCATATGAAAGCGCTGATTTGAATAATTTTTTGTGTGAATGTTTAGTACCATGGGATACATCACATATAATACAGGTTTTTTTCTCGTGCAGAAATTATGCAAATTAGATGAACTTTGATATTTCAGTGCGACTTACACACATTAAGGACATATGTCAATATGGCTCAGACTTGAGTCTGTATTTATGAACTGATCTTCACGAAATGTCTTGGGTACCTTTGTTATCACCTTGGGACGAGAACGAATGTTTCTGGGTGCGGTCTAAAATTCAAGATGGCTGCCGAAATTAGGTCTAATCAGTTTTTTGTACACAACTTCTATACAGCTCAGACTAGAGGCCATATTTATGAACCAATCTTTACAAACCTTGTTGGGTACCTTTGTTATCACCGTGGGATGAGAGCGAGTGTTTTTGGGTGTGGTCCGAAATTCAAGATGGCCACCAGCAGCCATTTTGTACCAAAATTAGTGCAATCAGTCTTTTGTACAGAACTTCTGTATGAAAGTTCTGATTTGAATAAATTTTTGTATGAATGTTTAGTAACATAGAATACATCACATATTGTAAGGGGTTTTTTTTCGTGCAGAAATTATGCAAATTAGATGAACTTTGACTTATTTAGTGCAACTTGCACAATGTGAGCACACATGTCAATACGGCTCAGGGTAGAGGCTGTATTTATGAACCGATCTTCACAAAACTTCTTGGGTACCTTTGTTATCACCTTGGGACGAGAATGAGTGTTTCTGGGTACGGTCCAAAATTCAAGATGGCTGCCAGTGGCCATTTTGTACCAAAATTAGGTCCAATCAGTTTTTTGTCACAAGTTCTATACAGCTCGTATTTATGAATTGATCTTCACAAAACTTCTTGGGTACCTTTGTTTTCACCTTGGGACAGGAACGAGTGTGTTTTGGGGTGCCTTTGTTATCACTGTGCTATGAGAACAAATATTTTGGGGTTCAGTCAGACCCACTCTGGGACTCAAAGATTTTTTTCTAGTTTAGCATCTGACTGTCACCCACCTTTACAATACTTTACCTATACATTTGTTACAGGCAACGGTCAGTATTTATGTACAGACCGTTACAATACTTTATATGTACCTTTGTTATCAGGTCATTACCTAGATGTTTGTCATTGCTGTGTCACATACTATACATGTACATGTCTTTGTCTTGACAAGTGTCATTGACACTTTCATTTAGCTCAACTTGACAAAGTCAAGCTGAGCTATTGCCATCACTTCTCGTCCGTCGGCATACATACGTACGTTAGTACGTTAGTATGTTAGTACGTTAGTACGTACGTCCACAATTTCCTTTGGCACACCTCACAGGTCGCATTTATGATCAGATTACTTTGAAACTTCTTATGCTTGTTTGGGGTGACCTCTAGATGGGAGCTATCGATTTTCTTCAATTTCCGTCAAAAAATGTTGCCACGGCCAACGTTCTTAGAATTTAGTCTAGTCAGACCACAATATTTCCCTTTTGTACACCTTACAGGGCACATTTATGATCAGATTGCTTTGACACCTGGCATGCTTGTTTGGGGAGGCCTCTAGATGAGAGCTATCGATTTTCTTCGGTTTCTGTCCAAAAATGTTGCCACTGGCAAAAAAACTGACATTGGTCCCAATGATCTTCAATTTTGCCATTTCGTTTATAACTTACCAAGTTCAAGTTTGTCAAGTTGAGCTACAGTGTCATTGACACTTTCATTTAAATATCTCACTACTAGCAAATGGAGCCTTAGTTTAGCAAGATGTTGCTGATAAATAATTGTTTTGTTGCAATTTATTGGAGAGTGCCATTTGGCACACTCCAAAAAATTGTAACAAAACAATTTTATATTAATATTTTTCTTCCACTGGCGAGCCAACAGCAAACTCTAGTGCAAACAGTATAAAGCCACTATAG
Source organism: Pictodentalium vernedei (assembly GCA_031216915.1). Classification (NCBI taxonomy): domain Eukaryota; kingdom Metazoa; phylum Mollusca; class Scaphopoda; order Dentaliida; family Dentaliidae; genus Pictodentalium; species Pictodentalium vernedei. Next base: position 690,252,293 of record CM062296.1, on the reverse strand, counting down.
TGGCTTTCAACACTTTTCAGTAGAGCCCTGATATTGGCTTCTAGCACTCAACCAGTTAATAGTATTTTCAATATTTTGTTTGAAGATCCAACAGTTATTTTCCACTACTTAGGGGATTTCTATTGGTTCTCTGGCTTTGTCCACTCAGAGAACTATTTGATATAATACATACAGATTATCATGATAATGTGCATGTCCTGTGATTTGTATCAGATTCGAGGTGTTGTCCAGAATGGGATATCAACGAGCCGGCTTTGTCGGCGAGTTGTGATCCCATTTTTAGCTTAACTTGACATAGTCAAGATAAGCTATTGCCATCACGTGTGCGGAAGTCTGTAAGTCTGTGAGTCTGTGACGTCTGTTCACATTTTCCTTTAGCATGGGCTACACCCCGCAGTTCTTGTCTGATCGTCACGAAATTTCATATGCAGGTTTGGGATCATGTCTAGATGAGAACGTCCCCTTTTGGTCGCGTTTGGGCAACCGGTATGGCTGCCCGAGCCCAAAACCCGAAAACCATTAGCACAGTCTACAGGTCGTATTTATGAAGGGATTTCATTGTAACTTGGTATGATGCCTCTGTATAATGCCTAGATGAGAACGTCCCCTTTTGGGCATGATCTATCAACCGTGATGGCTGCCCAAGCCCGAAACCCAAAAACTTATAGCACAGTCTGCAGGTCATGTTTAATGTGGAGGGATTTCATGATTTCATTGTAACTTGGTAGAATGACTCCTTATGATGTCTAGATGAGAATTTCCCCATTTGGGCATGATCTGCCAACCGTGACGACTGCCCGAGCCCAAAACCTGAAAACCTTTAGCACAGTCTAGAGGTCATATTTATGAAGGGATTTCATTGTAACTTGGCAGGATGACTCCAAATAATGTCTAGATGAGAACGTCCCATTTTGATCGCGATCATGCAGCCTTGATGGGTGCCCGAGCCCAAAAACCTTTAGCATAGGCAAAAGGTCATATTTATGGAAGGATTTCATTGTAACCTGTTAGGTTGACTCCATATAATGCCTAGATGATGACATCCTCTTTCGGTCGTGATTGGTCAGTTGTGATGGCTACAAGTGCCCGAAGCCCGAAAACCTTGAGCACAGTCTACAGGTCATATTTATGAAGGGATTTCTTTGTAACTTCTTAGGATCACTCCAGATGATACTGAGATGAGATTGTCCCCTATGGTTGCGATCATTCAGCCATGATGGCTGCCCGAGCTCGAAGCTCGAAAACCTTCAGCACAGTCTACAGGTCATATTTATGAAGGGATTTCATTGTAACTTGGTGGGTTGACTTCATATAATGTCTAGATGAGAAAGTCCCCTTTTGGACGTGATAGGGCAGCTGTGACGGCTACAGGGACCCAAAGCCTGAAAACCTTTAACACAGTCTACAGGTCATATTTATGAGGGGATTTCATTGTAACTTGGTAGGATGACTCCAAATAATGTCTAGATGAGAACGTCCCATTTTGATCGCGATCATTCAGCCTTGATGGGTGCCCGAGCCCAAAAAACTTTAGCATAGGTAAAAGGTCATATTTATGGAAGGATTTCATTGTAACCTATTAGGTTGACTCCATATAATGCCTAGATGATGACATCCCCTTTTGGTCGAGATTGGTCAGCTGTGATGGCTACAAGTGCCCGAAGCCCAAAAACCTTGAGCACAGTCTACAGGTCATATTTATGAAGGGATTTCATTGTAACTTCATAGGATCACTCCAGATGATGCCCAGATGAGATTGTCCCCTTTGGTTGCGATCATTCAACCATGATGGCTGCCGAGCCCAAAGCCTGAAAACCTTAAGCACAGTCTACAGGTCATATTTATGAGGGGATTTCATTGTAACTTGGTAGGTTGACTTCATATAATGTCTAGATGAGAACGTCCCATTTTGGCCGTGATCATTCAGCCTTGATGGATGCCCGAGCCCAAAAACCTTTAGCATAGGCAAAAGGTTATATTTATAGAAGGATTTCATTGTAACATTGTTAGGTTGACTCCATATAATGCCTAGATGATTACATCCTCTTTTGGTCATGATTGGTCAACTGTGATGGCTACAGGTGCCCAAAGCCCAAAAACCTAGAGCACAGTCTACAGGTCATATTTATGAAGGGATTTCATTGTAACTTTGCAGGATCACTCCAGATGATGCCCAGATGAGATTGTCCCCTTTGGTTGCGATCATTCAACCATGATGGCTGCCCGAGCCCGAAGCCCGAAAACCTTTAGCACAATCTACAGGTCATATTTATGAAGGGATTTCATTGTAACTTGGTAGGTTGACTTCATATAATGTCTAGATGAGAATGTCCCCTTTTGGACACGATTGGGCAACTGTGACGGCTTCAGGGGCCCAAAGCCCGAAAACCTTTAGAACAGTCTACAGGTCATAATTATGAAGGGATTTTATTGTAGCTTGGTAGGATGACTCCAAATAGTGTCCAGATGAGAACGTCCCCTTTTGGTCACGATCATTCAGCCTTGATGGCTGCCCAAGCCCAAAAACCTTTAGCATGTCTGTAGGTCGTATTTATGGAAGGATTTCATTGTAACTTGTTAGGTTGACTCCATATAATGCCTAGATGATGACATCCCCTTTTGGTCATGGTAGGTCAACTGTGATGGCTACAGGTGCCTGAAGACCGAAAATCTTGAGCACAGTCTACAGATCATATTTATGAAGGGATTTCATTGTAACTTCATAGGATCGCTCCAGATGATGTCCCGATGAGAATGTTCCCTTTTGGTTGCGATCATTCAACTATGATGGCTGCCCAAGCCTAAAGCCCGAAAACCTTTAGCACAGACTTCAGATCATATTTATGAAGGGATTTCATTGTAACTTGGTAGGTTGACTTCATGTAATGTCTTGGTAGGATGACTCTAAATAATGTCTAGATGAGAACTTCCCCTTTTGGTCGCGATCATTCAGCCTTGATGGCTGCCTGAACCCAAAATCCCAAAACCTTTAGCATAGTCTTTTGGTCATATTTATGGAAGGACTTCATTGTAACCCGTAAGTTTGACTCCATATAATGCCTAGATGATGACATCCCCTTTTGGTCGTGATTGGTCAACAGTCACGGCTTCAGGGGCCCGAAGCCCAAAAACCTTGAGCACAGTCTACAGGTCATATTTATGAAGGGATTTCATTGTAACTTTGTAGGATCACTCCAGATGATGCCCAGATGTGAATGTCCCCTTTTTGGTTGCGATCATTCAACCATGATGGCTGCCAGAGCCCAAAGCCCAAAAACCTTTAGCACAGTCTACAGGTCATATTTATTAAGGGATTTCATTGTAACTTGGTAGGTTGACTTCATATAATATCTAGATGAGAACGTCCCCTTTGGATGCAATTGGGAAACTGATGGCTACAGGAGCCCGAAGCCCGAAAACCTTTAGCACGAAAACCTTTAGCACAATCTACAGGCCATATTTATGAAGGGATTTTAATGTAACTTGGTAGGATGACTCATTTTGGAATAATTTCACTGTAACTTGGTAACTTTTAACTATGAGGGCCACATATATTAACTGTGAGGTCATATTAACCCACCCCTCAGATCTTTAGTACAGTGTACACCTCATATTATTTTTATCATAAACATAGCATACAGGGAACAGAAATTAACATATTCCCAATTATCACAATTCTTGTCTTATTTCATAATCCTTTCATAAACATTGAACATTATCCTTTTCATCAAACACAACACACAAATTAAGCTACAGTGTCATTGACACTTTCATTTGCTTCACTTGGCAAAGTCAAGATAAGCTATTGCCATCACGTGTGCAGAAGTCTCTTAGTCTGTGAAGTGAGTCTGTGAGTCTGTTCACATTTTCCTTTAGCACGAGCTACACCCCGCAGTTCTTGTCTGATTGTCATGAAATTTCATATGCAGGTTTGGGGTCATGTCTAGATGAAGACGTCCCCTTTTCGTCGCAATCGGTCAACCGGTATGGCTGCCCAAGCTCAAAACCTGAAAACCATTAGCACAGTCTACAGGTCGTATTTATGAAGGGATTTCATTGTAACTTGGTAGGATGCTTCTGTATAATGCCTAGATGAGAACGTCCCCTTTTGGGCATGATCTATCAACCATGATGGCTGCCCAAGCCCGAAACCCAAAAACTTTTTGCACAGTCTGCTGGTCATGTTTAATATGGAGGGATTCATTGTAACTTGGTAGGATGACTCCTTATGATGTCTAGATGAGAATTTCCCCATTTGGGCGTGATCTGCCAACCGTGACGACTGCCCGAGCCCAAAACCTGAAAACCTTTAGCACAGTCTACAGGTCATATTTATTGAGGAATTTCATTGTAACTTGGTGGGTTGACTTCATATAATGTCTAGATGAGAACGTCCCCTTTTGGACGTGATAGGGCAGCTGTGACGGCTACAGGGGCCCAAAGCCTGAAAACCTTTAGCACAGTCTACAGGTCATATTTATGAAGTGATTTCATTGTAACTTGGTAGGATGACTCCAAATAATGTCTAGATGAGAAAGTCCCATTTTGATCACAATCATTCTGCCTTGATGGGTGCCCGAGCCCAAAAGGTCATATTTATGGAAGGATTTCATTGTAACCTGTTAGGTTGACTCCATATAATGCCTAGATGATGACATCACCCTTTGGTTGTGATTGGTCAACTGTGATGGCTACAGATGCCCAAAGCCCAAAAATCTTGAGCACAGTCTACAGGTCATATTTATGAAGGGATTTCATTGTAACTTTGTAGGATCACTCCAGATGATGTCCAGATGAGATTGTCCCCTTTGGTTGCGATCATTGAACCATGATGGCTGCCCGAGCCTGAAGCCCAAAAACCTTTAGCACAGTCTACAGGTCATATTTATGAAGGGATTTCATTGTAACTTGGTAGGATGACTCATTATGATGTCTAGATGAGAATTTACCCATTTGGGCGTGATCTGCCAACTGTGACGACTGCCCGAGCCCAAAACCCGAAAACCTTTAGCACAGTCTACAGGTCATATTTATTGAGAAATTTCATTGTAACTTGGTGGGTTGACTTCATATAATGTCTAGATGAGAAAGTCCCCTTTTGGACGTGATAGGGCAGCTGTGACGGCTACAGGGACCCAAAGCCTGAAAACCTTTAGCACAGTCTACAGGTCATATTTATGAAGTGATTTCATTGTAACTTGGTAGGATGACTCCAAATAATGTCTAGATGAGAAAGTCCAATTTTGATCACAATCATTCTGCCTTGATGGGTGCCCGAGCCCAAAAGGTCATATTTATGGAAGGATTTCATTGTAACCTGTTAGGTTGACTCCATATAATGCCTAGATGATGACATCACCCTTTGGTTGTGATTGGTCAACTGTGATGGCTACAGATGCCCAAAGCCCAAAAATCTTGAGCACAGTCTACAGGTCATATTTATGAAGGGATTTCATTGTAACTTTGTAGGATCACTCCAGATGATGTCCAGATGAGATTGTCCCCTTTGGTTGCGATCATTGAACCATGATGGCTGCCCGAGCCTGAAGCCCAAAAACCTTTAGCACAGTCTACAGGTCATATTTATGAAGGGATTTCATTGTAACTTGGTAGGATGACTCATTATGATGTCTAGATGAGAATTTACCCATTTGGGCGTGATCTGCCAACTGTGACGACTGCCCGAGCCCAAAACCCGAAAACCTTTAGCACAGTCTACAGGTCATATTTATTGAGAAATTTCATTGTAACTTGGTGGGTTGACTTCATATAATGTCTAGATGAGAAAGTCCCCTTTTGGACGTGATAGGGCAGCTGTGACGGCTACAGGGACCCAAAGCCTGAAAACCTTTAGCACAGTCTACAGGTCATATTTATGAAGTGATTTCATTGTAACTTGGTAGGATGACTCCAAATAATGTCTAGATGAGAAAGTCCCATTTTGATCACAATCATTCTGCCTTGATGGGTGCCCGAGCCCAAAAGGTCATATTTATGGAAGGATTTCATTGTAACCTGTTAGGTTGACTCCATATAATGCCTAGATGATGACATCCCCCTTTGGTCATGATTGGTCAACTGTGATGGCTACAGATGCCCAAAGCCCAAAAATCTTGAGCACAGTCTACAGGTCATATTTATGAAGGGATTTCATTGTAACTTCGTAGGATCACTCCAGATGATGTCCAGATGAGACTGTCCCCTTTGGTTGCGATCATTCAACCATGATGGCTGCCCGAGCCTGAAGCCCAAAAACCTTTAGCACAGTCTACAGGTTGACTTCATATAATATCTAGATGAGAACGTCCCCTTTGGATGCAATTGGGAAACTAACGGCTACAGGGGCCCGAAGCCCAAAAACCTTTAGCACAGTCTACAGGCCATATTTATGAAGGGATTTCAATGTAACTTGATAGGATAACTCGTTTTGGAATAATTTCACTGTAACTTGGTAACTTTCATTGATATACGTTCCCCGTGGGAACCCGGGAAGTAAGCAGCACTTGTTTACTGTGGTAAACCAGTTCCGCTTTACTAGTAAAATAGGACCCAGTCACCAATGCTTGGGGTGAAAGTCCTCTAAAATGGGCAACATGTTGATCAACGATTGACTTAACTTGACTTCATCTCCATGTTGTGTCACGATTAGCCATGGTGCATAAATATGTGACGTTAACCACCACCAAACAAACAAACAAACATTGATATACGTTAACTGTGAGGGCCACATACATTAACTGTGAGGTCATATTAACCCACCCCTCAACTCTTTAGTACAGTGTACACCTCATATTATTTTTATCAAAAACTTGGCATACAGGGAACAGAAATGAACATATTCCCAATTATCACAATTCTTGTCTTCTTTCATAATCCATTCATAAACATTGAACATTATCCTTTTCATCAAACACAACACACAAGTTAAGCTACAGTGTCATTGACACTTTTATTGGACACCACCGAGAATCTGATTCAAATCACAGGACATGCACATTATCTTGATAATTCATTTATCTAACAATTCTCTCATGTAAAAATCTTAAATCTTAAATTATTAATACAGTTTTGGGACATAATGTTGGGCAAGAAAAAGTTTTTAAAAAAGCTCATTTTATTGTACTATATTGCTGTGCACTCTAACAAACAATGTGTAATGCGCGGCCACCGCAATTTTCAAAGTTGTGTTGTCAAATTATTCACTCTCAGTGTCACTTCATTTTTAAATAGTTTGTCCATTCCAACCATTTAACTAGTAAAGGTTTGTTTTTATTTCGTTTAATCAGTGTTTGTTATGGGGGGGGGGGGGGGGGGGGGTCATTGGCTATTAATAGTTCTATCACTAACTGTAAGGAATTTTGTTTTGTTTTGTAAGAGATCAGCTGAGTAGATCATTGAAATGCACATAGAACGTATTCATGCATCTGTTATGATAGCCCACCGCGTTACCGGAAACAAGTCATCTAGGCCTATATGATATGGAATCAGAATGAGTCGTTTATATGATACGGAATCAGAACACATTATGTGATACATACCGTTTCTCATGGTTTTCAGGCCAAAATTTATATGATTGTTAGGTAAAACCCGAGCTCTTGAAAATTCCATGTCTCGATTTATAAATTTGTATTAGAGAGGGTTTATCATACCTGTTTCTTGATATTTCTTCTTCACGATTAATTAAAGTTCAACTCAGATACATGTATTACTATATTTTCTGAACAACAGGAAATAGAATTACTTGTTAGAAGTCGGCCTAAGTCCTATGCACAGAAGATACAAGAACTAGCTGATGATCTGATATCAAACTGCATGATGACAGAAACTATCAGAACAGAAATGGATGATTATAAGAAGAGGAGATCTGTTATAGACAAAGATGTAAGTGATGCATGTGCTATTATCTGTATTCTGATATGGGTTCATACAGGAGGCTATGAATACTAGAAAGTTAGGTAAAACTGAAATTTCAGTTTCCAAGAGCTAGAAAGTTATGGCAAATTGCAGTTTATTTTTAAATTGCCTCAGGAAATGTTATGGTAATTCAGTTGTAGTTCTGACCCAATCATCAAACCCTAATCACTGATATGATTGTTCTGCAAAGTCTGCAAGGTGCCTTACAGAAGAATAGAGGCAGGAACATGTGCTGTCAGTTAACAGAATGAGAAGATTTGTGCAGTCATCGTGCCACTCACTATGACTGGTAGTATATAGTACACACAGTGTGTAGAGATGGGTGGTATTGAAATTTTGTGTTTGGTATTGGTTTCGGTATTTTGTAGGATGGTACACCACAGTATCAGTTCGGCATTCGGTATCTGACTTCATTGAGATTTGCTTATACATGTAGTATCAAAGGGGAATTCACACCAGGAAAATACAGAATAAGTTGTTCTTGTATACTATTCCAAAAAAGTAGGGGATATCCAAACTGATGTTGATATTTTCGGAAAATGGTATTGGATACATGTGATTGGACACATCAATATGTTACCAAGTTTAGTTTGGATCATGAACGTCACCAGCCCATGAAAACTTTGTGCAGGTTTTTCCCACTAGCGCCGCGTTAATGTCTGTGGGGTACGTTTTGAAATTTTCGTTTGTACTGGACATGCTTTTTCAGGGGTCTCATCATTCTTTTCTTGGTATAAACTCGATCATCAATAGTTTCTGGTCAAAACATAACTTTTGAGTTATGCGAAGACTGACACGTGAGTGACATTGGCATGTTCGAAGCTGGCAGCAGACAGACTGCAGTGGCTCAAATTCTCAACATTACTCAATCGGTGATTTGCAGGTTCAGGTCATACTACCGTCAGACAGGCAATGTTGATGACAGACATCGGTCAGTTCGTCTAAGAGCGACAACTGCTAACCAGGATCGTTTCATCCGAACCACAGCATTATGTAACCACCATGAAAGTGTCTCAGAAATTGGACAGCAGCTGCACCGAGCGACAGATGTGCAAGTCAGTGGTCAAACTAGCCTACACATCTGGAATTTGTTGCTCGGCAACCTCGAATAATTCCACGTTTGAATGAATATCACATCGCAGCAAGGCATAATTGGTGTGGAGCATGACAGCACTGTGACAATCATCGGTGGAGCGACATCATGTTTTCCGATGAATCAAGGTTCACTCTCGACTTCCACGACAGGCAAAACAAAGTGTGGCTGCGGTGGAACGAACGATACCATGATGTAACTGTTAGGCAGCACAATTGTTTTGGTGGTGGATCAATTATGGTGAGGGGATGAATAACCATGACAAGCAGAACAGCATTACATGTCATCTAAGGGCACGTTGCAGGGCAGTACTACCGTGACAACATGTTAGCAGCTCATGTGGTGCCATTTGCACGACGTCATGGCCGTCAATTCAACAATTCCAACATGACAATTAAAGAGCACACAGGGCCCGTGTTGCTACAGAGTTCCTCCAGGAGCAGAACATCACTACACTGCCTTGGCCAGCACTAAGTTCAGACCTTTCACCAATCGAGCATGTCTAGGATATGCTTAGCAGGCACCTACGACAACGCCAATACCCCCTACCAATGTCCAGGAACCAGCCGCTGCATTGCAGGAAGAATGGATTAACATCAGTCAAGCTGATATTGGATGTTTGTGAGAAGTATGCCATGTCAGATCCGTGCTTGTCTCGTGAAACCAAGGAGGATTTACAAGGTATTGAGGTCTTCGACTGAATGCCATAAATTCTCTGACTGTCCATGTCTTCTACAGCTCAATGCGTGGAATGTGTGCTTGGCAGACACCCAACTATTGCTGAAATCATTCACCAGATGTAACAGTGCAATGCCTCAACTGTCTTTTTGATGAAAGTATAAATATATTTCTTCATATATCTCAATTTATCAAATATCCCCTACTTTTTTGAATAGTATATAATTCTACTAAAGGACCACAAATGCCACAGCCAATGAGCTAAGCATTGGCATTCTTTTGCCGAAATAATCATATCTACAGAAATTTTTATGACTTGTTCCAAACACACCTTAACCGTCAAAAGTCTATTTTAGGCCTTTGCGATCTTGGAGCATGTGCCCTTAACATGCCATTAGGAGGTCTTTCTGACAGTAGATAAATCACCTGAACAGTGATTTATAGTTGCGTCTTTACTGCCTCGTAAGGCAGCCAAGACTTGACTAGAAATCATTTCTAAGCAACTGAACATGTACAGGTTGTAGTCTGGTGGGAATTCAGGACATTTTCCCAGGCTCTTAACAGTTAACAAAATTGAACCCTTCAACTGCCATCAAGCATCAACAAAGCCTTATAAGTAGTGAATGTAGGAAAACATGATAATTCAGACAGTTTCGAAATTCAGTGATGAGTTCGGTTTGGTTTTTCGCTATCCCCATGATATCAATATTGGTTCAGTTTTTGGGGTATGTTGCCCATCATAATAGTGTTGTTTGATCCCCAGCCATGTGACAGTGGACATCTATCTGTACTACACTTAACTGGTTGACCTGCAGAAACTTGGGGACCCAACAAACAAATCTACTTCCCCCCGAGAACCCTGGGAAGTGAAGCAATAGGACCCAATCACCAATGCTTGGGAGGTGCAAACCCTCTCTAAAATGGGCAACATGGCTTATTAACGCTCACCCCTGGTCTTGAGTTGATACTCATGTTGTGGTCATGATTAGCCATTGTGCAAAAATATGTGACCTTAAACACCAATAAATAATAATAAATAAATAACAAATCTACTGACTATGGACTTCAAGGCAGATTACCCAGTGGTCATGCACTGCAGCATTTGCTTGCTGGGTTCTCAAGTTTTTGTTGATCTAGAAACCAAAGGTATAAGTAGATGTTCATGTGTTGTGTGCCTGGGTACCAAATCTCCCAGTGCCAACAAGTTCATTGGTGTACAGGACTGGAAAATGTATAGTGTGGGAATTGGAAATGTCAGGAAAAACTATGGAAAAACAGACAGCCAAACTTGATAAATATTGATAAATATTAACAAATAATCAACCTTGTATATGCCATTATAGTTCCATAATGCTGATGAATATAATATACTTTGTCGAGAGCTAGGTACACATAATCACGATTTCACTGAGCAGTTGCTGGGTCTTTGAAAGTGCTTAATTTTTAGCTCAACTGAGCAAAGATCAAGGGGAGCTTTAGTGATGGATTTCCATCCCTCCGTCTTCTGACATGAACTTTACTTTATTGACCTCTCTAAAACTGCTGGGCCGAAGTGAACCAATTTGATATGCAGGTTCCTTATCATATGTTAATTCAAGTTTGTTCAAATAAAGTTGCCACACCCACAGGGGACAGCACAAGGGGCATAACTCAGCCAGCATCAAAATCTTTTTTTTTAAATTTCAAAAAGCCTCTTCTCCAGATTCACCAATCAGAATATTTTGCTTATTGGTAATAATATTCTTAGTGGAGTCAGATTCAGGTTTGAATAAAGTCCCTGGGTTCTTATTTGGGCTCCCAGTGTAACCTTGAATTTTAACTTGGTGCAATATGAGGAAAATTCTTCAAAAATCTTCTGCTTTAGATCCACCAGTCAAAATCTCTTGATATTTGTACATAACATCCTTAGGAGGCGGCAGTCTCAAGTATGTTCAAATCAAGTGAATGAAACCTTTTTTGGGGCTCCCTGTGGGAACCAGAGTTTTAACTATAATTTGAGGAATTGATTTCAGGTCCACCAGGCAGAATCTTTTGATATTTGGTGTGTAGCATCTGTAATGGGATAAAATTCAAGTTTGTTCAAATCAAGTCCCTGGGTCCATAATTGGGCTCCCTTTGGGAATCTGAATTTTAAGTTTGTCCAATACGAGGAAAATTCTTTAAAAATCTTCTTCAGATCCACCACTGAGAATCTTTTGATGATTGGTATGCAACATCCTGATGGAGTCAGATTCATGTTTGTTCAGTCAAGTCCTTTGGGCCATATTTGAACTCCCTATGGATCTCTGTATTTTGCCCTAGAGCAATATGAGGGATGTTCTATAAATATCTTCTTCATATTCACGAGTCTAAATGTATTGCCCAAATATTAACTTGGTGTAATATGAGGAACATTCTTTAAAAATCTTCTTCAGATTCACCTGTTAGAATCTTTATATACCCCCCTGTAACGAGTTGTGGTGGAGGGAGGGGGGGGGGGGGGGGTTGGGATACTGGAATACTCTGTCCATCTGTCTGTCCATCTGTCCATAGACATAATTTTGTCCACAGTTTTTCTCAGAAGTTTATGGACAAATCTGCTCAAAACATGGTATGAATGTTTACCACCATAGGAACCGGTGCACCTGTGATTATAGTTCTGGTGGGATTATTTTGGTCAGAATTATGTCCCTTTTTTCTCTTAGGATAATCATGGTGGGGGTGGGGGGTGGGTATGGACAGGCCCATCTGAAACAGTCGCACATCTAGTGATATTTGGTAAATAGCATCCTTAAAGGGGTCAGTTTCATGTTTATTCAACTCAAGTCCCTGGGTTCATATTATTTGAACTCCGATTTTGACTGATTGCAATATGAGGACTATTCTTTAAATGATCCGCCAGCCAGAATCGTTTGATATTTGGTATTCAGCATCCTCAGTAGGATGAAATTCAAGTTTTATCAAGTTTATCGAGTATTCTTCAAAGATTTTCTTCAGATCCACCATACATTCAGATTCAAGTTTGTTGAACTCAGGTCCCTGGGTTCATATTTGAGTTCCCTATAGCAATCCAAATTTTGACTTGTTACATTATCAGTACTATTCTTTAAAGGATCTACCAAACAGAATCTTTTTATATTTGGTACATATCATTACTTTGACCCCTATATTACAGTTTGTTCCAAGTGTTATGCTTGGTTGAATTTGTTCGGCATAAGAGGGTTTGAAATTTAACACAGAACCCAATGAAGAATTTACTATTTGTTTAAATGAATTCTGTCCCCACGTAACAGAGTCATTTGTGGTCAACTTTACTTATATGTAAATGTAGGTGGATAAGATTAATGTTTGTTCACACAGAGCCCACCAGACCACTTGAGGCCCTGTGGGTGGGGGCAAACATTTTTGTAGTTTTTTTAGAGGATTATGCGAGTTTATATGCAAAAAAAAAATTTACCCAAATCAATCGGAGACAGGCAGTCAACACTTTGCAAGCAACAACTACAAGGCTACATGTCTTAACCCTTTACCCAACATGAAAAGCAGACGACACTTGCAAAAAAAAAAATTCCTGCATAACAAATTTTTTTCATTTTTGTCTCAAAAACATAGGTTATGACCCATCATTGGAATGAGCTCAAAAGCATAACCTATGTTTTTGAGACAAAAAATGAAAAAATAATGAAAATTAATTGGATATTTTTTAGAATAGCGCGTGGTGGTTTTGGCCATTACATTGGGTAAAGGGTTAATAATTGTTGATGTTCAGTAAAGTTACTGGGAGATTCAGGGCTCCTACAAGTTAAAAAGATGGATTTATCATCATGAATCCATCTTTGATAATGATTCAGGCAGTCATTTTTATCATCATTGATACAATGTGAATATGTCTTTACTGTACTGACTTAATTGTTGTATTCAAAGTAGAAGCATTTCTCTCTCTCATTTATCTTCCTTTAGGCAAGAGAAAAGATGGAAAATCTTGAAACATCCATTGTTCAAGCACAGACAATTGAAAAGAAAATGTTGGATATGTCTGATTGGATGACAGAGATGGCACCTCTTTTACAGAGTAGACTAGATGCAGACATGTTAGCTGGGGATAACCCAGATGAATACGAGGTAATAATTGAAGCAGCCATACAGTTAAAACTAGAAGTCCTGTCACGAACTGTGCACTTATCTAGGCTTAATTGCACGCATTTGCCATATCGAATGGCACCCAAAGCACGGTAGGTTCTCCTGGTTACTCATAGCAAACCCATAATGCAACTAGGAATTTAATAACCAATTCAGTCTTGTCAAGACTGAATTCGTTAAATTCCTGGTCGCATTGAGTGAAAACTTGTACCTTGCAATCTCAGTATTTTGACATCAGAATACAGAGTGTTCAATACATCTTATCATCATACACAGACCTTTTATCAAACCTTTGATGTAAATTTGACCTGTTAACTATATACAGTACATGGAGACTGTATTATCACTAAATCACCCACAGAATGGAGATTCCACCCAAGCAATAATTGCAAGTTTGTTGCAAAGCATAACAAGTACAAACAAAGTTCCCGGAGATTTAGCTTTTCTCTTGAATTTTGGTCTTGAGTTGCCTGTTAGATATCAAATTAAATGCAAAGTATTGTGTGTAGTACCTCTTCTATTATGTTGCAGATTTGGACTCAAAAAATGGGTACTGTCCATGAACAAGGTGTTTCATTGCAGACTCTCTTTACAGCACCTTTACAATGTGTTGCAGTCCATCAAACAGTATTCAATGTTCACTAGATGGAGATCTATCAATCAAGATACTAGAATTAACCCTTCGCATAATTCTGGCAGATATTCTTGCCTAAGACAGCTAATCGCTTGTCAAGTAGTACAAGTGGAATTTGGAAACTTTTAACCATTTCTTTTCCTTGCAAATTCATTTATCTCTTTCGACGGTGATTTCTTGAGTTTAATTTTCATTAATTCTTCATCAAAGTAGTCATGACTAGATTAGATGCAAAATATTTTTAAAAAATACTCAGGGGTTAAGAGATGAATGTTTGCATTGAAATGTTTGAAGGAAAAATTAGCTGAAATGAGCGAAACATTTTAAGTTGTCTGTATACATTTTTAAACAGATTGCATCATTTTTATTCAGTTATTCAACAGGAATTTACTCTATAACTTATACAGTACATCAAAATAGTAATAGTAGTAACCAAATCACACATGGAGTTGAGTTATCACCCAAAGTATTACTTTCAAATTCTATCCATATGGACAAAAAACCCAAGCAGCGTTTCAGCCAATGGTCCTCCGGGTTTACCCTGAGGTACATTGGCTGTAACTTTGTTTGTGTTTGTTATGCTTTGCAACAAACTTGCTATTATTGCTTGGGTGGAATCTCCATTCTATGGGTGATTTAGTGATAATAATACACTCTCCATGTACTGTATATAGTTTAACAGGTCAAATTTACATCTATGGTATGATAAATGGTCTGTGTATGACAATAAAATGTATGTAACTATGTAACACTCTGTACTTTGATGTCAAAATACTGAGATATCAAGGTGCAAGTTTTCATTCAATGCAACTGGGAATTTAACCAATTGAGTCTTGTTTGGCAGAGCTCAATGAGCTCTGTCAAACAAGACTGAATTGGTTAAATTCCTAGTTAGTTGCATTATGGGAAACATTTGCAGGTTGAAATTTTGATATTTCAACATTATTGTGCAGAGGGGTAAATAACAGTTTTTTTCTGTTAACAGGTATTAAGTTGAGTTGCACGTACTGTAAGGCCTATAAAAAAAAATTTCTCCAGGCAATTTTTGTTCAATTTTATGGTGAGGGACAGGGAACTTGGTAGCTCATTGGTTAGAGCATTGGTCTTTAAACTGAAAGGATCCAGACCCATGGCATCTCCATTGTGTCCCTGAACAAGACATTTATCCTGATTGCCCACGTGGAGGCATGGTGGCACTGTGTAGTAAGACACACTACACAATGATGATCCACTTGCCTTCAACCCCTAACTCTTCTTGTACCTGGGTTAGTAAGGTGGAGAGTCTGATAGTTGCTTGCTGCTTCTTGGTGGTTCTCTTCAAGTATTCTGGCTTCATCCACCTGTAAAACTGTCTGACATGATATGACCTTGGGTATTGAAAATGTTGTTAAACTGCAAAAAACAAACAAACATGATGAGGGAGGGAGGAAAGGAGGGAGTTTTTTTTAAATATTTTTCTTTGTTAATGCACAAAACAGTCCTGAATAGTTGTAATTAGAAATGTTACTCCTTCCACTGTTACATGGACAAAAACAATATTTCAGGAATGAAAATTTCCCAACAAAGCAGTGGCATATTTAACCAAATATATCTCGTTTGACAAGATATAGTAGATTGAATTTGGGGGCTTTTACAAGTACAAAATCGTATCATCGAAGAGACTTCTGCGTAAAAAGAGAGTGATGAAGTAGATTTTCAATGATGAGGGAGGTGCCTGAGAAGCAGGAATTTTTTTTCCATCAGCCTAAATGAAAAAAAGATGGGTTAAGTATTGGTGAAGGGTTAAAAAGTTTTATGGCTTCTTAGTTTTGAAAACATTCAAATAATTTCCATCACTGAAGGAAAAAGATTCCAATTGCCTCTTGATGGGGAAGCATTGTAAAAAAAAGGTATCCATTCTTGTATGGAAGTTTGGAAAATTAACTAACTCTTGTCTGTATTAGTTGCCTCTTGTGATTTGCTCATTAATGTGGCTCTATATTTCTGCAGACTTTAAAAGAAGAGTTTCATCAACAAGAGGATTTGTTAAAAGAACTTGAAAAGAATGCTGCAGACTATAAAAATCAAGGAAAAATTGAAGCAGGCTCAAGGCTAGAACAGCAGATTCAGATCCTGAAGGTAAGAGGAGTACAAGTGTTATACTTCAACCAAGAGCATATAACATAATGTCTTCCAGTATCTTGAATAATTTACACTTCACTTTTGAAAAATATTTTGTGCTGTTTATAGAAAATTTGTCAAATATGGAAAAATTATGGTTCCTTTATTCAGCAAGTAAATATAGAAATACAGGTTTCAGCAGGTTCTTTGAAAGTGCATGAACATGATTGAATGCCAGAGCTGAAATTCCTGACTCTGAGAATCAACATTCTTGAAAATAGTCCTGGCCAAGTATATTTAGGAAATTGCTTTGTCCTCACAACTTATGGCATTTGTTATTAATTGGGAGTGTGGTGACTCAGTAGTTAAGGTATTAGACCTAAACAGAGAGGTCCACAGGTCGATCCCTGCCAGGGGTAACAGCATTGTGTCCTTGGGCAAGGTACTTAATCTTGATTGCCCTTATGGGGGCACAGTGGCACTGTGTACTGAGACATACTGCACGTTGATGGTGCACTTGTCTTCATCCTAACAATGCTAACCCTGTTTGTGTGGAGTTAGTACGTTGGGGAGTTTTACAGCTGCTCGCCAATGCTTGGTGGTTCTCTCCAAGTACTGTGACTTCCTCTATCCATAAAACTGTCTGACACAAGGCGACCTTGACTTTTGAAAGTGTTATTAAACCCCAATAATAAATAAATAAATGTTAGGAATTTTTTGTTGCACAAGTTGTATTTTTTTTGTGTGTCTATTATCCAAGGTAATAAAGCCAGTATCTGACTTTGATCCTTGGGAAACTTAAATTAGTTGTGACCATCCATAACTGTTGTTTGTTCATTACGTTGTTTTCTAACTGGATACTGAAATTTGTTTTACGCAAAATTTTATGAGTACCCTGTTGAAAGGATTAACTGTCAAAAAGTGAAAAGGATTTGTGGCTTCACGAGAGCATGGATGGTGATTTATATATATTGTTATTGGAGACATTGATCTGACATGGAGTAATGTACTAAGAAAAAATAGAGCAGTATATTCCACAGTGTCAGTTTGGAATACATATATAACAATTATCGACTGGTATGTATACAGCTGATTAGACTACTTTCAGGCAAAGGTCCTGGAAAGAGTTTGAAAATTCCCAAGAAAAATCCTGAATTTCATGTTGGAGGGACATATAAACCCTGTTTATAGTTAACCCCTAGCTCTCTGGCAGTACAACATAATTTTCTCCATTCACTATGTTTTTCTCTTGAGTAACTGTGAATTTAACCAATTATATCTTGTTTGACAGAGCTCAGTGAGCTCTGTCAAACAAGGTATATTTGGTTAAATATCAAACTGCATTATGGGAAATATTTGCTGCCAAAAACATGGCCATTTTGACATCAGTGTGTAGAGGGTTAATTAATACCTAAGGCCTGATGATTTTTATGCATATTTGATAATCTACATCCAGTGGCTAAGCAGTTGTTGCTAGGCAAGTCTTGGCTGCCTATATAGGCAGCCAATACTTGCCCAGAAACAACTGACAAGGTAGTTGAAAAGTAGCTTGCAATTTTATCCAGAGAATGTAAGTCTGGGACACCTGCTCTATTGTAGAAAATTGATCAGATGAGAATTAGGCCCTTGGGGATTAAGACACCTTTGTGTCAGGAAATCATCTATGGACACCAATCTTTGGGTTGATGGTACTGTATCTTTTTGACTTTGTTTAAGGTAACTTGCTCAGTTTGTCATCAAACTCTTTGCCTGCTGCATGTGGATTTTCCGGCCCAGAACTAAAATACTTTGTTCCCTAGCAAGGGTTTAACACAGGTTTATGTTAACAAAATATATCCCAACAAATAAGAGAAGTTCTTGGTGATTTTTAGTTGCGACAAGCAACTCTAAATATGGCAATGTTGGAAGGTCAGTCTGTTTATCAGTCGGTGGGTCGGTTGGTTTATCTGTCTTTGACCAACAAGTTTTTGAACTCAATAACTTTTAAAATACATGGTGGAATGACATATTTGGTATGCAAGTTAATCTTATTGATATCTAGACCCATATCAATGTAGGAGTTATTCTAAATTTCTTATCAACCTACCTTACATTTGTTTACTACAGGCTTGCACTACAGTGGAAGACCCAAACTCGGATAAAATACTCTCTATTTTAATCTTTCCCAAGAGATTTGGGAAAGAAAAGTGGTGTAAAAACACCACGAAAAAATAAGCCAAAACTGGATCGAGCGCCATCGGCGCACACCCAGTAGGGGATGCTCTTCTCTAAGTACAATTCCACGACTTCCGTTAACCAGTGCGCAAGCAGTCATCAAACCATTCTTTTTTTGTCCGTGAAACGTGGAGGATGTGTCGCCATTTTACATTACGAAACAGTGATAATTCAACTTGTCGATAAGAGTTTTCCTGTGACTGGAATTATGGATCTGAAGATCGTATAATAACAGGACTGTGCTTTATATATTCTCGTTAATATTTGAACCACATTTTCATTGAATTTTATTTATATATTCCAATTTCGCATGTCATTTTCAACATTGTTTTTCAATGCGGTTTGGACATAAAAATTTTCTGTTGATAAATTTTATTATTGGAGTCAGGTGTCATTGAGGGACTGTCTGGACAGGATTTCTTCGCTCTGTTGAGGGCTGAATTTCTGTTTTTTAGGTCCCTGTCGGCCATCTGGGTTCTGTTGTGTACCCACCGGTTCTTTTTTAGCTCATCTTGACAAAGTCAAGCTGAGCTAATCTAATCGCTTCCCGTCCGTCGTCCATCGTCCGTCAACACCATGTTTTGGTCTTCTCCTCCAAAGCCACTGGGCCAATTCAATTGAAAGTTTGTGTGAGTGATGGTCCCAAAGGGGCATTTCATTTTTGTTCAACTCAGTATGCCCGGCCCCATAGGGAGGGAGTGGGGGAAAATGCTCCAAAATATTTTAAAAATCTTCTTCTCAAGAACCAGTGTGTGCAATGACTTGATATTTGCTATGGAGCTTCCATATGAGGTGTAGAATCAAGTTTGTTCAAACGAAGTTCGTAAAGTAATATTTGGCTTTGTAATAGGAGGGGTAAGATTTTTGGCCCCGCCCAAAATTTCTATTTTCTGAAACGATGGTCCGGTATGAACCAAATTTGGTTTGTGGTAGTATTGGGTCATAAGTACTTGACCCATGCAAAAAAAAAAAATTCCTGCATCCCCGTGGGAACCCTGGGAGCTAAAAATAGAAATATTTTCAAACACCCATATTTCCCAAACCCCACGGAACAGAGAGCTTTTATTTGGTATGAAGTATCCTTATGACCAGTAGAATTGAATGGTAAAAAAAAATTGCCATCGGTTATGTTAGGGTGTTCTGTAATGGGCATCGAAAAAATGCTGAGTCAGCATATTTGCAAAAATTAAAAAAAATCTTTTCTCCAGAACCAATCATCAGAATCTTTTGATATTTGGTATACAGCATTCATAGGGGGGTCAGATAAAAGTTTGTTGAAATAAAGCTCATTGGTTCATATTTGGGCTCTCTACAGGAGCCCGAAGTTTTAACATAGGGTAATATGGGGAATATTCTCTAAAAATCTTCTTCTTCAGAACCACCAGTCAGAATCTTTTAATATTTGGTATACATCATTGTTATGAGGGTCAGATTCTAGATTGTTCAAACCAAGTCCCTAGGTTAATATTTGGGCTTCCTACGGAAGCCCAAATTTTATCTTTGTTCAATATGGAGGGTAATTTAAAAAAATCTTCTTCTTCAGATCCATCAGTCAGAATGCTTTGATATTTGGTATGCAACATCTCTATGGGGGTCAGATTCAAGTTTGTTCAAATCAAATCCCTAGGTATATATTTGGGCTCACTATGGTAGCCCAAATTTCTACTTAGTGCAATATGAGAAAATTTCTTTAAAAATCTTCTTCTTCAGATCCACCAGTCGGAATGCTTTTATATTTGGTATACAACATCTCTAGGGGGGGTCAGATTCCAGATTGTTCAATTCGAGTGCCTAGGTTAATATTTGGGCTCCATATGGGAACATGAAATTTAAGCAGTACAATATGAGGGATTTTCTTCAAAAATCTTCTTCAGATTCACTTGTCAGAATGCTTTCACATTTGGTATACAACATCTCTAGGGGGGTCAGATTCAAGTTTGTTCAAATCGGATCCATAGGTCAATATTTGGGCTCGCTATGGTAGCCCAAATTTGAACTTAGTGCAATTCGAAGAAATTTCTTTACAGTTTCTCTTCTTCAGATCCAACAGTCAGAATGCTTTCATATTCGGTACACAACATCTCTAGGGAAGTCAGATTTAACTGTGTTCAAATCAAGAGCTGGGTTAATATTTGGGCTCTCTATGGGAGCCGGAATTGGCCATTTTGCTGAAGAATTAAAAATTTTGTATTCAGTACCCTCTAGAGGTACTAAGATTAATCCACATAGGTTGTATCAAGGGGCTTCATAGGGGAGCTCTGCATTTTACTTATGATCAGCTGAAGAAAAGGCATGATGCCCAGATTATTTTTGTCACTCCTGAGGGACTCAAGGATTGACAGTGTAGTCTATGGAGATGGCTTGCTTAATGTAGACTCATTCTTGGACTCTGTTTAAATTGTGTTCTGTACAAGATGAGCGCTTCAGGCCCCGTGGGGC